>OY986060.1:10760818-11250066 GCA_963920205.1 Stenodema calcarata | reverse complement strand
AAGGGTACGTGATACGAAGTATCGTAGGATTGAGAAGTGAAGCAAAAATTATGACAGTTGGTACAATTTAAGTAAATGAAAGAATGATACTGTTGATGCTATTACTATATGGTTTAAAGATTAACTAGGCGAAATTACAATAGGTGAAAATGCTGAAGGCTTACGGGCGTCCGGAGAAAACTGTTGAGGGCTCTGGGTACTTGGGGTATTACTGCACACGCGCTCACTGCGCCACGACACCAACTCACGTACCGCGGCGGTACAAACTAAACAATGGTACGCGTACCAAGAGAGGAGTTCCCAAAGGACGAGTTGACACTGCTCGTGTAGGTGAGGACGAGGAACTGCCTCACGGAGGGGATGATGGCCGTTTATATACCAGGTGGAGGCTTACGCCTGCGCACCTGGCCCGGTCTTCAGGGTTGCCACCCTTCCGTGGCTCAGCCCTCCGTGAGGGAGCTCCTCGTCGTGTGGCGGCGTCAGCGGCGGAGGAATAGTGGACCGGTGGTGGAGGAACCGGTCACACTGGTGTTTGTATGGGGTTAAAAATGCATGTGTTTAAGCAATAAACAGCAAGGCACGTGTACAGATAAATCAATAGTACACCGACTATTTGAAAAATACCCCACATTGAATACCTGTTGATTGGGTGATTGAAGGCTGAAGTGTATAAATAGTTTTTTCAAGTTTCTCACTTTTTAAATGATCAAGCTTCCCAAGTTTTGACCAAGTTCTAGAGTGATTCAAATTTCTCAATTTTTCCAAGTTCTCAACCGCTTATAGTTTTGTAAGTTTGCTTGTAAGCTGAGTGATAATGTCAGATTGGCCAAGTTTATACCTAATTTTGGTTTATTATCTTCGATAATGAACCATTGGAATCGCCCAAAGAAAAAAATTTTTTAACCCCCCCTCAAAATTTGTTGGTTTACGTTTCAAGATACGTAGATTCAGAAAATCGAATAAAAAAAACTCTGCAAATTCTTGACACAACGGTTCATTATCTTCTTTGTACAGATCACCCTTCTGTCTAGATCACTAGGTCTAAATGTCTAGATCCTAAATGTTAGATTAATTATTATTGTCAATTATCACTAATTATTAACAATTTCATCAAGTACCTAGTGAAAATTATTATAATTTATTGTTAGGTATTGATAATTCGTATTTATTATTAATAATAATTATTATTAATTATGATTAATTAATACGATATAATTCTGGGGTTTTTAATACTACGTCGGTAATAATTTTTCTATAAAAGAAGTACCTACCAACAAACATTCGAAATTACCTTCATTTCCGTAGCACGAAACGCACCTCAGAACAACAAACCCGACATCACTTAAGCCATATGATGTTCCAAAGAGCTTGTTAGTATGAAAATGGACCTGTATTTCAACAATTTGATTCACGATCGTATTGTGAGGCACAATCTTTGACCCGTCATTGTGAACGAACGGCTGGTCGTACACAGCTGCGGATGGTCTTAAAAAATTCTACGGATCAAACTCTATCTAAATATGAAATAAAAAACATACCGTTCTATATGAATTTTTCGAGATATGGAATTTTCAAAATTTCAAAATTCGTTTTGAACCCCTTCCCCTTGACCTAGGGTTATGAAAAGTTTCGAGGACCATTGTGGGGCTGGTCCAAACCCAGAAACAAAATTTCGTAATTTTAGCTCAACGCTAACTGGGCAAAGTGGCGCGGACGGCGGACGGCGGACGGCGGACGGCGGACGGCGGACGGCGGACGGCGTACGGCGGACGGACGGATTTTTTTTTATTCGATTTTCTGAATCTACGTATCTTGAAACGTAAACCAACAAATTTTGAGGGGGGGTTAAAAAATTTTTTTCTTTGGGCGATTCCAATGGTTCATTATCGAAGATAATAAACCAAAAACTCTGCAAATTCTTGACACAACGGTTCATTATCTTCTTTGTACAGATCACCCTTCTGTCTAGATCACTAGGTCTAAATGTCTAGATCCTAAATGTTAGATTAATTATTATTATCAATTATCACTAATTATTACCAATTTTTTTCAAGTACCTAGTGAAAATTATTATAATTTATTGTTAGGTATTAATAATTGGTATTTATTATTAATAATAATTGTTATTCATTATGATTAATTATTACGATATAATTCTGGGGTTTTTAATGCTACGTCGGTAATAATTTTTCTATAAAAGAAGTACCTACCAACAAACATTCGAAATTACCTTCATTTCCGTAGCACGAAACGCACTTCAGAACAACAAACTCGACATCACTTAAGCCATATGATGTTCCAAAGAGCTTGTAATTATGAAAATGGACCTGTATTTCAACAGTTTGAGTCATGATCGTGTTGTGAGGCACAATCTTTGAGCCGTCATTGTGAACGAACGGCTGGTCGTACAAAGCTGCGGATGGTCTTAAAAAATTCTACGGAACAAACTCTATCTAAATATGAAATAAAAAACATACCGTTCTATATGAATTTTTCGAGATATGGAATTTTCAAAATTTCAAAATTCGTTTTGAACCCCTTCCCCTTGACCTAGGGTTATGAAAAGTTTCGAGGATCATTGTGGGGCTGGTCCATACCCAGAAACCAAATTTCGTAATTTTAACTCAACGCTAACTGGGCAAAGTGGCGCGGACGGCGGACGGCGGACGGCGTACGGCGGACGGCGTACGGCGTACGGCGTACGGCGTACGGCGTACGGCGGACGGACGGATTTTTTTTTATTCGATTTTCTGAATCTACGTATCTTGAAACGTAAACCAACAAATTTTGAGGGGGGGTTAAAATTTTTTTTTCTTTGGGCGATTCCAATGGTTCATTATCGAAGATAATAAACCAAAATCCGTCCGTCCGCCGTACGCCGTCCGCCGTCCGCCGTCCGCCGTCCGCCGTCCGCCGTCCGCCGTCCGCCGTCCGCGCCACTTTGCCCAGTTAGCGTTGAGCTAAAATTACGAAATTTGGTTTCTGGGTTTGGACCAGCCCCACAATGGTCCTCGAAACTTTTCATAACCCTAGGTCAAGGGGAAGGGGTTCAAAACGAATTTTGAAATTTTGAAAATTCCATATCTCGAAAAATTCATATAGAACGGTATGTTTTTTATTTCATATTTAGATAGAGTTTGATCCGTAGAATTTTTTAAGACCATCCGCAGCTGTGTACGACCAGCCGTTCGTTCACAATGACGGGTCAAAGATTGTGCCTCACAATACGATCGTGAATCAAATTGTTGAAATACAGGTCCATTTTCATACTAACAAGCTCTTTGGAACATCATATGGCTTAAGTGATGTCGGGTTTGTTGTTCTGAGGTGCGTTTCGTGCTACGGAAATGAAGGTAATTTCGAATGTTTGTTGGTAGGTACTTCTTTTATAGAAAAATTATTACCGACGTAGTATTAAAAACCCCAGAATTATATCGTATTAATTAATCATAATTAATAATAATTATTATTAATAATAAATACGAATTATCAATACCTAACAATAAATTATAATAATTTTCACTAGGTACTTGATGAAATTGTTAATAATTAGTGATAATTGACAATAATAATTAATCTAACATTTAGGATCTAGACATTTAGACCTAGTGATCTAGACAGAAGGGTGATCTGTACAAAGAAGATAATGAACCGTTGTGTCAAGAATTTGCAGAGTTTTTTCATTGGTTGTGAGACTGCCTTAGTCTATGGTTTCTACTTATAGTGAATGAATATGTATATTGGTGCTCTTCTATTAGCCGTCAGTATCTATGAAAGAGGGTGGGGGGGGGGGGTATATTTACCTACTCGTGGGTTGTCAGTAGGTGATTTGGTGACAGTAGGTGATAAGCTATGGTGACTAAAAAATACAGCTTCCACGTTTTTTGTTCGGTAAATGTTTTTTTCCCTCTCCCTCTTACTTCATTCCCTTCCCACATTTCACCCTGTATTCACCAATTTATGCTGCTAAGCCATTTAAACTGTTTTTAGACTTTAAATACTGAAATCCTGGGTATTGGTAGAGAGATGTTGATTACTGTGGGTGTATTGTGATTACCATGGGACGAACAGTCCTGAGGGACAACGCACCCACTCTGCTGGACCAGGACTAAATCCCCCACAGTACCCTGATCAAGGCGAAGCGACCCATAAAAATTACAGTTGACCATACTTCCCCTTGATCCCCACAACCCGCCCTTAAGGTATACATTGTGGAATTAATTGATTGATTGATTGAAAAAAAAATTCCATTTTAAATTACAGCGTTGAAAAAGGAGTTTGATCTCAACCAAGCATTTTAAACTCTTCATTAGCAATAGAAGAATGACACTAATTTCTTTCAGACTTTTCCTGAACCTTTTTCTACTGACCAATCTCCTTTAGTGAAATTTGCGCTTTTTTGAGAATCAGAGAATCACCCATTTATGAGCTTACAAATTAGAGGTAGTATACCATGAGTGAGTCACACCATTGAACACAACTCACTTTATCGGGTCACTTGTTTCATTATATAATTATCAAGTATCTTACAGCTGAAATATTTGAATACGAACAACGAAAACCCTGTCAAGTTTCTCGAGTATCTGGTTCCGTCACGAAGTCAGTAAGAACTTCTTCACGACTTCGCGAAGTCTAAACTCGTCGAAAGGACGGAAAAATTATTCCCAACTTAAAATGTAATAATTACTCGCTTGACTAAACCTGAAAGAAGTGATTGATTGTTATTGTCGTTAAAAAAAGGTCTTCTTTGTGACGGCCCGTAGGTGATGATTGGTCAGTCATTGAAAACTCGAGCAGCCTCACGACCCGACGAATTCGGGTGTCCGCAAGCTCCTCCAAGGCTGGAGCGGAGAGAGAATTTTAAGAAGGTCGCGGACAGGTGCGATCTTTTCAATAGACAATGCGAGGCATCGGTGTCATTCTCTTCTCTGTGTGGGAAGCTGATTGAAAGGTCGAGATTCCTATGATGGGAATGGATAGTAATTGCCTCGTACCATCTGATGCAGGGGATAGATATAAAGAAACTTGAGAATGTCCAACCTCTAGCATAACATAGCACCTACTTCCTAATGACTTGTCATTGTCATTGTATTGACAATTATTTTGGTATTTTTGTATCGAATTTAAAAAACCACAGTCATGCGGCGTGGCTATAAGAGCGAACTTTCGAAGAAATAATCTCTATTTTACTTACTAATTTTATTACAAAATTTTGTCTATCGTTTTTTTGCCAAGTAACACCTCAGTTTACAGATTTTTTCAACCCTAAACACGATGGTGAAGTCAGAATTACGATATCTCATCCCATTATCAGATCAGAGCGGACGAACCGTGAAGAACATCTCAAGAACAACCACGTGTCTTCATCTTCAAAGTGCTCCAGTGTGAGAATAGAATAAGATATCGAAATGCTGACTTCACCATCGTGTTCAGCGTAAAAATCCCTTTAAAATGAGGTGTCACTTGTCAGGCTGTTTAATTAGAAATGACTTCAGCATCAGGCTTTGATTCGGTATGCCCTAAAATTGTAGCTCATAGATGGCGCACTTAACTATTCTGGAAGCATGATCGAAAGTACAATCAGCTGATGTGCGGGTAGTAGCTACCGCACCCACTTGCATCGCTGGATTTGATAAATTAACAATTGGTAGGCTATTGTTAACAACTTTTTTGTTTTGTACCAGGCTGTTCGACTGTGAGGCAGGAAGTGACGTAACGTTTCTAGTCGGTCATGAGCCTGATACCTGGAGGTTCCCCGGACACCGGTAAGCTCACCACCTTTGAGAAATTAAACCTTTGATAGTGAACTAATACACCTAGCACCACGTTTGTAAAAGACACTGCTGTAGTTTGATTGACTGGATGTTTGTATAAGTTCATATATATCAGGTTGTTAATTAATAATAGTACGATTCCTGTTGTTAATGATAGATGGGTACTGGTGGAAGCCAACCCAGTGTTCAGGGCAATGCTGGCCAAACGGGACGATAAATCGCCTGAGATGGTCATCCCCATCACAGATCTCGACGGGAAGGCTTTCGACCTACTGCTCAGGTAATTAGAAAGAGTTCTTCTAACTAAGGTTATATTGCACTGTTTACCAGTTTGGTATGTGGATCCTTGGGAGCCAGTATTGGCAGAAAAATAGTTTAAAATAGGAAAAGTTGGTATGAAGGTTGGTTGGCGATATGTGTTATGTTTTTGTGCTGAGATAAAGTGGTAGATTGAAAGAATCCTTTCTTCAAATTTCACCGATCAGCATAAATTCTAATTCGTCACCGATCAACGTCAAGATGTCGAGCGTACGAGTAAATATTTGGATCTTTTTAAGAAGAGGATTCTTCAAATTATTTTCTATAGGAGTGGGAAGCTATGAAACATCTCAAATAGTGAATTAGTTGTCCTGAGTTATCCTTCAAAAACCTTCCAACCTAGGTCCTGCAAGCCCTTAATGGGCTTGTTATTAGCATACAGATTAGTTGGACTAGGTAGATATAAATGGGGTCTATTTTGAGATGTCCCATAGCTTCCCATTCCTGTAGAAAATAAGTTGAGATTTTTCATAGCTTCCTATTCCTATACTATTCCTATTCCTAGAAAATAATTTGAAAGTGCTGGGCCTCTTCTTAGAAAGACCCAAATATTTTAAAAAAGAATTGAAAAGTCACAAATTGAATAAAGCGGGATTCTTCTAATAGTCTTACCCGGGGCTAATCGGAGAAATTAAGGGTAATTCGGATTTTAAGGAAATTCGGGATAATAAAGCGAGTTGCGATATATCCTTATATATAAGGAGCTGAGAGCTGCTACACCCGCACAACCAGGCTGTCATGAAGGCTTCCGTACCGTGTCTGATGAACAAAATACAATTTTCCCTTGATTCTATGTATTCTCTACGTTTACAGCTAGTACCATACAAATTACAATGAGGTATGAGAAGTTGGTAAAAGTATAGTAAAGTCAGCACAGAATCTAAGTTAATTAACTGAAGTTGTACCGCTGCCCACTTGATCAGCAGTTCATTGTTTTTCCTACTATGTGTAGGCATGGAAGAAGGAATCGCCTTCTTCCATGATGTATAGGCATAACTACTAGGTATAAAAATATCAAATTTTTTGAAATGAATTGAATATAAGTTTTAAAAGGTAATGAAAATGTATATTATTTCTTTCAAAGTTGTTCAATGATAATTATCATGATCATAATCGGTTGATGTTACCGAAGTTATTTGATGTTACCCCGGAATTCATGTCTTCTTGATGTTTTATCACTTTGGATTGTCAGCTCTTATCATGGAATCTACTTGTTTTCTGACATGTCTGTAACGGAACGTCAATACTGAAGAGCTGATTTACTTGGTTTCAGGTACTTGTATAAAGAAGAAGTGGTTATACAGAGCGTACCCACAGCACTTTCAACCTTCTACGCAGCGCAAAAGTATTTGTGTCCCGGCCTCATGAAATTATGTATAAGTTATCTCGACCAAACTTTGGATGTATCGAACGCACTTCAGGTAAGTCCTTATCATGAATTGAGTACTCATCTAAATGTTGTTATCTATAAGTAATATAACACATCAATCACGCATTTTTAGCACTGATACTGGCAACATCCCACATAAATGTGGAAGTCAGAAAGTGTGGATAGGTACTTGTTTCCAGTTGTAGAATAATGATTTAGATCGGAGTTAGATCATTAGCGAACAAAGATGTCAGATCATTAGCGAATTTTCGAAGAAAAGGCAGCTATTGTTCTCCATACCAAAATCCCTTTCAGACCATCCTGAATTCACTGTCAACACACCAGAAGTCGGATGAATATACACATTGTCATATTGTGCCATTCCAGACAATAGAATTGAGATAGTAAGTTGAAATTTGCCTTGGAAAAATTACCCATAAATTCCAAAAATGAAACAGTCTGACAAGTGACCCCTAATTTTAAAGGTTTTTTACGCTGAACACGATGGTGAAGTCAGAATTTCGATATCTTATTCCGTTCTCGAAATGGAGCTGTTTGAAGATGAAGAAACGTGGTTGTTACTTCAGATGTTCTTCACGGTTCATCTGCTCTAATCTGATAACGGAATGAGATATCTCAATTCTGGCTTCACCATCGTTGTCAGCGTTGAAAATCTATGAACTGAGGTGTCACTTGTCTGACATTTTTGGAAAATTCGGGCATACGATCATGCTGCATGATTGGAACTTTTTTAATGGTGTATTGATTAGAATTCTAGTTGAGGGAAAAGCGAGGAGCCAAATAGGATGTAGGTAATTCTATGACCAGTTCCATCATAACAAACGCTGCAAAATTTTCCACGTTGGTTTATTGTCTTCTCTGTACAGGTTTGGTGTACAATAATATTATACTTGTAATCCCTGTTGTAATTGGAGGAATGGGGTAAAATATTGTTCAAATAAAGAAAACAAGTACTTAAGTGGACGATGTTCTCGGTTTTCGACAGGTGTTCGAGTTCATTCGGATGTGCTCAGGCCAGTGTGGGACGGCATCGGCCCCCGACCCCGATCTCTACGACGTGGAGCCCGATCCGAATTCGAACGTCGACAACATGCTCAATCTCAGCCGGTCTCTTCTCCACAACTGCCTCCTTTACATCGACTCCCACGCTCCGGAGATCCTCGTCCAGGAGTCCATCGAAGACCTCAAACAAGACTCGCTCAAGGAGATTGTTCAGCGAGACACCCTCTACGCACCGGAATATCTAGTCTATGCTGCCATAGAACGATGGTGAGATTTCAAATATTCATTTTAATAATGTTTCCGATCCTCTTGTATAGGTTAGGTGTAGCTTGTGTATGTATTTTCCAACGTAGAAAAATTGGATATTGTATTTTGCGTTGGCTCAGCCGCTTTTGCTGTATGGGTTGGCTGCTTGGGGTGAAGCTAATACCACAACTCTGAAACGGGTAACCACCAGAAAATTCTGATTCGTTAAAAGTAAATTTTTGGAGCACTTTAATTAATGCCCCACTTTGTCGCAGGCTCAACATTTTGAAGTTTCATCTCCTTTTAGAGGCAAATAGTGTAAAGCAAGTTTTGAAAAGAAACAGTTTCATTACCGAACTCATACTATATCTACAAGCAAGAATCAAGAATAATAGAATAATAGGAAGCAACAACTAATTGAACGGTAAGTACTACCTAAACGCGGAATTCCAGAGGCTTATTAAAACCCGATCACCTAGCCAGCCAGCCCTCTGACGTCATAGGCTCTTACGGCATAGGCTGTGACGTACTCATCGATGTATATACATCGATGGACGTACTAGTTGGGCTCCTGCCAGCCGTCTGACGTCATACGCTCGTGCGTCATAGGCCTTGACGTACTTGTTGGCCTCCTGCTAGCCGTCTGAGGTCATACGCTCGTGCGTCATAGGTGCGTCTGACGTAGTGGCCCGCCTGTCGCTTGTGTTCTGACGTGATCTGAGGGAAAGGGTGAATCAAGGAAACAAATTTTTTCCCGTTTCAGTTTATGTGCCAAAGCAAAGACATGAAAATGTCAAAAGAATGTCAACTCCATCCTGTTGTTGATACAGTCGAGAATTAAATGCTTGCATACGAGTCTGCAACACATTGGGACATTTTATGTCTTTAAAGAAGTGATTCAAGAACCTTCGAACAATGCTACATCACCGACCCCAGTAGCGAAGTTGTTATACTTAGCTTGTCGGCCACGCACTCCGCAGTGGTTAACGTAATATGGTTAGGTAAATCGAGAGCTATCAACGAGTGGTGAACGATTTTTGTACGATGATAACTGGCGAAGATAAAGTTCCGTAGCAACGAATCGGTTGTAAGCGAAAATCATCAGAAATTTTCGTGACGATTTCGTGTAACGCTTTTGTGTAACGTTTTTCGAGTTATGTGCCAGAGTAAAGACATAAAATGTCAATTTTATTGGCAGAAATAAGCATACAAAGTTTGTACAGGATGTTTGCGGCTTATACAATACCGGCCTGACGGCCCTAAAGGTTTAACAAAAAAACTATATATACAAGCTTTCAGCCTCAGGGTTATTTATCTTCCTCATTTACGTACAACTGCTTCTTAACAACATTCCGACCAGTGTCAATGTTGATTTGATAAATCATTCCTCAAAAGTAAAAGTTATTGTTTAAAAAAAAATGTTTTTTTTTACGTATTCAAGAAATTGTTTAAAAGTCAGTTTAAAGCGTAATAAGTCAGTCTGGGAGATATTGGATATAGATATAACAAGTAGGTATTCTAAGTAATTTATTAATTAACTTGTAATGTGGAATATAATTCTTCATATTATCGTTTTTCACAAACATTTGGAAATCAGTAATATAAGTACGAATGGCTAGTGAAATGTAATTTATTCACATTTTATTATTGAAATAATAAAATCCCTATTTCCTATTTCAAATAGAACGAACCAGCTCGTTTTTCCTGTCTCGGGTTTCAACCCACTAGGGAGATTGAGTTTCATTAATTTATGTAGGTTATGACGATTTATCTAACGATTTTTGCTACACCTCGATTACACCGGAAATTGTTGGTAATTCCTGATGACTCTCATATTTATAGGATCCCTAGCAAGCCACGATACCTATTTGGTTAAATGGTTCTTACAAGGAGTCCAGTCCATCCAACCTACAAGATTCCTTTAAATCACACACTCTGTCTGGGTCTGTAACGAACATTATATGACGTTTGTACTTTTACAGGTGTAACGTGGAATGCAAGCGGTATCACAAAGAACTATCTCCAGACAACTTGAGAGCAGTGCTTGGAGACGAAATTTTGTTCTCCGTCAGGTGAGAAGTAGTCCAGTAAAATTAGACCTGAAAGCGGGAGTACCTCAAAATGACCTGGGGAAAGTTGGAAATCGTCTAAAACCTTTAGATAGTCTTAGTAATATGAGTTAACTTCTTTACCCCTCCAAGGGTTGAGCTCCTTTTGTTGCCCCAAAAACGTCAAAATTGTCGGAATTTCCCAAGTTGTTTTGCTTATAACTCCTAAGTAACGCATCCTAGCGAAAAACCTTACAAAGAGACAAATTAAACAACATTAAATTCTGGATCAAAAAATTCTGGGTTCTCCTAGCTTGTACTTTAGAGAAAATTGACGCAAGTTCCCCATTTTGAATTGAATTCATAGTATTCAATACAGTACAGGCGTATACAACCCGTACGAAATTGATGAGTGTGGATGTTTTAGGTATCTCCTGATGGACGAGAAAGAGTTCCTTGAAGGGCCGATGACTGGCAACCTTCTCACCAAACCCGAGTGCACAGTTCTGTTCGCCATCCTCCGCCGGATCCCCATTGCCAACACAACCTGTACCATCACTGAAGAGTGTTTGGCCAAATGGAAACAGAACAGGAGGCCTCCCAAGTACACGAGGATCCCCCTGACGAAGAGAGGGTCCGACGAGAAGAAGAAGTCCAAAGATAAAAAGAAGAAGAAGGAGAAAGAAGCGTCACCCGGGAGGTGCACCAGCGCATGCGTAACTGATTATGTTGTTAGGGCTTTACAATGTCTTTTTGACTGAGAGTTATAGAGATTCAAAATCTGCTGGAGACAGTTCTCTGTGCTACGGTTATACTCGTAAAAAGGATCAGAGTGATCAAGTCTCAAAATCCCAAACGTAATTCCATGATCAATTCGAGGGAGATCAGTATGGGGAGAAAAAACTCGTATGATGACGAAATGTTCAGAACTGACTAGAGTAGCTACCGAACTGTCCTCCAGTGATTCGAATGACTTACTACATTTTACCTAATCAAATAAGTAGTGGACCAGCTAGTGGTCGACTTGCCGGCTAGATCTCTGAAACCTTTCTCTCAGATCTTCTCAAAATGTTGTACAGAGAGAATCGATTAACTATATAAGAAGAAAAGCGAGGAAACGAAAGAACTGGCCAGGAGTAGGGGCGATCCCAACGGCGGTCGAACCAAAGTTACCGATTTTTACCAGTGTGGCGTGTGTTCTGTCAAGAGTTTAGAGCCAAACTACATAAAAAATATTACTATGCGTGTATTTTATAGTGGGTTGTTCAATGAAAACAAGTTGAAACAAAGAACAACCATGAGTGATCAGTTGTACCGTTCTAAATTTAATTTGATTTGCTTTCTCCGTGATAACAAATGGCTGGTGTGGGGGAAAACCAGGCAAGTAGGTACTAAATAAACCAAAATTGAATTTTACAGGAGAGCATTTTGAAGTTTCAAAATCGTACCCCTAATTGAGGAATCCACAATAATTGACTATTTAGCCTGACCGAAATGAAAGTTCAAACCGCATCTCAAATTTATTTGTTTAAGTTGAATTCAATGATTTTTAAAAATTCTTCGATCAATGGCAACAAGCTCAGTAAATGTTTCCAGAGGTGAATCACTTAGAGCTGGTAAAGTTGTTTCCCCTTTCTTTTGATTGTTATGGTTGAAAAACTCATCTCCTACGATACCAATAGCATCAGGAGAAGGTTTCCTGACCAGCTTGCCGAAATCAATGAATTTTTCTGCTGTCATCACTACTATTCACTACTTCTGCTGACATCTCTCTTGTTCTTGCACTCTTCAGAACCTAACACCTCTTTGCCATTTTTGTTGTTGTTGTTCTTCGGGGTGACTTTTATTTCCAGAAATACTTGAATCATGACTATCATTTTGGGGTTGACAATTACCTACAGCTTCATACCCGCAACTTATATTACTGTAATGATGAAACCACCGTTAGTTCAGCCTTGAAAGATATTAGAAACAATCTTAAAATGATTTCTACCGAGAATTACTCCATTTTCCTGAAATATATTACATTGTTGGAATATCGAATAAAAAACTTGTTGGCTGGTTAATGGTATGGGTCATGCCGCATCACCGGTTTTTGGGGCTAACAAGGTAACTCGACTTGACAAGGTATTTTCGGATAAGTTTAGTTATCCATTTATTCCTTATTTGCCAATTCTTATATAATAATCAAAACTTGATCATTATTATAGTCTGTTTATCCTCGAATTGAAAACAGGTAACTGAAGATACCCGTTTCTTCTTCCATTATGCCGTAAGTCAGGTCAACCCAAAATGTTCTTTTACTCACTGCCTGATACATTGTGAAAAGAGTTGTGATGCACGCAAGTAAATACAGTTACCGGTTTGTTATTGAAACAAAAATTTTGGAAATGAGAGTTAACTGACTAATCATCAACTCCCCAGCCAATACGAAGCCTCGTAGACTTACGCTGATACTCTCAAACGAAATAGTTCACAAAATAACCCGTACAATGGAGATATCTCGATTTTCAAAGTCGACTTACCTAGGTTTTACCCCCCGCCAGCCAAATAATATAAGCAAGTTCTCAAAGATCATATCAAAGCTTAAATTTGAGGGATTATTAGAAAACTTAGTTCACCAATCTCCTTCATAGAACTTTCAGTTTACATACTAAACTAGACATTAGTTTTATCTCTCCAGACTTCGACTGTGTCGAAACTGCATCAAGTTTTGTGATTTTTTACAACCAATCTAATAACCAGTATAATGTACTCGTAGTATTAGGACTAGTAGGTGTATTAAATATCTGGGACGAAGTAGAGTTGTGTGTTCTAGTGCATTTACATAAATCGTAGCATGTGTGTACTTAATATGTATATATCGACAGTTACGACTAAATTATTTACGTAAGTCAGTATCTAAGTATCGTATCAACCTTTTTGAATATGTTTTTAAGCCCCGCATTACCCTGGCCAGGGCTTTCACATCTCGCTGCTCTAGACCAAAAGCTTTACTTTACATAAGCCTTTCATCTACGCGATGTAAAACTTGGGGAATATGATAAATAACTACATTATAATCCTATTTGCGTCCTACATGAATCAAAAATTGTGTAACAATAAATGCCAATATTTTGGTTTTGTCCCATTTGTTTGTTGTACCAAATTTATTTCGGTTGTTGAGAAGCTCGCTGTGGAAATTTTATTGAGCGTTTCCAAATGAAGACCACAGGGGAAAAACGGGCTAACTCGAATTTTTGCGTAAAATGAGTAAAAGACGGTTTGTGATAGATTTTGGCATGGCGAGTTCAATGGTCGCCCCAAATCAGGGGAAAAACGGGCCCTAACGGTCGAGAAATGCGTTTGAAAAAACGTGTACAGGGGAAGAACGGGCCCTGACAAGCGCTTCAGGGGAAGAACGGGCCATCATTTGCGTTTCCACAGGGCGAAAACCCATGAAAACTAGACCCTTGCGTGGATTAGTGGTCGAAGCCCGTCACCCAAGGTTGGTTTTTCATCGCAATTCCTACAATGGAGCATTCTGTAGTTCAGTTGTGATTCCGAACACCCAAAAAATGGGGGTGGCGCGAAAAACTTCACCTAATCTTTCCGAAAATTTATTTCACTTCCCCTAGGTAGCCTACACAAAAAGAATCAAACTTTCAAAGGAAAAACAGGCCGATCTGAAGCACTTGATGCAGTTCTGCGGAGCAAAAGCGAAGAAATTCTTCTCCAAACTAACCCGCAATGCTCATTAAATTGGTCTGCTAGCCCGTTTTTCCCCTGCACAAAGGGGGTTTTGAGTGTATTTTGATTTTTTATTTCCATTAAATACGATATTTTTTCAATTTGTTGTCATCAACATGTTCCCTGATACCTGAAGACCTAATCATTGTTGGAAAAGTCCAGATTTAGCATTTAAGCTGTTCCCAATAGCGTTTTTGGTACTAAAACCGCCCCCCTGAAAAATTGAAAAACCAGGCGTTAGCCCGTTTTTCCCCTGTGGTCTTCAAATGTTATTGAAATGGGTGCTGGACGCCATTGGATCACCTATTTTTACGAAACCCGGAAATCAATATATAGTATACTAAATAGATAATAACCATCAACTCTATTTTTCTATGCTTAACGGTAATAGGGTATGCCAGTTCCTTTTGGAATACCCAATCTGTTGGAGAATGTCGGTGCTTCGAACCAACAGGTAGTTAAGAAAAGGTTCTGCTCGAGGCAGAATCTTGGAGAACAGTTTCGCTGTACTAGGAGCAGATATTGGATATATTGTACTTAAGTACTGAAAACGTGAACAAACTCACCAAATCATTATAAACCTTCAAACACCAAGCTGGCACAAGCACAACATTTCTACCCTATCGATATCGTTTATGTCCAATTTATCAATAGAACCATTTTAGCTGCTTAGATCGGTTATATCAGTAATTAGTGATATATGTTTTTCTAAATCGCCTTTGTTGTTTTCTAGTCATAATTTTATTGTTGCGTTGACCTAATGTTTG
The DNA here is from genome assembly GCA_963920205.1 of Stenodema calcarata. Classification (NCBI taxonomy): domain Eukaryota; kingdom Metazoa; phylum Arthropoda; class Insecta; order Hemiptera; family Miridae; genus Stenodema; species Stenodema calcarata. The sequence goes on along the minus strand of OY986060.1, from coordinate 11,234,792 downwards.
ATTAGTGATACTTATTGCGTAGATATGTTTGCCTTAATATTTTATTGTTCATGTATTGTTGTTCTGCTTAGAAGAATTTCTATTTGTAAACAAATACCCATCGGAGGAGAAACTATAATTTATTAAAGTTTTCTTTTTGACTGGTTTGTTATCACTTGTTTTACCCTGTTGATTTAAACGAAGATGAAAATGAGAATAACCCGGTTTCTAAATAGATTCTGGAATAGTCCTAAGAAATGTCCAAGAATGAATACGTAGAGAAGAACTTTTGATTTTAATGTTTAATTTCTAGAAAAATAATGTATAATGATGTATAACGTGATCGTGGTGTTGTATTGTAATACTCTAGTGCAGCTGCAGATTGAATGAAGCAGAAATTACATGGCGTTTTCAGTGAGCGTCTCCCGAACCGCTGGCCAGGACGAGATTCATATAGGAATATGCTGTGTTCATCATCTGAAACAAATTTGATGTTTCTAAACGAATTTATGAATTAAGGTTCGAACAATTTCTTAGGCAATGATTACTAACCGCACTGAATGTACAGGGTGGGGCAAAACAAACAGTGCAGTTTTGAAGGGTGACTAAATCCTTCGTGGAAGTGGTAGGAACCTGGGAGGGGTCTCATTGTGTCCGGCCACTCACCCCATTTTCAGTCACTACCATGGTTTGGACCGGAGAGCATCGAGGCTTCGCTGTCCGCACGTTTTTCGAAAGCGGCCGTTCTTTCATCGCCACCCAGCGGGCCTTCCGGCTGCACTTCAACATTCCACGTCGAGATCCCGTCCCTCATCGCAATGTTATCGCGGCTTGGGTTCGTGCATTGGAAGAAACTGGATCCACAACAAGGCCTAGGGGTATGGGAAGACCAAAAACGGTTCGAACACCAGAAAATGTGGCTACTGTGAGAGCAGCTGTCGAACATTCGCCTAGGCGCTCTGCCCGTAAGCATGCAACAGCATTGAACATGTCTAACCGCTCGCTAAGGAGAATTTTGCATGAAGATTTAACGTTCCATCCCTACAAGATGATGATTGTTCAGGAGTTAATGCCCCCAGACTTTCAAAACCGTGTTAATCGCGCCCAAGAAATGCTAAACCGTATCCCACCAAGGTCAACTTTTTTCTCTAGTGACGAAGCTCACTTCCATCTGTCTGGAGCCGTGAACAAACAAAATTTTCGCTATTGGAGTGACACTAATCCACGACAACTTCACGAGAGACCTCTCCACTCCCCGAAAGTTACTGTGTGGTGTGCCATTTCGAAATTCGGGGTGATTGGGCCTTACTTTTTTGAGGAGGATGGGCGAACCACAACTGTCAATGCTCAGCGTTATGTTTCCATGCTGGAAACGTTTTTTGAGCCAGAATTGGAGCAGTTGGCTGGAGAACAAGATCTGGGGGATATCTGGTTCCAACAAGATGGGGCTACGGCCCACACAGCGATCATTTCGATGACGAAACTGCGGCAGATGTTCCCTGCGCGCCTCGTCTCTCTGAGGGGTGACCTGGGGTGGCCCGCGAGATCACCAGATTTGAGCATCTGCGATTTTTTCCTGTGGGGCTACCTCAAGGAAAAGGTTTTTAAACATCGTCCTCACACTTTGGAAGAGCTGAAGACACGAATTAGAGAGGAAATCGCCACAATTCCAGTCGATATGTGCCAGAAGGCTGTCGAAAGTTTCAGAAATCGCCTCCATCAGTGCATTGCTGCTGAAGGCCATCATCTTGCTGATGTAATCTTTAAAACTTGAATAAACAAATGGGGTGAAATACTGAATCAAATAAAACAAACCGCATTTTTCTATGTTGCGCCGTTTTTTTTTATAGCCCTTTTTAAACTGCACTGTTTGTTTTGCCCCACCCTGTATTTCGGTCGATGGGTGTGAGAGATCCTGCTGTTAGAACAATTGGTTTCATCAAGCGAAACTTCATGATATGAATCATCCTCTTGGTATCTTGTGAGCAGTCCATCCATTCGAAAGAGTACATGGAGTCGAATAGATCTTCACACTGCATCAGAAATAAGTTTCAATAGAGTGGAGCACCAAGTGCAGCTACTTACAACTGTTATTTTAGGGGTCGAGTGCTCTGTGATTGGCTAATTGGAGGATTGTTGGTTCCAGTGCACCAGGTGATCTACCACTGACACATAATGTTAATGGTTTTCCATTTATAAGGTTACCCCAGCACGGGCCTCTTTCATTTCCAGATCTTCAAGGTAGCTAAGAACTATGAATTCTATAAGTAAAATTAGCCGACGTAACTCACTAGGTCTCTAATTGTCTGTCCAACTTCGCAAACCATTAAGATTGAAGCAACTTCAGCAACCACCAGTAAGAAACTGCTTAGCAGTATGCCGGGCTGTCCGCCTCCCTGATAAACATAAACAAGGTTTACATTTAGACGTTTATTTACAGTAAAATATGAATTCAATCAGAGAAGAAATTCAACACTTTCTATCAATATTCTAGTGATAATGTGTAATTAGGTTTCAATCAATCAATCAGTTTATTCACAATATTGCCTGGTAGGCTAATGTGGGGAGGGAGTGGTGTTTGTGTTAGTAATATGTTGCTTGGATTGTGTCTTGATGTGTTTATGGGAGTGTTGCGTCGGAGTTTTTGTTTAGGTTTCAAGTTGCTTTGGTTAAATTTAATACGTTCGACTTCCTACATTCATATCCTGTATGATAATATCATACCTGTATGATACCGAGCAATGACATGGCAACGACGATACTGCCATTGATCACTACCAGTCCACAAGGCCAGTTGATGAGTCCATGATAGAGGTCTGCATAACTACAATAATAAACTACCGTTATCACTTGTTTGAAAAAAATATTATTATGCTATTCACACTATGAAGCTGTAATTTGGTATGTAGCCTCCTTAAGACTAAATCAAAATATCGATATGTTGGCTACCGATGGCCGTCCCTACTGCCCAGGAGTTCGGATCAGCTGAGTGGATCCTGAAGCTAATTTCTAGGTTATTCACATCATGAAGCTGTAGTTTGGTTTGCAGCCTTCTTAGGACTTGGACTTGATGCTGCCCACGCCCTGGGCATTGAACCACGTTTGCAGTGGAACGGTTTTCGATATTTTGGATTTCTTCCCGCATTTGTATAAGATTGATTCCTAATGAGCTGGGTTAGTGGATGTTTTCTATATTTTGACATATTGAGCGTGGAAAGACTCTTTAACCACGGTTTCTTATTCTGCTCTAAAAAGTGTGCTAACATACTGGTAGTTGTGCTGTAATGTTACCAATGTAAACAATAAATGTCCGGAAAGAGAAAACATAATTAAGGGTTGTGTATAAGATTGAAGGATTTACCTCAGAATTTCCTTGTGGTGCTCAATATTTTGTTTCAAACAAAATTTATAGTAACCCATGAGTTGTCGGTCTTTGGTTTTGTCAAGAGGGCTGGAAGGTGGCTTTCGCCCCAGTTCACTTTCGTACAGTTTTGCTGCCCTGTTGTCGATGTCTAGAATGGCCATGTTGAGGATTTTTAGTTGGATGACGATGTGCTGGCCGCCGAAGAACATGACCAAATCTGCCGAACCAATAACCAGAGCAGTGCCTCCCATGCAAGCGCATTCACTAAGGATTGTCAACCACCTGGAACGGACAAATCAAGAAATATGGTGTAGAAGCTCTCCGGAAAGTTTTTTGGTTGGCCTAGCAATGAATCAGGCTTTGAATTGGCGTCGTTGAATCTAGAGCAATCAGGAGATGACTCTCCTCATTAAACAAATGGTCTGTAGTACGATCATACCTCAGCATAACACCTGCCCATTATAATATAATATGCCCATTATATTATAATAATATAATATAGATCATATTATGATCTTGGCATAAGACTTCTTGCCCCATCTCATGTTGGGACCATCTAGTTCTAACTCTCCTCCTCTGTCACGCACCTGTATATTTATGGCAATCACTGCTCTCCAAGACTAAGGTCATACACCACATATTGCTCAGTCAAATTTGCTACAATTAGAGCATGTGATTGAATTGAAAAATTGAATTTATTTCATTTTTAGTTTCAAGGATTCCTTACCCCGAAGACGCGAGCAAAAAATAAACGTCCAATCTGTTTCTCTTGATTCAGCCTCACGCAGAATAAAATGCAAGTTATGAGCTACTCGACCTAATATTATATCAAAGGAAGGTCAAGAGACATGCCAAAAGAGACGTTATGCCAAGGGCAAGAGACATTCAAAGCTTTTACAAGATGGGCAGAACCTCCAGCCGAGTATACTCTTGTAGGCTCCATAGGATTGATGTGACGAATAGTTGAGTTGAGAAACCATAAAGAAGATACATTTCCACGCTTGCATTTCAACCAAGTGCAAAATCGTAATCAGAGTGAACAGTGAAGTTGTTTCTGAGTAGATGATGGGATATGGAAGGGCATGTTTCCATTGGAACTATTAGAACATCTACAATAATTACCTGACAAACTCATTGTTGATTGGGTGAAAGCAGTAGATCTTCAACGGAAGCGTCTGATGGAGACCGTTGATGATGGTTTCGTTGGTTTTCGGGTAAGAAAATACTGCGTCCACCAGATCGCTTACTAAGACGGATAGGACAACAATCACCAGCCACGGAGGCACCACGATGAACAGGATTTTCTTCAATTTGTCCCCCATCTTATACCATCTCCGTATCTCATCAGTCCCTGAAAATGAGCTGCCGTAGTCGAACAGTCCCTTCGCTCCTATCGAAGTCAATTTGATTGAGTTTCCTTGGTCCCTCCAACCGATCACATTAATGAGCATTGCAATCATCACCAGCCCCAGAAGATTGAGAAATTGGCACATACTGGTGAGATCCGGGCTTTTGAACGCGGACGTCAAAAAACACGCAGCAACGTACAAATAGTTGAGGAACACTACAGAAATGTATATCAAATGAGGGATGAAGTAACGCGGATGATCCCAATTGATGAGGAGGCCTGATATCTCAAAGATGATCCAATAATCTCTCCTTCTGGCCGTTCTCATCTCCATCGAATCCATTGCCTGATTCTTGGCAAGCCATTCTGTAATACGCATCGTGACCAGAGCAGGGACGAAGGACGTTGTCGACTTTCCTGTCGAAGGACGACTCTCAATGTTGGGAAACGGAAATACAAGTCATGCATGTTGATAGTGAAATATGACGCTATCAGAGAAGTTTCAAACTCATAACAAATCCCAGTTCATTTTTCATTACCTCCCTGTTTCAGGAAATTATACCCCACAAGTTTCCCCCTATTAACATGTTCGAATAGCGAGTAGAAAGAATTTATCAGTGATCTATTTTCAGTACGTAGTCATTACTTTATTGTTGACAATTTTGGTGACGTAATACAATATTCTAGTTCAGCTACTAATTGTTTAGGGTGTGGGTGTATTCATTTAGCGTCATCCGAACCACTGGCTAGAACGAGATTCATATACGAATATGCTGTGTTCATCATCTGAAACAAATTTTAACGTTCCAAAGTAATTCGGATTCTAAATTTCTATATTCAGTTCGTTTTTGGAGTAAGAACTCAATATTAACGATTATTACCTACCGAACTGAATGTATTTCGGTCGATGGGTGTGAGAGATCCTGCTGTTAGAACAATTGGTTTCATCAAGCGAAACTTCATGATATGAATCATCCTCTTGGTGTCTTGTGAGCAGTCCATCCATTCGAAAGAGTACATGGAGTCGAATAGATCTTCACACTGCATCAGAAATAAGTTTCAATAGAGTGGAGCACCAAGTGTAGCTACTTACAACTGTTATTTTAGGGGTCGAGTGCTCTGTGATTGGCTAATGGGAGGATTGTTGTTTCCAGTGCACCAGGTGATCTACCACTGACACATAATGTTTATGATTTTCCATTTATAAGGTTACCCCAGCACGGGTCTCTTTCATTTCCAGATCTTCAAGGTAGCTAAGAACTATGACTTCTATAAGTAAAATTAGCCGACGTAACTCACTAGGTCTCTAATTGTCTGTCCAACTTCGCAAACCATTAAGATTGAAGCGACTTCAGCAACCACCAGCAAGAAACTGCTTAAAAGTATCCCGGGCTGTCCGCCTCCCTGTTATCCATAAACAAGGTTTACATTTAGACGTTTATTTACAGAAAAATGTGTATTCAATCTAAGAAGAAATTCAAGACTTTCTATCGATATTCTAGTGATACTGTGTAGGTAATTAGGTTTCAAGTAGCTTTGGTTAAATTTAATACGGTCGACTTCCTATATTCACATCCCACCTGTATGATACTGAGCAATGACATGGCAACGACGATACTGCCATTGACCACTACCAGTCCACAAGGCCAGTTGATGAGTCCATGATAGAGGTCTGCAAAACTACAATAATAAACTACCGTTATTACATGTTTGAAGGTAAATAGTGGTGTTTTCAACATGGAACATATTTTAGCCTTCACATAACTGGCTGAAACCGAGCGCCCGTCCGTACTTTAAGCTGGTGCCATCCTCTCGCCCGACGCCGATTCCCGTGGTGGTAGAGACTTGAAATTTGGCATGTAGCCTCCTTAGGGCTTGCACTCTAAGCAGCATAGGGCCGGTATCAGCTGAGTGGACCCTAAAGCTAATTTCTAGGTTGTTCACTCTTCGAAGCTTTAACTTAGTATGTTGCCTCCTTAGGACTTACACTTTAAGCACCATCTGCTGAAGCAGGATCTGAAGCTCAAAATGAAAGAATACCCCTCGTATTCTTTCATTTTGAGCCTTAATGCTAAATTTCTATAAGCATGGAACATGTTTTACCCACGTTTAGCAGATGGTGCTTAAAGTGTAAGTTCCGGTTAGGGGGGGGGGGGCATAACCCCCCCCCCCCCCGGTTAGCAGCTATTATAGCCATACTGCATGACTGGGGATTTTTTACAGGATGTGATTTTAAAAAAAATTAGATAGGTTTAGATAGCTCGACTTATAAGACTCTGAGTCGAGATAGACTCAGAGTTTAGATAGACTCTGAGTCGAGCTACAAATCGAGGGTCTCACGGCAATCATTGATATTTCAACGTGTATTGACATTACATTCCTAAAACTCATTCTAATCTCTCTATTAACGGATATGCAAGGCAAGAATATGAAATCCAGAGTTTCTAATGAGTTTAAGACGACTAAAAACGTTTCTTGGCTCTCCTGTAAAATTGCCAAAAATTCATGTCGTATTGACATCGTCGATTTGTCCAGACATATTGAGCGTGAAAATACTCTTTAATCACGGTTTCTTATTCTGCTCTATAAAGTGTGCTAACATACTACTGGTTGTGCTGTAATGTTACCAATGTAAAACAATAAATGTCCAGAAAGAGAGAAGGTAATTAAGGGTTGTGTATAAGATTGAAGTATTTACCTCAAAATTTCCTTGTGATGCTCAATATTTTGTTTCAAACAAAATTTATAGTAACCCATGAGTTGTCGGTCTTTGGCTTTTTCAAGAGGGCTGGATGGTGGCTTTCGTCCCAGTTCACTTTCGTACAGTTTTGCTGCCCTGTTGTCGATGTCTAGAATGGCCATGTTGAGGATTTTTAGTTGGATGACGATGTGCTCGCCGCCAAAGAACATGACCAAATCTGCCGAACCAATAACCAGAGCAGTGCCTCCCATGCAAGTGCCTTCACTAAGGATTGTCAACCACCTGGAACAGACAAATCAAGAAATATGGTGTAGGAGGCTCTTTGGAAATTTGAAAAATGGCCTGTAGTACGATCATACCTCAGCATAACACCTGCCCATAGTATGATCTTGGCATAGGACTTCTTGCCCCCATCTCGGGCCATCTAGTTCTAACTCTCCATATACAGCACATGCCTGGGACAGTAGTTACCATTCAAGAGTCCAGGATTAAGGTCATACACTACATAATAATATTATGTAGTGTATGACCTTAATCCTTTACATAACATTACATATTACAATCTCTTTCCCATGCAAGTTATGAGCTACTCGACATATATCAAAGGAAGGTGCCAGTAAACATGAGACATTCAAAGCTCTTAAAGAATGAGCGAGAAGAATCATTGAAATCTGATAAATACAAAGTGGAGCTGTTGGTGGGAACGGGAAAGAAGATACAAGTAAATCATAAAGGAGAGTTAATCATTTAAATCATCAGTTAATCATAGTAAGTCATTAAAGAAGATACAAGTAACTGACTGTCGACGTTAGCTCATCGCCGTTAGTTACTGCGCATGCGCTAAACGTGACTAACGGTCGACGTTAGCTTCGCCGTAAGCCATTTAAGTGTCCACATAGATCACAAATAATCGCTGCTTTTCCAGCTCCCCATGCCTGAATAGCTTAAGAAATGAAGGGATTTCCGTTTTTCGTTGGCCCCTCGTCAATGACATGTTTGCCAAGCAGTTCCACAGGGGCCAAAAGACAAAATTATGATGGGCCGAATATACTCTTGTAGCATTCACAGGATTGATGTAACGAATAGCTGAGTTGAGAAACCATGAAGGGGATACATTTCCACGCTTGCATTTCAACCAAGTGCAAAATCGTAATCAGAGTGAACAGTGAAGTTGTTTCTGAGTAGATGATGGGATATGGAAGGGCAAGTTTCCATTGGAACTATTAGAACATCTACAATAATTACCTGACAAACTCATTGTTGATTGGGTGAAAGCAGTAGATCTTCAACGGAAGCGTCTGATGGAGACCGTTAATGATTGTTTCGTTGGTTTTCGGGTAGGAAAATACCCCGTCCACCAGATCGCTCACCATGACGGATAGCACCACAAACCCCAGCCACAGAGGCACCACAGTGAACAGGATTTTCTTCAATTTGTCCCCCGTCTTATACCAAACCCGTATCTCATCAGTCCCTGAAAATGAGCTGCCGTAGTCGAACAGTCCCTTTGTCCCGACGGAAGTCAATTTGATTGAGTTCCGTTGGTCCCTCCAAACGATCACAGTAATGAGCATAGCAATCATCACAAGCCCGAGAAGATTCAAAAATTGGCACATACTGGTGAGATCCGGGCTTTTGAACGCGGACGTCAAAAAACACGCACCAACGTACAAATAGTTAAGGAACACTACAGAAGTTTACATCAAATAAGGGATGAAGTAACGCGGATGATCCCAATTGACGAGGAGGCCTGCCATTTCTAAGATGATCCAATAATCTCTCCTTCTGGCCTTTCTCATCTCCATCGAATCCATTGCCTGATTCTTGGCAAGCCATTCTGTAATACGCATCGTGACCAGAGCAGGGTCGAAGGACGTTGTCGGCTTTCCTGTTGTAAAGGACTTCTTGAAATGTTGGGAAAAGAAAACGGAAGTAATGCATTTTAATAGTGTAATATCACGCTATAAGAGAAGTTTCAAACTCATAACAAATCCCAGTTCATTTTTCATTACCTCCCTGTTTCAGGAAATTATACCCCACATGTTTCCCCCAAATAACATGCTCGAGTAGTGAGTAGAAAGTATTAATGAGTGGTAGTGAGCAACCTAATTGTATTGGCGTAATATAATATTTTAGTTCAATAAATAATTGTTCAAATGCGGTGTAGGGTGTGGGTGTATTCATTTAGCGTCATCCGAACCACTGGCCAGAACGAGATTCATATACGAATATGCTGTGTTCATCATCTGAAACAAATTTGAACGGTTTAACCGAATTTCTGTATTGGATATCAATATTTATCTATTCAATCTGTTTTTGGACTAGGAACTCAATATTAACGATTATTACCTACCGCACTGAATGTATTTCGGTCGATGGGTGTGAGAGATCCTGCTGTTAGAACAATTGGTTTCATGAAGCGAAACTTCATGATATGAATCATCCTCTTGGTATCTTGTGAGCAGTCCATCCATTCGAAAGAGTACATGGAGTCGAATAGATCTTCACACTGCATCAGAAATAGGCTTCAATTCCAAACAATTCTAGTATTGACATTTCATTAGGGCGTTGATCACAGAGATTTAACTTGAGGAGAAAGATTTTAGTATTTAATTCCTGTGAAATTCCTACAATTGCATTCACTCTCTTCTGGATTTTCGTTTTATTTTAGGGCTCGATTGGTTCAAGTGCTCCAGGTGTGCACTTACACATAATGTTTATGATTTTCCATTTATAAGGTTAGCCCAGCACGGGTCTCTTGCATTTCCAGATTTTCAAGGTAGCAGCTACCTCATGAATCCTATAAGTAAATAAGCCGACGTAACTCACTAGGTCTCTAATGGTCTGTCCAACTTCGCAAACCATTAAGATTGAAGCAACTTCAGCAACAACCAGTAAGAAACTGGTGACCAGTACGCTGGGCTGTCCACCTCCCTGATATCCATAAAAAATTAAAGATAAAACTTGAGCTTTCTACAAAAATCGCTGGTGATTCTATTGATACTACTACTATGAAATTAGATTTCAAGTAGCTTTGCTAAATACGTTCGACTTCCTACTTTCACATCCCACCTGCATGATACCCAGCAATGACATGGCAACGACGATACTGCCATTGACCACTACCAGTCCACAAGGCCAGTTGATGACTCCGTGAAAGAGCTCTGCAAAACTACAATAATAAACTACCATGACTCGTTAATTCATTGGAAAATAATTAGAGCGAAATGGAATTTGTATTCATGGAGAATTTAAAACGTGGTACCGAATAGCTAAGGTTTTATCGGAAGTCAGATAATCAATAGGTTCGTTTCTGTATGTCTATGACAATCTGTAACGAGGAATAGTGACGATGAAACAGCACGTCAACGTATTCGATCAGAAGGCAACATTTTCTCAGACTCTAGCTGCCAAGATTTCATATAATATTATATATATTCTGCCTTTTAGAATTTTGGACCTTTTATACTGGGTTCATAATGGTGAAAAAAATGTTGTTTTATGCTAAAATTGTCTAAATTTACGGGAGCGCTGACGCATTAGCGCATATTGTGCTGATACTATTTTTTTACATTTTAGGATTTCTCCATGATTCACTCCCTCACGTGTAATAACAACGTATTATTGCGTATATTATTGTTACATAGCTACTATGTTACTAAACTGACGCATTAAGGAGGTACGAGGTTGAAGTATTTACCTCAAAATTTCCTTATGGTGCTCAATATTTTGTTTCAAACAAAATGTATAGTAACCCATGAGTTGTCGGTCTTTGGTTTTGTCAAGACGGCTGGAAGGTGGCTTTAGTCCCAGTTCGCTTTCGTACAGTTTTGCTGCCCTGTTGTCGATGTCTAGAATGGCCATGTTGAGGATTTTTAGTTGGATGACGATGTGCTGGCCGCCAAAGAACATGACCAAATCTGCCGAACCAATAACCAGAGCAGTGACTCCAGCGCAAGCGCCTTGACTGCAAATCGTTAACCATCTGGAACAGATTATTTTCTTGAGATGATGTTAAGTTTCGATTAACAAGGGTAAATACGACGCGGAACGGCGCTCTTTGGGACATTCCATCGCGTGGAACACATTCTAGTTAAATTTGAGAAAGTATAAGATTGGGAAAAGTTCTGACTTCACAATTGTGTTGAAGAATCTATAAACTGAGGTGTTGTCCGTTAAAAAATGGAGACGAAATGAGCTATAAAACCAGCAAAATAAAGACATTTTACATAAAACCATTTATTTGTTCGAAAATTTGCTCTTATAGCCTTGCTGCATGACGGAATTTATTCCATTTTCAAGATTGCGACACCTTTCAAATTTTGAGGGGTTGCTCAATAGGTCCATGAAAAAGCCAAATCGATATAAAACAAATGATTTGGCCACTTAGAAGTAGGAATTAAATAGAAATTCAGTTACTGTCAGTTACTCCCTAAACGCTCTATGTGCAATAGAAAAAGTTACCTAACTTTGTCTGTTAAATTCAATCCGTATGTCCGTAAAACGTTAGGTTAGGTTGTGACCCCCCCCCCCTCCCTTAAAGGATCAAAGTCGAGATAGAATAAGATGTGGGAGAAAAAAAAACATGGTTTCTGAGTAGATGAAGGCATATGGACGACTCCCAATGTTGGGAAAAGAAAACACAAGTCATGAATTTTGATAGTGAAATATGACGCTATAAGAGAAGTTTCAAACTCATAACAAATCCCACTTCATTTTTCATTACCTCCCTGTTTCAGGAAATTATACCCCACACGTTTCCCCCAAATAACATGCTCGAGTAGTGAGTAGAAAGTATTTATCAGTGATTTTCTGTACATAGTCATTACTTCATTGTTGACAATTTTGGTGACGTAATACTTGAAACTTCTTCTAGTTCAACAACTAATTAAGGGTGGTATAGGGCGTGGTTATCCTCATTTAGCGTCATCCGAACCACTGGTCAGCATATACGAATATGCTGTGTCCATAATCTGAAACGAATTTCTGAATGGAGATTCGGACTCTTGCTCCGAAATTAGCTGAAATATTGTAAGATCGATCGAAAAGGTGACCACAAGCCACAGAAGCTTTACAATTAAGTCAGATGTCATAACCAGAGTGAACATTGAAGTTGTTCAAGTTTTGTATTTACATAGGATAAGATGTGGGAAAAACTATTGTATCTGAGTAGATGATGAGCTATGAAAGGACCAGTTCCCATTAAAACAATTCCACGACAAATACCTTACAAACTCATTGTTGATTGGGTGAAAGCAGTACATCTTCAATGGAAGCGTCTGATGGAGACCGTTGACGATGGTTTCGTTGGATTTCGGGTAGGAAAATGCCCCGTCCACCAGATCGCTCAGCATAATGGAAAGCGCAACAATCACCAGCCACGGAGGCACCACTGTAAACATGACTTTCTTCAATTTGTCCCCCGTCTTATACCATCTTCGTATCTCATCAGTCCCTGAAAAGGAGCTGCCGTAGTCGAACAGTCCCTTCGCTCCTATCGAAGTCAATTTGATTGTGTTTCCTTGGTTCCTCCACACGATCACATTAACGAGCATTGCAATCATCACCAGCCCCAAAAGATTCAGAAATTGGCACATACTGGTGAGATCCGGGCTTTTGAACGCGGACGTCAAAAAACACGCACCAACGTAAAAATAGTTGAGGAACACTACAGAAGTGTATATCAAATGAGGGATGAAGTAACGCGGATGATCCCAATTGATGAGGAGGCCTGCCATCTCAACGATGATCCAATAATCTCTCCTTCTGGCCTTTCTCATCTCTAGCGAATCCATTGCCTTATTCTTGGCAAGCCATTCTGTAATACGCATTGTGACTAGAGCAGGGTCGAAGGACGTCATCGACGTTTCTGTTGTAAAGGACGACTCCCAATGTTGGGAAAAGAAAACACAAGTCATGCATTTTGATATCACGCTACAAGAGAAGTTTCAAACTCATAACAAATCCCACTTCATTTATCATTACCTCCCTGTTTCAGGAAATTATACCCTACACGTTTCCCCCTATTAACATGTTCGAATAGCGAGTAGAAAGCATTTATCAGTGATCTATTTCAGTACATAGTCATTACTTCATTGTTGACAATTTTGGTGACGTAATACTTAAAACTTCTTCTAGTTTAACAACTAATTGTTTAAGGGTGGTATAGGGCGTGGTTATCCTCATTTAGCGTCATCGGAACCACTGGTCAGCATATACGAATATGCTGTGTCCATCATCTGAAACGAATTTCTGAATGGAGATTCGGACTCTTGCTCCGAAATTAGCTGAAATATTGTAAGATCGATCGAAAAGGTGACCAGAAGCCACAGAAGCTTTACAATTCAGTCAGATGTCATAACCAGAGTGAACATTGAAATGTTTCAAGTTTTGTATTTACATAGGATAAGATGTGGGAAAAACTATTGTATCTGAGTAGATGATGAGCTATGAAACGGCCAGTTTCCATTAATACAACTCTACAACAAATACCTTACAAACTCATTGTTGATTGGGTGAAAGCAGTACATCTTCAATGGAAGCTTCTGATGTAGACCGTTGATGATGGTTTCGTTGGTTTTCGGGTAGGAAAATGCCCCGTCCACCATATCGCTCAGCATAATGGAAAGCGCAACAAAACCCAGCCACGGAGGCACCACTGTAAACACGACTTTCTTCAATTTGTCCCCCGTCTTATACCATCTCCGTATCTCATCAGTCCCTGAAAATGAGCTGCCATAGTCGTACAGTCCCTTTGCCCCGATCGAAGTCAATTTACTAATGCTTTCTTGTTTAGTCAGAAATATCGCAGTAACGAGCATTGAAATCATCACAAGCCCTAGAAGATTGAGGAATTGGCACATCGTGATCATATCCGGACTCTTCATTGACGACATCAATAAGCATAGACCAACATATGAATAGTTGAGGAACACTACGGAAGTGTATATCAAATAAGGGATGAAGTAACGCGGATGATCCCAATTGATGAGGAGGCCTGCCATCTCAACGATGATCCAATAATCTCTCCTTCTGGCCTTTCTCATCTCTAGCGAATCCATTGCCTGATTCTTGGCCAGCCATTCTGTAATACGCATTGTGACCAGAGCAGGGTCGAAGGACGTCATCGACTTTTCTGTTGTAAAGGACGACTCCCAATGTTGGGAAAAGAAAACACAAGTCATGAATTTTGATAGTGAAATATGACGCTATAAGAGAAGTTTCAAACTCATAACAAATCCCACTTCATTTTTCATTACCTCCGTGTTTCAGGAAATTATACCCCACACGTTTCCCCCAAATAACATGCTCGAGTAGTGAGTAGAAAGTATTAATGAGTGATTTTCTGTACATAGTCATTACTTCATTGTTGACAATTTCGGTGACGTAATACTTAAAACTTCTTCTAGTTTAACAACTAATTGTTTAAGGGTGGTATAGGGCGTGGTTATCCTCATTTAGCGTCATCCGAACCACTGGTCAGCATATACGAATATGCTGTGTCCATCATCTGAAACGAATTTCTGAATGGAGATTCGGACTCTTGCTCCGAAATTAGCTGAAATATTAGGGGTATTCATGGTTTGGACGATCGAGATCGCGAACGTCGCGAATGTCGCAAACGTCGTGGTTGCCATGGGAAACGGGATGAGTGCGCATGCGCGGCTTGGGATTCTCGACTCGATCCGTCGAGTCGCTTTACCGGAGTCGGAGGTCTGGTAATCGAGTAGCGATGGTCGAGCTTGGTCGTGAACTGCGGCAGCGCTTCCTAGCGGTGTGATAAGGAAACTTACACGGGCGTTGGCGGGTCTCACCTATCAGTTCTTATCAGAGAGAGTTTTATAGAGAGTTAATATAGTGTTTTGTGAGTTAATATAGGGTTTTGTGATTATTCGTGAGTTGTCGCTCCTAAAGGACTAGAAAGACCTGACTCATGAATCAAATCAACCCCGTATCTGTGAACAGTGACTGCGGTCAGCTCTTCCAAACCTTCTTCCAGCACTAGATCCTCTTCATCAGAGTCCTCAGCCAAGATGTACCTAGCTACCGTTTGGAACGCTATGGTCTCGAGTAAACGCGATTTTTGGCTACTTCTTGGCATTATTAGGCAAAAATAAACACGAAGTGAAAACCGCGCGAATACAAACTGTCATGTGATATCGCATACTTGAGATAACAGTAGATAAAAAAACACCATTCAGTACATCATTCATCCGCTTGGAGCGCTGTAACCACGATTTCACTTCGAAACTCGACGGTCATCGAAGGGGGCGTTCATGGTTCAGTCCGTTTGCGACCAGCTCGATTGCGACGTTCTCGACAGTCGACTCAAACCATGAATACCCATAATGTAAGATCGATCGAAAAGGTGACCACAAGCCACAGAAGCTTTACAATTAAGTCAGATGACATAACCAGAGTGAACATTGAAGTTGTTCAAGTTTTGTATTTACATAGGATAAGATGTGGGAATAACTATTGTATCTGAGTAGATGATGAGCTATGAAAGGGCCAGTTTCCATTAATACATTTCTACAACAAATACCTTACAAACTCATTGTTGATTGGGTGAAAGCAGTAGATCTTCAATGGAAGCGTCTGATGGAGACCGTTGATGATGGTTTCGTTGGTTTTCGGGTAGGAAAATGCCCCGTCCACCAGATCGCTCAGCATAATGGAAAGCGAAACAAAACCCAGCCACGGAGGCACCACTGTAAACATGACTTTCTTCAATTTGTCTCCAGTCTTATACCAACCCCGTATCTCATCAGTCCCTGAAAAGGAGCTGCCGTAGTCGAACAGTCCCTTTGCCCCGATCGAAGTCAATTTAATAATGCTTTCTTGTTTACTCAGAACAATTGCAGTAACGAGCATTGCAATCATCACAAGCCCGAGAAGATTGAGGAATTGGCACATAGTGATCATATCCGGACTCTTCATTGAGGACATCAATAAGCATAGACCAATATATGTATAGTTGAGGAACACTACAGAAGTGTATATCAAATAAGGCACGAAATAACGCGTGTCCCAATTGATGAGGAGGCCTGCTATCTCGAAGATGATCCAATAATCTCTCCTTCTGGCCCTTCTTATCTCTAGCGAATCCATTGCCTGATTCTTGGCCAGCCATTCTGTAATACGCATATGGACCTGCACGGTAGATGGACGTTGACTTTACTGTTGAGAAGACCAAAGTACAATATCGGGAAAAGATTGAAAGTCGCGGACTAAATAATAAAGGGTGTCAAGAAGAAAAACACGAATCCATTTCGACAGTGAAACACCCCGCTATCAAAGAAGTTTCAAACTCATAACAAATCAGAGGTCAGTTTTCATTACCACTCTGTTTCTGGGAACGATATACCCTAGAATTTTCCCCAAAAACATTTCCGAATTGGAAGTGTTTGTTGAGTTACTAAACGGGTCGACAGATTTCTGTTTCGTATTGGGGAAAAAATCGCATTATAAATTAAGGAAAAATGGAGTTTAAAAGATACTTTAACAATAGGGTTGCATAGTGGTCTAATGTTGATGGTATATTTTGTTTAGTTGCAATCATTAATTGAAATTCGGTAACTGCGATCAACACAACAAAGTATGCTAACACAAAAATGACCTTAAAATTAAACACGAAAGAAGAGGGAGCGGAGAACATAATTATTTTAGGTAAGACAATTCCAAGTTTTTAAGGAGAACCCAGCTCGACAGCTCCCTCTACCAACTATGCAGGTTGGTACCCGAGTTCTCAGTTGCCCACAGAACTCACATGCCGGGACCTACCTACTGGTATGGGCTTATTTTTGGTACAGTAGAAGGTCAATAATCTGGACGTCAAAAACCCGTATTCACGTCTGTAAAAAAATTAAAAAAGCCAAATGCACTAATGCGTGGCTCGCTATCGTGGCTCAGGGCTGACACATTCAGAGGCACTTGCGATAACAAACTCTGATGTCATGGCTCGAGAATCAGGAGAGTACACCTTCCCAGCTCATTCTGTTAAAACGTAGTAAGACTTGGCTGCAAAAAAGCTACTGCAGTACAAAAATCAATTAAAGACTTTTTATGAGCCCTGACAATGTATACAGAGTTCATCGCAAGTAGGTGACAATACGCAAGATAGAGAAACTAGATCAAAAACGCCGCCAACCACATGTTTCTATCTCATTCCGTTCCACAGATATGCCCTTTCAAAGGTTATTTCGAGAAAACCTTGTTTTTCATTGGAAACTTCAATTTTCTCTGCTTTCCCACATTGTTTTTCAACGTTCCATCACCGTTTTCAAATCAGCATTAAATTTTCTTCATGTCTAGTGCACTTTCAAAGTTCACAAGTTTCTTTTTGAACCGCAATAACAGATCAAGAAATGAACATTTTTTTAAAAAACCGTAGTTAGCGACAAAGTTTTGAAGATTCTTTTAAGGACTACTCTTCCAAAAGAAATCCTGCAAGCTGCCGAATCTCACAAAAGTTGTAAAATTTAATTACCTTTCCAGCGGTTTACTCAAAATTGCAGTTATCTGGAACGGGAACGGGAAAAAACTGATGTCATCCTCATTTTGCAGACCTTACTTCCAATGAATGTAGGTAGGTAATTTATTTTTCATGTAAATTGCAAAGATATCTACTAAAGAGGGGATTGAAATATCTATATCGTTGGATATAGATATTGATATTTCATCAAAAATAATTTCGGTGATGGCTAAATTAAAGTCCAAGACATCCGCTGAACGTGTACAAATATACCGCCAGAGGAACTTCAACAGCAGGTTGACGCGTTTACCCATTCGTTACCGGGTACCTCTTCCATAACGAGGAGAAAATTTTCCGGTATAACAAAATGATCGCAATTTGAATATTAAACGACATGCCTCGCAACAGATAACTAAGTACCTAGCCGTCGTTTACACCGGCATGATTTTGAGAAGACATATCCATGATCTAAAAGGTCTCCCTGTAAGGGAGATTTTTTTTGTACAAATGATTATCAATGCTGAAAACGACTCGCATGATTTGAACGGAATTTGGAAACTAACCACTGATTCATGACAAAGGGTTGTCTTTTGGGTTGTCGAACCATTAAAATGAGACGAGTTGATCAATATTGTAACGTATCAAGACACGTAAAATTTGAATAATTAATAAAGAAAGCAAAAATTATTCTTTCTGACGTTCCGAGAACTTAGCACTTTTAGAATTTACTAAGAATTTCGGAATTTGAATGTGTGGGCTCTAATAGGGCAGAGGTTGACCCTCCAAAATATTCATATTTATGAGATAGTAGGAAGGGGTGCCAAATAGGCGTTGGGCGTTATGAGTTTATTAGACACCAGTTTAATTAAGTTTTTGTTTTTTATTATGGACTATGTTCGCATTACTGTTTGTTTACCTTATCTCTCTCATTCATGATGCGGCAAGAGTTTTCAATATTTCTTCGGTTTGGATATCTTTGCCGATTGGGGAACATACTGCGATATTC
Source organism: Stenodema calcarata (assembly GCA_963920205.1). Classification (NCBI taxonomy): domain Eukaryota; kingdom Metazoa; phylum Arthropoda; class Insecta; order Hemiptera; family Miridae; genus Stenodema; species Stenodema calcarata. The sequence continues at coordinate 11,215,920 of OY986060.1, read as the reverse complement.
TGCTATGTGCTCAATGGCCTCTTGCAGCACCATATGCGAAAATCGTGTCAACGTACTCTTCAGCTGTGTATAAATTTGGCATTGTACTTCTTAAACTCGAATCGAAACTTACTTAATATTCTGAAGATTTGCACGATACTGACAATTGAAGACACGAGTGGAAGAAGGTACTATGTAACATTTTTTCGATAATTCATGTGGTAGCGCGTAGCGCAGATAATCATCAAAATATTAGGTTTATTGTCATCAGTGCATGATTGGCAACACCTTAGCAACAACTTGGAGAAGAAAAGAAGAGAAAAATTCCGAACCAAACAAAATAGGCAAGTACGCAAACTCAATTTTCTTGACATTTTACTTTTGTTACATAGCACCTTCATCCACTTGTGTCTTCAATTATTAAAAATTATTATTCATAACACAAAGTAGGCAGACGAAGAATGAGAAAGATAAACAAACAGTAATGCGAGCATCGTCAATAATAAAAATCATGCCAGACGTTCCTCAAACGCGGAATCCAGTGGGGATTAAGAGAGAGGCTAGAAGACCTCGATTTTGCGGACGATCTCTGTCTACTAGCGCAGAGGTTCAGTGACCTACAAGACAAGCTGGATGCTCTGAGCCGAATCGCTAGCCAAGTTGGTCTGCGAATCAACGTCGGCAAAACAAAAGAAATGAGAACGAATGAGCGATGCCAAGAACCACTTGTCTTACTGAGCGATACTGTCGAACAGGTTGAGTCATTTGTATACCTTGGAAGTGTGGTCACAAAGGAGGGTGGTTCTGCGGAGGATGCGAAAAGCCGTACAAAGAAAGCCAATGGGGTTTTTGTGCAACTTTATCCAGTTTGGAAAAACAGAAACCTGTCCAGAAACGCAAAGATACGGCTTTTCAATTCAAATGTGAAATCCGTTTTGCTTTATGGAAGCGAAACGCGGAAGGTCACAGAGAACATCACGCGCCCGTTACAGACCTTTGTGAACCGATGCCTACGTAGAATATTGGGAATTTGGTGGCCAGAACGCATATCAAATGAAGATTTATGGAGAAACACCAACCAGCTTCAGATCCACTTGGAAATCAGGAAGCGAAAATGGAAATGGATAGGGCATACTCTTAGAAAACCAGACGGTGCCATAGAGAAGACTGCCCTACAATGGAATCCCCAAGGACAGCGAAGAAGAGGGAGACCCAAGGAGACGTGGCGCAGGTCTGTGGAAAAAGAAATAGGCCGGGCAGGCAAATCATGGCAGGAAGCAGGAAGAATTGCTGCACTACGGAATGACTGGAACTCTATCGTGGAAGCCCTATGCTCCAATAGGAGTCAACGGAATTAAGTCAAGTAAGTCAAGACGTTCCTCACGTTCTTTTAGGTTTCAATCACCTTCCTAGTAGGTAGATATCTTTGTAATTTACATGAAAAATAAATTACATTTATTGGAGATATAAGATCCAACGAAATAAGCATGACATCACTTGTTTCCCATTCCAACTGCATTCCGAAATTGAGAGATAACTGCAGTTTTGAGTATACCGTTAGCAAACAGCCGTTCTTACCTGGCAAGATAGTATTTATAACAATTGTGTTCGCTTTTGTCGCTTCGTGTACTTGAATGGCTTGTTGCCAAGACGTAGATTCCACTGTCTGCTCGCTCTTGTAAAGATGTGGTATCCACGTCGATTCATTAAGTTTTTTATGAACTCGGTTCAGAATCAACACGAACGAAACCCGGACGTCCTGTAAATGGTAAAAAACCATTTATCACACCTGAACGTTTCGCCCGAGGATATTTCTGAACAGATCGGTCGGTTGGAATGACACTCAATTGTGCCTGGTTTGTGGCTCGGATGGTTTATCACAAAAGAACTCAACGTCAACACTTTGAAAACCACTAGACAACTAACTTTCAACGAGACATTAATTTAGAACATGTTATTTTGTTCTTCCATTTATGTCACATTGGAGATGAAAATAGATGCAGGGATTTTTACTTACTTCGATCATCGGAAGTTCACCAGAGAAAACTGAAGCCACAAAATACGTCAGGACACACACCATTGCAATTTCTACAACAACCAAGGTCTTATCACTTATTAACCTACTTATATCACTATAACTCGACTTGTTAAATGTAAATGTACCTAGTAGGTACGTTCATTTACCTAGTAGGTTTCAACAAAATCAAACATACCGGCTTTTCCAGCGGGAATGGATCGTCGAATCATCGTCCTTATCCACGCATGCAGTAGTATCCATGAATGATTCTCACTTCTTCAGCTATGGAAGAATGAACGTTCCTTCTTCCATGTTCTTCAGCTTCGTTCGCAGTGAATTGCATTTGAGTTCCGTAAGTGGGACGAAATATCCCGGGAAGTTCAAGAATAATTCTATAATAACAACAACACAACAAAATTCTGCACTGCAAAATTATTTTGCAGTGCAGAATTATGTTGTGTTGTTGTTGTCGGAAACCTCTTCTACTTCTTTTCTCTTTTCTAGTCCTGACGCGGTAGCACCATGGCGGACATATGTTTGTTCGTCAGTGTGAATTGTATTGTATTGAATTGTGTTGTGAATAGCCTTGTTTTGGTTTGTATTGTTTTTATGGTGATTGTATTAAAAGATGATTTGTAGTTGAAGTCGTATTTCAGCTATTAGTCTCATTTTGTGCCTTGAAGTATAATTCTGTTTTAGGTATTATTCAATTGTTGTGGTTGGTCCAATTAGTTCCATTATGAGTATATTAGTACGTCGGCAGTACTAAGGTTAAGTAAGTGGTATTGTACGACCAGCCGTTCGTTCACAATGAGGGCTCTAAATTGGAGCAGATCAAAAGTCGTCAACATGAGAGTGAATCATTGGGCAGCCTGTTGGGTCAATGTTCAGCTGATTCGACCAGCAGATGGTTTTCAGATATCAAGATAAGAATGATTAATAATTATTATTGGTAGCTAACAATACCTATTAATCATTTATACTGTTTGATCGTAATTATTAATAATTAATGATAATTCATAGGTAATACTTAATAATCAATCTATCATTTAGTTATCTGCACAAAGAAGATGGTAAACCGTCGTGTCAAGAATTTGCAGGTTTTTTTCGATAATGAACCATTGGAATCCACAAAGGACCGAGTTATCCTCAAACGAAGAATCAAGGTTCCAACGTAAAACGAAGAATAAATATTGGATATTTTTATTTCACTAAATTTCATAGTTAGGTCTGCTAACAGATTGAAACATTGTTACAATCTAAGTAAGGTAGTGAAAGGAACACGAATAATCACAACTTGTGCTGAGCGAAGATGAAAGAAGAACATTCAAGGTACTTATAACATACGCAAGAACAGTATAAAAAAATATGACAAACACACAGAGTAGTTTTGTACAAATTGTTCAACATAATTGTTGAAAATGGAAGTGTTTGTATTGCATTGAAAGATCCTTCAGAATTTTCGTTCCTTTATGGGAACGAAGTGTGAATCTGCTGCTAATATATTTACACATTAAAAAAGATCCTCGTTCAACTATGGAGAGTTGATCAATTATTTGTTTTAAAAAATGTACATGTATTCCAACTGATTAGTGTTTTACGATCATCATCGAATTTTGGAGTCTGAGAATAAAAATCTGGAATTTCGTTGTCAGCTGCTCGTCATAGGATTTGAAATAAAGAAGAAAATTCCTGTTTCTCCTATACATGAATCGATTGGTCAGGTGTTCTCATAAAACCACCATTCGATTCTGTCATTTTAGAATTTCTATTACGCCAGTTAAACATTATTTCACCTTAACAACACACCGTTGAAAATATCAATAATGCAAAATTGGATATGACTACTAACACTGTGCAATATACACAATGAAACTCGAACAATTTTTAAATTATTAATAAATTGGCACAAAAAATCGCCAAATTTTAGAAAAAATTAGGTTTACTTAATGTGCATTATGTCTATTTACAGGTGTAGTAGAATCCACACAATTTATACAATCTACATAATGTAATTATCAAAAAGAAGGTAAGAATTTAGAATTAGATAAGAAGTTTAGATTCAACTTGGGCACAAGAGCATGGGAAATTTCTTCTTAACGTTTTAGCGTGACAAATCAAATGGGGCGGTTAATGAAAAAAGATGAGCTTTCGAAAGACGATAATTTGACCTCAATGGCAGCCGAATGAAGGTAAAATGAAATTTAAATTTTGAAGGTTAGGCACACTAGATACAACAAAGGGCAAGGTTTAAAACTTACGTTATATTGATGAAACCGTGAATGATTTCCCAGTGAAAGACTTGATTCGCTTATTTTACCAAATTTACTAAGTACTTCGCAAAAGCATTCACCCGCAGTTTTGTAAAATAAAGGTTCGTTTTATTCCAGTTTGGCTGTTATTAGATTTTTTCGGGGGCAGGTGAATTACAAAAATAGTTTCAAATCGCATTATTTTCATGGTTTTATAGTTTCGCGTATTTTTCAAATTGATAAATAACTGGGTGTTTATTTATTTAAAAAAAAATCATTTTGAAACATCGTGCTCAAGACGAAAAAAACACAGAAAACCTCAAGTTTAAATAGAACATTCCGCTTATGTACAATAAATTTGTGTATATTGATAATGAAGTCGATAATAATTACACCATAGTTATTAATTTTGTTACACATTGACTTTTAAACGTTAATTAATTTCACCAATCACCGTCACTCTGTAGATACATCTGTCTAAAATATCGTAAACCTACGGTTAGGCCATAACCAGCCGTAACCATTTGAGCTTGATACTATACACAATTACTCCTTCCGTCTTAATACCTAACGTACTTCAACTCTTTAACACACCAAATAACTTGTATCATTTACAACATGAATAATTTCTATTGCATGGTAATATTGCTTTTCATTTTTTAAACAACAAAATTTTTCGCATTTTCCGTCCAAACATCGAAAAACTGCAAAAAACGTCGTGTTATTGATTGTTTTGCTATTCAGCCTCCTTTTTTGGTTTATTAAAGAATGTTTTCTGTGAGAAAACTTTTCTTTCTCAAGTCCTTCAAATGATTAATACAATAACGTTTCTTTGACATCTTTAGAAGACACTTCCAGCAAACTACTTACTTGACAAATTTTATTCTCAATTAAATACAAGATTTCCACGTAAATCATTTTGTGCAGTCTTATTTTTGTCAAATATACAAGTTTAATTTATTTTTTCAAATTATTTTTGTAACCTATAACGCTCGTTTCTATTAACATAGAGTTAGCTGACACTACATAAAAAATCAAGGCATCATTTGGGTTTGTTTAGAGATCCTTATTAGTTGATTACATTTTTTCAACGGTACCGAATTTTTTTTTCATTTGTTAGCAAAAAGGCAGAAAAAAGATTGTGCTGATTTCATATGTCCGACTTTGACCATTAACAAAAATTGTTCCCTTTTTTCCATCAAAACTAATAATTTCGTACTTAGACTTCGGGGTAGAAGTCGTCATCGCAATTGAATTCAGGCATAAATACGTAGGAATTAAAGCTGATTGCATAAATATTTTTCAATAGAAAAACGTACAATTACGTTCAATAATGAATGAATTAAGTTGTGTAGATGTTGATTTTTTTGTTTTTTGTTTTTCTTTTCTTTTCGCAATATGACGCACGATTTAAGTTGGACGAGGGGTTAAGGGAAGATGAACAGGTCCTCGTTTATGTTCTGTTACAATTAAATTACTGGACATACCGTTACAACCACGTTTTGGTCATTTTCGTTTTAGTGCATCTACAGATACGCGAAACGAATTTCTCATATTTGTCAACACAGTAGTACTCAAATCAGAGTACCTACCCTAAAGTGCACTACAACGAGAATTACCAAAAAAAAAAAAAAAAAAAAAAAAAACCAGATTGGCGCTTTTGGCGTAGTGGTAACGGTATACGCGTGTCAGAATGGTAAAGTCCCCAATCTTTATATTTGTTCTAAATTCTTGTTGACAGTTTTGTGTCTCAAGAGCGGATTTTAAGCAATGGGCGAACATTACTAGCCTTGACGTTTTCACCGCCAAAATATAGTGGGTTAGCTGAGACGACATTGAAGTCCAAGCTTCAGATACATTCCCGCTGTACAGGTACTCGTTATGGAAGTATCTATATTAGGATTTAAATTCAGCGATTTGCGCGAATTTCATTGGGGGGGTTAGACTCTTCATAGTCACTGCAGTGAGTCTTAGCAATTGAACTCAGCAATTCGTTCGCATTTTCACTCAATCTTTAACAAACTGTTTGGTTCCTGTTTGTGATTGTTAAACATACTTTACACTCACTGCTCAAGTCCGTGACGGGGTAGTAAGTCCGTTTGAATTGCATTCAGTTATTTAGCAGAGTCTTCCTGTGCAACCTTGTGCACAACGTGCAATATACATGTCAGTTTCAGAATATGATTTTCAATTTAACCGCCCTTCTCAATGCGGCGATTCGCAATGTCAGACATGTGAACAAACTGTGTAGAAATTATTTTTGAAAACGAATGCTAGTTCTTATTATTTGACGTTTTCTAGGTCCATTTGAGAGGGAAGTGAATATTCCGGGTACCGGTTGGTAGCATCGATCTAGGACGTTAGTACCAGTAGGATTGAGTTGTGAATTGTAGAATTTGTCCCAGAAATCGTTTGTATTGCCCTCTCGTTGATGACCTCGGAACGGGACATCGTCACTGGAACGGCCTACTTCCACTTTGGGAGTATGCTGGCGGTTGACCCTTAACACATTGAATTACGTGGTGGAATCATGACCAGGTTGAGATTCCCATTTGATAGTTCAATTTTTTCTTCGCACTTGAAGCCTTCCCACGTCCAGACTCCGCATATACACACAAGAGAATTCTGAACCTGAGTCTAATCCGTGTGGCCACTACAATGAGAAGGTACAGCAGTCCATTCCCTCTGTTGTCCGCTGGAGTCAGAGACGGCTCCGCTTCTTTGTCTCAGCCACGACAGACGCTTATCCTGACGTTTCCCGCTTCCGTTGCCACTTTCCTGTGGTAAAAGTGGTCGCTCTGGACTCGACAGCCTCTCCTGCTTCTGGTAGTCTCTGCTCCTCTTCAGGCTTTGTTCGAGACGTCTCAAAAACCTACAATACAAATTTTAATTGTAATAAACAATTCAGCAATTTTTAATTCAACCGCTTAGTACTCTGCTCTACATCCTCCATGTCTACGACGTTAGGGAATACCTCCCGGAGGGAGTTAAAATTATCCAGTATGCCGACGACATCTGCGTGTATACCACAAATCAGGACTGGGATGTACTGAACTAGTGAATGAGGGGCCAATAGGTTAAGGGGCTTCTTTGCAGGTTTGGGCCTTTCAATGTCGAGGAACAAAACACTAATCGGTCCATTTACCATGAGGCGAACTACGGTTGGATCACTAGTTCGGCGTTAAAAAATCTCTATAATGAGGTGTCACTTGTCAGTCTGTTTCATTTTTGGAATTTATAAGAAATCCTCCCCCCCCCCCCCCCTTACAGACAGGAGCTGCGCTAAGAGCAAGGAAAGGGAGCAAAGAAAACATACGCAGGTAGGCATATGAAGGAGCGCAGAAGTGAGCAAAGATAAGAGCCGGTTAAAGAAAATTGGGGTTACAATGTAATTTGACCATCTCTTCAGCAATTTGTGCTGTACTTTATCCAGCAAGTAGTCGAACGCCGTAATATCCATCCGAAAATATTCATAAAATCGGTCGGAATAATAATCGTTGTTGGTCTCCAAGGATTTGAACCGCGATGACTCTCGCTCCACTCTGAATTGGCCAACTCCCTGCGGTCTTCGCTCCTCTCTTTGCTCTCTTCTCTCGCTCTTATCACAGCTCCAGTCTGTAAGCACCCTTCTAGCCCATCTGTAGCCCGATTCTGCCCATCTACGAACTTAGGCTTTTGATAGCGAAGACAGATTTGCGGTGGAAATTTGAACTTTTTACCTCAATTCTATCGAGAGTTAGCGTCTTGAATGACGCATACCTACATAAATATATTCGTATGATTTTTGGTGTCTTTTGGCAGTGTTCAGTTCAGTTTTCAACATGTTTTATTTTCATCAACGAATAATAATTCACAACGATAATAAATAAACACAATACGGCTTTAGCTTTTGCTATCCGCCGGAGTCGCGCGTCTTCACCATCAAAACAATTTTTGAACACCACAAGGACATACGCAAACACACATATGTAGACGTAAATAAACAGATGAGTTGGCGACTTGCAATATATAAACGTCGCTAAATGAGTTGAGATACATGAAACTTTTATCAATTCATATTAATTTCCAATTAATTACTAGGTATTAATTAACTAATTCTTAAGTTACTATTATTCATTCATTACTTCTTATTTATCAATCAATTCCATATTAATCAATTCATTCTTATTGACAAAATCTCCCTTTTATTTTATTTTGCTCTTACGAACTTCCAAAGGCATTTCTGACAGACTCTATCAACTATTGAAGTTATACCTGTCAATCCACTCCTTTCTGTACCTCATCGCAGCGATCACAAACCAACCCAGCTTAATCCAATTCTTTCCATTTAAAAATTCTGTCGCCAACTGATCGGACATAAACCCAGTGCCCAACAGATTCTTTCGTAATCCACTCAAAATAGAACACCTTGCGAGAAAGTGCAGAAGGTCTTCGTCCTCCCCAGAATTGCACATAGCACATGTATAAATCCGATCCTCTATCCACAATTTACAGTTCAAGTCCAGCATTTCACACCTAGTTTTACATATAATTTTTACAACATTAAATGTTAAATGCTCCTGTTTCATATAATTAGGAGGACTCAAATTCTTATACAATACGTGAAACCGTGCGTTACTTGCATCAATCGTACACCCTTCAATGAAAGACTGTCTTAACCTATCTCGCAGCCTTTCCCACTGGGTTAGAATGTCACTCGGGTTGTCGGGATTTATATTGAGAGTCATATCATTTTTTTCAGCTAGCTCAGACAGAACTTTATACCAGGACACTCGCTTTTTCACGACTTCCACTGCGACCACCCGAGTGAATCGTGTTGGGGCACTCCTGAATATTTTGACCAAACTTTTAATAAATGAGTCTAACGCATATATATATAGCTGATCAACTCCAGTTTCCAAATAGATCATATAATCAGGTGTATTCATTGGTAATGACAATAGCTTTTTTATGAAGAATTTCTGTAACTTTTCAACGATTTCGTAATGTTCATATCCCCAACACTGGCAACCATAACAAACTATCGCTCGACTCACTGACTCAAATATTTTATATTTAGCTGACATGGGTACAAGGGAATTCCCAATGAGATTTGACCATACAGTATTAAGTCCAATTTTCGCCTGTTTTAATTTCTTTGCAAGATGAGGTTTCATATTAAGCTCTGGCGTTAGTGCAATCCCCAAGTAGTCATATGTTTTAACAACCTCAATAGAATTACCATTTAGCTTCCAATTTTCTTTTCTGGATAATTTCCCTCCTTTTCTAAATACCATTATTTTAGTCTTGGTTAAATTCACCGTTAAATGCCAACGCTCCATATATTCATGCAGTCGGTTTATCATAACCTGCAGAACACCTGAGGGGCCAATAGGTTAAGGGGCTTCTTTGCAGGTTTGGGCCTTTCAATGTCGAGGAACAAAACACTAATCGGTCCATTTACCATGAGGCGAACTACGGTTGGATCACTAGTTCGGCGTTAAAAAATCTCTATAATGAGGTGTCACTTGTCAGTCTGTTTCATTTTTGGAATTTATAAGAAATCCTCCCCCCCCCCCCCCTTACAGACAGGAGCTGCGCTAAGAGCAAGGAAAGGGAGCAAAGAAAACATACGCAGGTAGGCATATGAAGGAGCGCAGAAGTGAGCAAAGATAAGAGCCGGTTAAAGAAAATTGGGGTTACAATGTAATTTGACCATCTCTTCAGCAATTTGTGCTGTACTTTATCCAGCAAGTAGTCGAACGCCGTAATATCCATCCGAAAATATTCATAAAATCGGTCGGAATAATAATCGTTGTTGGTCTCCAAGGATTTGAACCGCGATGACTCTCGCTCCACTCTGAATTGGCCAACTCCCTGCGGTCTTCGCTCCTCTCTTTGCTCTCTTCTCTCGCTCTTATCACAGCTCCAGTCTGTAAGCACCCTTCTAGCCCATCTGTAGCCCGATTCTGCCCATCTACGAACTTAGGCTTTTGATAGCGAAGACAGATTTGCGGTGGAAATTTGAACTTTTTACCTCAATTCTATCGAGAGTTAGCGTCTTGAATGACGCATACCTACATAAATATATTCGTATGATTTTTGGTGTCTTTTGGCAGTGAATTCAGGGTGATCTGAAACGGATTTTGTTATAAACATTTTCCGGAAATTCGAGTTTTTACAATTTTGGAGCTAAAAACTCGACCTCATATTCTAATCAAAATATGGAATAGATAAAGCTGCACACTTTTCCACAGTGGTTTATGATTTTCTGTGTAAATCACGGGTCTGTGAGTCCCAAAATTATACAAGTAGGTAACAATATAGTCACTCTCCGAGTGACAGGTAGCCGGTAACTCAACGCCAGATGAGTCACGTGAGGCGTTTCTAATTAACAGTAAAATGAGCTAAAACAAACCTTATTTGATGCCCAATAGCCCGCATTCTGCATACTTTTCGTTGTCCCCTCGTGACCTGATCCGATTCTGGAAGCATTTTAGATGTGACATCCTGAAAAAAATATTAAACCCTTAAATTACTCCAATACTCAAATCTCGAAATGAATATACAAATAAAGAAATTATTGAAAAATAAGATACCAATAATAACGGTATTATAACAAGTCACAATGTCTACAATTGATTCCATATCCTACTAGTTACCAAAGAACGAGAAACGCAACGTAATATTTCAGACAATTGAAATGTGTGGAAGAAACATGCCCGAGCACACTCAAACCCAATCATGCTTAATGCGTTGCAAAAAAAAACCTAAATTTTTCATTTGAATTAAAGATTGTTGTTGTTGAATACTACGTCGATCTGCGTAATTAGCTGGATGAATATATTTATAAGTTGGGGAATGAATTGGTATAAATTAATCCTTTTACTCTCACTTCAGGCCACTTCGTTAATTTAAAGACTAATCCACTGGTGGATATAAATTTACAAACAGGTTTGTTAACTTTTCTAGTTATTGCCGAATTCGCAAATTCAACGTAAGAATATATTCAACCAACTGAGTCGGGGATCAGAAAATAAATTCTACGATTGAAGGGAAGGAAATAATGAAACTGGATTTTTGTTAAATATGACCCAAATGAAATAGTTTATATAAATGTAGACTTGGGGTCCTAATACAATTTTCGGTACAAAATTTGACATTGCACCGAAAAGAAATTTTGTTTTAAGTCAGTCTGTAATAGTTTTGGCCTGCTACACTTTCGTAGCGTTTCATTAAGTTTCGGAGATTGTCTGAGAGAAGGTACTTCCATTTTGGGTCATATAGATCAAAAACTGGTTCAAATTGGAAAAATTAATATCAAAAAGAAGGATCGGAAGTATAAAATGTCAAGTCCAAACAATCACGAAATTGTTGCCTTGTTATACAGAGTGATAACTTGGGTTGTTTGCTCTAACTAGTTTCAGCTTGTATGTATTCTACAAAAATTCCCCATTCAAACGAAGTGTTAATCTACGTCATTGTTGGCTGTTAGCTTTATTTGCAGTCATACTTATTTTCATAGTTTGAAAATTCGTAACAATTCATAATTACTTGCTCCCCACTATTTCTCCAATCACGACACCATAATGAATATCAGGAACATTTTGTAAATTGTAAGTATTATTCTCTACATATTCAGGGAGTGGTGTCCGATATCTCTCATACGTGTTCTAAATTAGATCTCCGACCGAAAGTGACCCGTAGACTTATTAAAAATCCACTCAAAATCCGACGTTTTCCAGTTTTAAGATTTTTGCTCATGTTTCTGATCTTACTTTACTAAAATTACCATAACTGCCTTAATTTGCACTGAAATTTGATTTTGAAAATACCATTGGAAAGAGCGTTAAAATGCTTCTTAAATGCCTAACTATTTTTTTAGGCGGAACTGAGGAGTGAAAATGGAGTCTGAAAAGTGAATTTGGTCAAAATCTCAAAGTCACCTGTTATTTGAACGCTTGGTAACCTTATTAATTCTTATAGCAGAATTGTAAAATATGGGAGTTATGGCAATTTTAGTGAAGTAAGGTCGAAAACACGAAAAAAATCTTAAAAGTGGAAACAGTCGGATTTTGAATGAACTTAAAAGTCTACAAGACACTTTTGGCCGGAAATTAAATGTAAAACAGTGTAGGACACCACTAGCGTTACACCCTGTAGACATATATAAATCTACCATTTTCATGAAATAATTTTGTATTTCGTTGTTTCATTTTTTTGTCTTATAAAAATTTGTTTAATCATTACTATCTACGTAGTCCGGTCTATTTCACTCATTCTGTTCGATGATTCATCTTTTTAATATAACCACCAAGAACGTATCTTTCTTGGCGTTTTGTAAATGTGAATGGCACAGAAATCGAGAGGTCAATCGAATTAAACTAAATAGCCACGTTCAAAATCTAAGTTATCACTTTGTACAAGCAACTCAATGCATTCAAGATACCAATATCTTACTCAAAGAATCGGAAAGAGAAAAGATCTAAAATTGAATCTGTTCATACTTTCGTGGGGTCGGGCACAACGGGGTCGATTTGGGAAAATAAAATGGTAGGGGTAAAGGGTTAAATGTATTATGTATCCAGCGACGAGGATCCCCTTTGAAGTACTGCCCTGAACTGCAACCATGCAAATAGGGAAACAGACAGAAAGACAAACATACGTCAAGCACTCGAAATTGGCAATTATTCGAGGGTAGCTTTCCAGAGTGAATAGAAGGTACTGAGAGAGACAGTTTTTTGATACATGGTACGTTAATTTGAATTATAAGGCAAATAGCCACTGTTATTGTCATCGTAAGTAAAAGATCAAAATGGTGCAACGCTTTTCCTCGCTGGGGAGGTTCGAAGAAGTAATACACAACCAACAAGCTTAAAATCGTTGATAGTAGTAATCTACCACGCTATTGAGCAGTTACATCTAGGACTATTTAAATTGACTGGTGGGGACACATTTACAACGATAACAAAATATTCGTTAGATATTTAGAAAATCATACGTGATTTCATTGAATTCAGGGATAGGTACATGATAACGACGAAAAAAACACTTTTCTCACTAACCTCAGTTTCCTCCGCAGAATCATCAAGTTGGCTGGATCTTGGGTGGTCGAGAGAAGACCAGTGAGCATCACTGGACAAAAACTTCTCTTGTGCCAGCACATTTGTCATATCTCTGCAAAATTATTAGTGTATTTTTTTGCGTCAATAATTAATGAATTAAGTAAAGGGGAATCAGGAGGAGGAATATTTGGAAATTTTGTCATAATGCTGATTTTTATGGCCACAATTAGTTCCCCTAGATGTGACTTGTATCGAGTGGTCCAACAGTTTATCAAAGACTAGTTATTCCGTTTTTCTTCAATTATCTAATAACTTCCCAAAGAGACGTCAAGAATTCTGAATTAGGTCTGAGGTAGATGAGATCTCTGTGAATTTATATGGAACTAATCTTTGGAACTTTAGTTACTAGGTGTAAATTCAGACGTCGTCTATACAAACTTTACCTTATAGAATTCAGACTTTCTGCAGAGGATGAAGAGCTGGTAGATACAGGGTGGGGACGGGCCCTTCTCTTAGGGCTGGGCTTACACCGATTGGAACCACCCCCAGAGGCCGATGTGCTCCTGCCGTGGCTGCTGATAGGATCTGCGGACCCGCTCTTGGAACAGGGCACTTCCAGGAGAGTCTGATCAGGGGAAAACCAAATTGGGTGAAGAAGAGGCTTAAGGTAAATAGACAAAGAAGTCTCAAATAAAGCAGGTATCAAAGATGTTATGAACTAGACAGATTGAGTTCCACCACTTCATACAGTCAGAGGCTGCTGCATGGACAACGTTAGAGTATAAGAACCCTTGAACTTGCTCTGTCCTTAACAACGAAGCTCCCTAGTATGAACAATGGAGTGGTGAATACTACAGGAAGAACTCCTTATGGAAGAACTCCATAAGAACAACTTATAAGAACAACTTACTACAGGAATAACTCCTTATGGAAGAACTCCATAAGAACAACTTATGGAAGAACTCCATAAATGATATAAAAATCCAAATGAAAATTTCATCTGATGGTACCTGCGAGGAGATTCTAGTAGGGGATTTGGATCGTCTCCTTTCTTTTCTTCTTCCAGCCGAATGCTTCCGCGACGACTTACCCCCGACATCCACCGAAGATCCACAATCGTACAGGCCGTCCGAATCTGTCATTCGCCCGTAGAACATCGGCGAAAATCTACCTATACCTAGAAACGAAATTCGGCTTCAGTGCAACCATGAGACCACCATTATCTCTCTTATTCACACCAACATTTCACAAATGTACTTATTAGTAACACCAAATGATCGTGCGAGCTAACCAGTTTTATCACTGAGTGGGCTTTCACTCCTTGAACTGACGGGTGAGATGTGCTTTTCGCAGTGTGGTTCCCCGTCGACGAGGATCGAAGGGAGCTGCAAACTGACGCGAGAGCGTTTCGAGTCCAAAGCATCTTCAGCAGAACCTGAGTGTTTTACCTGCAAATATTTAGTTCGAACAAATGAAAGCCGCAGATTCACTTATTGATCAATACGGGACTGACGAAGGCCATACCAATTACTTACTGTCAAGGGCATTATTCGAAAGCAGTCCAAACCCGTTTCTACGCTGGCGCAATGTTTCACTTTGGAAGATTTGGATCTACAAGCTTCTAACCCCGTTTCAAAACTTGAGCAATGTTTCACTGAAGCAGTTGGACTGGATGACTTACTTCTGGAAATAGAAAGGTTTCGTACTGAAAGGAGACGTTTCTTACGAGTAAGGCAGGTACTAAAGTTTTGGGGACCCAACTACTCAATAGGAAATTTTATTTTTAAATGTAAAAAATCCCCAAAAAAGCTACTGAAGATTAAACTATTTACTAGGGAAGATCCTCACATACTTCGAACAGTCATCCATGAAGACTTCCAACTCCTTGGCAGACTTGACTTCACCATCCTCAATCTTCTCATCAAGCTGGTCCGTTCCAAAGCCTTCGTCATTGCTTTCCAGTTGAGGGTCATCCGAAAGTGTTTCGGAATCAGATCTGTTCAGTACCAACAAGGTATTAGTGCGACTCATGATTTCCATGACATTGGTCAAAACTGAAATATGGATCTAATCTGATTTGGCAGTATTCTAACCAACAACCTGTGGACCTGGACCAAGCAGATTTTTTTGGTTCTCTTTCTTTCACCATACAATTTTCGTGTAATGTCATAGAAACGTCTTCAAATAGCTAGATTATTTACTAACCTTGGGCGGCCTGCTACAAAATGGTGGCTAGTAATCATGGGCCCACCTCCGCCAACGTGGAGGGGTAGGAGTGTTACTGGAGGATCGGAGTCTTCAGAGGGACCCCGTATTAATGGAGAAGGTCGTCGCAATATGGAGTGAGGATGATCTTCTGTGTCAGTTGGACAAAGGGGATTGTTGCTGCCACACCTATGATACCAAAAATTAGGCTGTAGTATGATGGAAATGAATACAGTGGGAAATTATTGTGGGGAGTGATATAACTGACATAAATTAAGGTCGTGGATCAAAGAGCTCTACTTGTCTCTTTAATCAGATTCATGAAAAACCTGTTCGACACAAGTTCCACATTGAAGATACCAAACCCCATGACTTGGCCATATGAGTATGCTGCTTATTCCTGCAGTCGGAAGTAAAACAGAATGAACACGCGTACCTTGAAGGTCCTGGGCTGGCCATGGAAGAGTATCCGGAAGATGAGAGATTGGATTCAGATGTGGTTCTATCATTTCGACCACAGATGCTGAAAGGGCTGAGATAGCACATTCCTGGACCGCCCCCCACGGCTCCGAGCTGTGACAGAGCGGGGCTGTCACCGTCCGATTCCCCTTCAGTCATTGAGCAGGTCACTGTGATGAGCGGTGGGGGGCAGGGCAGGTCCAAAGAGTTCGGTTTGTCCAGGTCCTGGAAAAAAGATACGATGAGCAAATTTTGAAAAAGGCAGGAACAGATTTCTTGGTGTTCTTTAAACTATTCCTGGCCTGTCTATGCAGGTGTAATAATAAAATGTGCATACAACATATATTTCCATAGTACCTTTAGCAGCGGTTTGTGCTGTGGAGGGCTGTAGAGATGGGGTATGCGCGAGCGCGGTATCGGAGGTGGCGACCCGGGGCAGAGCAGATGCGGGCCTAAAACTCCGTTGCTTGGAGGAGACGCTTCTTGTACCCTCAGCACAGGAATGACGAGGTTTGAGGGTGGCAATAGCAACGTATCCTTACGAATGGGTAAGTCGAGCGTGAGCTGGAAGGGCTGCAATTCGGAACACCACAAAATGTACAATACGTCATCAAAATGAGCGACTCATGTTGCAATTGAAAGACTGCACCGGGCGGTATCGGTTGTACATGTATACCATGTTGTATATGTATACCACATTGACTGGTAACAATGTAACAAAGTACTTACATTTCCGGGACTCGAGCTGTTGTTATCCTTGAACTTGGTGTTGACAGATGGAGATAAGAAACCACATTGGTTGTGACGTGGAAGCACTGGAGTAATTGCCGGAGAAGGCATCGGAGTCGGCATTTCTCTGAAGGAAGTAAAATTTCGGATCAACATACACCAATAAGAACTCATTAAGACAAACCATGACGATTCGAGACAAAATCGTACCTAATTGGCGACAAGCATTTGCTCGTTACTTCTAACAAGATAGATGGAGGTTGCAGGAGGTTGTTTTGAGACTTTTGAGCAGACAGTGGATCCAACACCGAGACCTGTAAAAAGTGAGGATGGAATATGGTAGAAGTAAACTCAAACCCCAGAGGAGGCAGTGGGGGTTTAGTGTACCACAATAACGTTTTCGTTCATCAATATTTTCGACAATTTTAAGGCAGATGTGAATAGCATTCTTAAACATTTTGATACGTTTCATTCTGCTTCCTTACTACAAATATTAACCACGATTCAACGAATTATCTACCACTTGGTACACAAGTCATTCAACTTGCAACGTTCAAATACAGAAGTCAGTTTTATAATTTAATATTTTTCTTTATATTCCATTTCATTTTACCTGAATTTGATTTTTCTTTGAGAACATGGGAGACTCGACTAAACAACTACTTGAAGATGTGGGCGTGTTATTCATTGAAGAATCGTCTGAACCGGCGACATCGTCTCTCGGTGATGAACCTTGAAAGAAACCAAAAATGTAGATATTATACTCCGATGTGTATGGAATTTATGGTAGACCAGGGTGTTTTGCAGATATTGCATCAATAGTCAAAGCACGAAAAAATCCTGAAACCAGACCCAAACCGTAATAAACCAAAAAGGAAATTTTAAACCCACATTTTTAAAGGGGAAATTTGAAAACCACATGATGTGAGTGGTGATGGTGATCAAGTTGAGTCCAATGGCAAATACAAAATATTGATTGTGTACGTCTGTTAAGGACGTCATCTTCAAACGGCAGAAGACTCGACGCCATGAATCTAATGGCACCCACGATACGCATAGTTTTCTATGATTTTGGAATAATATTGTTCTCTTTATATTGTCAACAATGTTACCTGTTGGTGTAGTTGTAGGAGTCGGCGTCGTGGCACTAGGTGACATCCCGCTGGCCGAAACCGCTGCGAAGTTTCGGAACATGGCCAATATGGAATCGGCCGAAGCTGTTTTCCGTCCAGCTCGATGTGCTGAGTCTCCAACAACTGTTTGTCATTGAATGCGATGAAAAATATTCAGGACGAATCAAATTAAGAGGTGGTTGTTGTATGGTACAAAATAGAATGATGGAAGAGAGTCCAGAGCAGTCTTATCAGCAGCTCCCCTCGACCAACCCCTCAGCAAGCCTTACTAAATCCCTCATAAATAAAACCCTCATAAAGGTACTGGATCATAAAATGAATACCTTCTGTTTGGTTCTGCATGTATTTGGAATTTGGCTGCCCAAGAAGTAGAATTTGGGCAACATCACCCCTTGATCTATTTGCCCTCATCAGTCACTCACACTTTCAGTTTATTTCAAATACGAATTCACCTCGACTTTGGACTAATTAAACTAATAATACTCTGGTTTTAGTCGACAAGTAATATCAAAATTTACAATTGTACCTACTTTAAACCCATTACTGCAGAATCAATCTTTTCCCTTGCTCGTTCGATTAATCCATTGAATTAATTTAATGCACGGCAGTTTATGTCTCATGGTAAAATGATTGAAACAACAGTAACTGTGCAGTCGGCAAGCATTTGAACAACAGTAACATATTATGTGACTGTTGTTCAAATGCTTGAGGACGGGGCCGATAGGCAATGACCCGCACGACTGAGCGGGCTTGACGGAGGGGACTAACTTCAGCAGTATAATATGGGCCTATATCAAAAGACAGTTTGTCAGTTTTAAGTAGCTAAAAGTTACCTCCTCTAAAAGTTATAGTCATTTTCATTTGGCAATAAAATTTATTCATCATTTAATGATCAATTTTCAAGATGAAATCATTGCTGTTCCAATTTATAATTTAACTACACCTTGTATAAATGGTTGGTAGTTCATAAACTTGTAACCAAATTATCGAGTATACAAAAGATGGAATTATTATTTGCACCAAGTTGCACTCGATTTATGCTTAAAAGACGCTTGGTCCCCCTTTGCAACAGCCGTAACTGCAATACGATTGCAGTAATACTTATTGATCTAATTCATTAGTGTCATTTACAATAAGTCACTAAATCACTAAACAGTACCTGCGATAAATTGTCCTCCTGGTTTAATCCATTATAGATACACTTCAAACACACACATGAAAAATCCAAACCTCAAACTTCAAATTATCCCTAAAAACGACCAATTTCCATTAAGTTCCCAAGGAGAAAATGCCTGTGTCTTCAATAGAATATGGAGAGTCTGTTGTGCCCTTGTAACTAGTCTTTCCTAATAAGAAAATGCAAAAGCTTGGACGAACAAGTGTCGACTTTCATGTGAGTTGTGACATCCCCTATTGTTACACACTGGAATTGACGATAGTGTGGGTACTGTACGTGCAGTCTGTAGCCAGGTGTTTGTGAATACGACAGTACAAGTGTAGAACGAAGGTTACTTTTTGTTGCAAAACTGCTTTCGTCTATACTAAACTCTAAAAAAAATAAACCAAAATTCGCGCAATACAACTATCATCTCCATTACACACCTACCTCATAATTAACGACGGGCGAGTTCGCATGTCAAGCATACGGAGTACATTCAAATGAGCATTCAATCAACAAAACAAAGTATCACAGATGATGACATTGTACGAGTATCACGAAAACTATGATTTCTTCACGTGCAATAGTTTTGAACGTTTTATTATTATTAATTTCTGTAAAGAAAACTAACATTTGTCTTGAAAATTAATTTTAAATATCGAATATTCATTTATGATTTTAAATAAGGAACAAAATTCTTTATCAACTCGTCAAAGTAATGACAATTTTACTGTAAAAAGAAGAAGAAATTGAAACATGTTAATATCGAGAAGAGAGGAGATTCATATAGTGTAATTCCAATCCATTCCAATGCATAAGTTGAAAAACAGGCAGAATGAGGGTTTAAAATGTTGATAGATTGTTAGAAAAGTACCATTGAAACTTTCGGGGTGGTTACAGTCAGTTCGAGGCATTATCATCATAAGATGCATGCTGGAGATAGAAGGGTTTTTTTCCTCTACAAGTATGATCGTGAAATTTTCAGTGTACTTCGATAATTTTATTTACACTGAGAAAAGGGTTCTGAAATTAGGGTTGGGAGGTGGTAGAAGATTTTGATGATGAAATTTGACCGAAATTTTACACGTGTTACTCAATTTAGTGGTACCATGGTCAGTCTTACAGGTCTTGAACTTTATTTGTGGGGCTGTGCTATTTATACGAGTACTATTTATACTCGTATAAATACATTTTAATTCATGTTTTTTCGATATCATTGATCCAAATATATAAAATATAAAATCCGGGGTTGGGTTCAGAAAGCTCCTCTAACGCAATAATTGTACCAATACGTAGGTACAAAAATTAAGTAGGTGCCTCCTAAACATTTTGCAGCGTTGGATACAGGAAACGTTGTATACAGTCTGGCTTGTAGCCTATCCGTTTCATTGGGCTAATATATTATACGAAAACGAGTTTTATATTCACGTAATTCATACCTTGAGTGCTTCGATACCGCATACACGTGTATTTTTTTTTCAAGTACGAGATGGCTTTAAGATGGCTTGGGAGACAATTTATGCATTCTACAATCACAAGTAAATGCAGTGTTAGTCACAATGCTGAGTCGATCCACATTCTTAATTAAATGCAAGACGGTTTAAGAGTGAATGCGTTTCAAGCTCTGAACAAACAAGTGAACGTAACACCCGATCCAATACCACTGTTCTATTATCACTGTACCATTACGTACCTACCATTCGATGCATACACATCACATAGAAATTCACAGAAACAGATTTAAATGAAAATAAACCACACTATGTAACCTCCCTTGACTCATACACTATTATTAAATGAATGAAAACGAGTCTGATGACTGGGAACGGTAATAATTTCGGTAGGATCAAACGATAGATTTTATTTGAGAATCAGTAAAACCATGTACAAAGCACAGTTTGAGGTTGAAAAAAAAAGTCATTCATGTTCTCGTCCACATGATAGAACGTTTTTATCCCCGATATTCCGTAAAACAGTGATAACAAATTTTGTATGTAGAAGGACGTCACACTTTATCACAGACATAACATTGAAACATTTCATACGCCTTTGAGCTCATTATGATTACTATGTACAGCTTCTTGTCAAGATCACGGCATAGGACTTTCTTCGTTGACTCTTATAGCGAATGTTCGAAGAAAATTCCAAAATACTCCGTCCAAAATGAGATATTGCCATTCTGACTTCACTATCGTGAAAAATCTATAAACTGAGGTGGTAGGTACTCGGCAGAAAAAGAAGACAAAATGTTCTTTTAAAACCAGTAAAATGGAACCATTTTACATAAAACCAGTTATTTCTTCGAAAATTCGCTCTTATAGCCATGCTGCATGACTGGTTTTTCCCCTTAAAATCTACAATGTAGCGAAAGCGTTATTTTGAACTTTTATGAGTTTTTGAATTCTATTTAAATTTAGTTTGGTTCATACAACTATTTTCATAGTATGCACAGACAGGTTCAGCTATTACTGGTCACAGCTTTTCACGAACAAAGTTGCAATTTGTTTCCACCCTAAGGGAATGAAATCACGAAGGAAGTCCTATGCTGAAAACATCGTGGCTATTCCAACTTTTAACGACAAAAAAATAAATAAATAAAAATAAATAACATGCTCAATTAACACATAGTATGCGAACACAAATTATGACATAGGGACGGGTTTCACATTCATTGGGATACAAGGAAAGCTATGTTCAGCTGTTTCACGATAACAAAGTGTCTAAATTATGCTGCATACAATAGAGGATAACTGGCAGCTACAACTGAATTGCCTTATCAATATCAGTTCACATTAGAGTAATGGAATCATGTTTTGTACATAATGAGGTGATTGTTTAATGGTCCTAACATTTGGATGGAGTTGTGGCGAATTTCCATTAAACGGTGTGGTAATCGAGTGAATACTGTGATGGGAAATGCGACGATAGTCATGTCGAAATCTCATTTTGAATATTGAGCAATTTTTAATAGTGCACAAAATGGGGGCAGGCGATCAAGAGTTGAGATATTTCTTAAGAATTTAGAAACAATCAGATTTCTCGAGTACAATAACCAAATTATTACGAAGAAATGAAATGTTAAGGTGAAAATAGATGAAGAGTGGCACTTGATATTTGTAAGAGTTGGAATGGGATTTATTGGAGCACGCTCAACATTGAGCTCTGAACTGGCAAAACATCAATTTAACGAGACTTCAAAGCATTGACAGAAACACATGGAAAACCTTCGAATGCACCGAGTGAGGGGCAAATTCACCACAAAACCGCCGGTTCACAGTACACAGCTTCGAATGATGAATAGATACGAGAATTTTAGAAGGGAACAACACAGGCCTAACTCGAGAGCACAGGAGATGCAACATTTCAAACACAGATCGTGCATGTGCATGCATGCTTCATGTGCAACATTTCACAGCGATGCGTCGTGTCAAGTTAACATGATAGCAGCAAAACAGTGTTTGTCTTTTTATTGTAACATGGAAGACGTAGGGTTGTTTGTGCAGAGGTGAACATAGAATTATAGATGTGTAGGTAGAAAAAAGTTTGAAAATGTATAATGAGTTCGGTGTACTACCCTTTTGGTTTGTATCCCTCCAATCTTGGCTTATAATACACAGGTAGGCATAAATCCTAAATTTACACTAATATTAGTTTGAGCATTGATTTTTTTTCTATTTAAATATACGGTATAAATCATATAAAACAGAAAGATTTGTAATTCTTGATCTGACTCCTAACGTCAGTTGATGACTTCAACTTGAATTCTTGAAATCGAAGCAAATGATACTTTTTTCTCTGAAAAACACAAGTGAAATGTGTTGGTACATTTCGGGGGAAAACAAATTGGAAGAGTGTACGGTTTATCAAGACATTATTTATTATTCCACATTAATAAGAGACAGTGAGTTTAGCAGGTAGGGATCCTGCTCTTGAACACTATCATAACGTGTCACAGCATTAAAATTTAATGCTTGTTACCAATTACCTGCCTTCAATTCAGAATCAAAGTGTAAGACGTTGATTATTAGATTGAATAAAAATATTAAAATTATAAAATCGCGCGGTCTGCTGGATGAGAATTTGAATTAAATTATTCCGCTGACTTTCGTGGGTGAATGTTTAAAAATGTGCACAACAGTCCAGAATGTGCTTGTGCGGTTAAATCAACTTGGATAATCTTTTCAACCAGTATTATACAAGTCTGTAACGGGTAAAATTTGAAGTTTTTTTTTCAAGTAATAATGATTATAACCACAAAATATGCAGGTACTATTTTCGGATCTTAAGACTATGAGAATATTGGCTACATGAAAACCACAAATAACCACTACTTAACTACACTCCACTAACAGCGTTGACATCTACACAGTCTACTTCGGTAATAAACGAATCTAGTGGCACATTCAATGGTAACATAGAGGTAGAATGTTTCATCTGGAAGTGACGATCGACTGTAGGCTGACCTGTGAGCACATGAAGCGAACAGAAGAAAGGGCGATGGCAGTGACAGCCAACCTGAGCAGACTAATGGCAAACATTGGTGGCCCTGGACCCAAGAAAAGGAAGATGCACATGAGAACAGCTGAAGCAATCATGCTGTGTGGAGTGGAGGTGTGAGATGGGGCCCTACAAAAAGTATCGAGACCACCTTCGGTCGGTGCAGAACAGGGGAGCCTTGCGAACAGTATGTGCTTATCGTACTGTCTCCGTCTCTGCTGTGGGGGTCATTGCTGTCATTATTCCGATCGACCTCCTTGCAATGGAGAGGAAGCGGATCTACCTCCGGTGATCCTCAGAAGAGCCACTATCTCACATCAGGAAAGAGGAGAGGGAGAGACAACACTGCAGCATTGGCAGAATGAGTGGGAATCTGATGTCAGGGGCACCCATGGATTGACAGGAGGCGCGAGGAAGTGGACTTCTACACTACAATGTTTCAGGACATGGATACTTCCAGTCCTAACTACACCAAAGAACTTAGCAGATACTGCAATGCATCAAATTACATGCTGAGCATACGTTTTTCCACAGCACCAGATGGACAAGAGAAAGAAAAATCCTGGAAGAAGAGGAGGGCGAAATCACACTTGCTAACGTGATAATGAAGATGATCTTCAACCAGCGAACTTGGGAGAGGCGAACTTTGCGAACTATGCGAACTTTGTCCTGCATAGTCCGAATCCTCAAGACAAAAAAGCTGGAGGACCGTTTCACAAGTGAAAACAAAACGGAGACCGCAAGAAGACACCAGAAGGGCTCGTGGAATCGCCCAAATACTGCTATAAGTCCGGAATCGTCGATTTTCAGATAAATGTACCATAGGATTGCTCTCGTCGAGCTGAACCGGTTTTGTGATAAAACAGAGCCCTCGTTGAATGATTATTAGAATCACAAAATAAAAATTGGGGCGTCTGGGGCATGTGAGCAACCATTTCCAAAATCTTTAACCGTCATTCCCTGAAGTTTCTCTTTCATGCTTGTACCAATATTGCTCACAGCATGCGATATATTGTTCGTTACTTGTACCCCACTCTGGGCCCACAGCTCACCTCTATTCCTCCATTTTTCTAGGGGTGTTACGATAGTCGATAGTACTTCCGATAGGTCGATAATTGCCTCCTATTGAACTTGGCAAATTCTCTTAAATGCCGTTCGGTTTTCAAAAGTTTTGGAAAACCGAGTGGGTAACTACATACCCCTCATTCGAAGAGTTTCTTGGTAAGACCTATTAAATCATAAGGCTAGGTAGGGAAATTGTGAAATTCTTGTGATTAAATTTCGTAGAATTGGGTATTTTCCTTCTATTTTCAATATTTATCAAACTGAGTCAGATTGTTTCAAATTCTCTGGTCTGTTCTTTTGTGTTTCTCGAAACTATGCTCAACAAACACATACGACTTCTATGAATCACCCGCTATTTAAAAAAAAAAACTTGAAAGAAATAGCTGCTGGGATTTTGTGAAACCAGGAACTGAATTTCGTTGAATTCGCCTTCTCAACTATCGACTATGTAACACCATGTAATGAATGGTTAGATGAGTTCCCCCGTTCCCGGGGAGGTTAGGCAATTATGCCCACCCAGAGGTATATGCCGTCTGTGTTTCTACAGCCGTCCATCCCAAGAGTGGTCGAAACAAAAACTCGGGAACCGAGAATACTCAGCAAACCATTACAACCACTAGTTCTACGCCTCTTAGCTAATCACCATTAACACCATGTGGTACTTGATTCACTGGTCAGCTAGTGAGACAGTCAACTTATTTCCCTCGAACATCGACGATCCATGCAAAAGGGCCATTCTGGCCAGAAGAGCAACAAGCGCTCAATCAATTTCAATAGCCAGTACATGTTCCATCAGCCAACATCGTTCCTACTGAACGCAATAACTTGTGGGATGATTTTGGCGAGGGAACACCAGTAACTCCAAAAAATAGCTCACCTGAATTAATTATGTCCAATTAATTTAGTGAACTTTAAATCTTAGTGTGACACAAATTTCGTATCATACGCCTTCGTTGTACCTTGTTACTGAAGGGTTGGCTGATTACCTTATTCATATTTCGTTGTAATACTTATTTGCATTTATGCAAATATGACAGTGGTAGTCTACAGAAAGTAAATAAATGAGGAAAAAGGCTGTTGCTGTCTTTGGATTTTATTTATCACGACTGATAGGAAGACTACAATTAAAGACCAAAATATGGATGAGCGATCGGGGTTTACTAGTGATGGGTACAGTTACGTAAATGGATAAAGTTTCTACCACTCAATAGTGATGCGAATTTTTTTTCAGACACGACTGAATAAGGCCTATGAGATCGTCTCAAAGCGAGTTATTTGTGGTTTTTATATGGTGGTAAGAGGAGAAACATTTGATTATAGAGAAAACAACATTTAACATTTATTATTACTCAGGTAGGAAAAATAATTTAATGAAAAATGAAAACGATAACGGAAAAGAAATCAATGGGATAGAAGAAGAGAGAGAAAGAAGGGCAGGCAAAACATTCAAAAGTACCTGATCGTGCATCATCATCAAAGCAACATGCATCTTGAGGGAGTACCGATTGAGAGGTGGGTCTCGGATGAGCTCCTCGAGTCGCTCCCTTGATTGCTGGACGTTGAATTCGGAGATTTGACTGGGTCCGCATTGCGGGTCAGTTGGTCCGCAGATGACGACACTTTGGGACCGCCGACCTCTAATTCGGACCCGGACGACATCTCCGACGAGACTTTGTCAAGCAGGCGGGCAAAGGTGACTTTCTTCTCCAGTTTGAGGCTTTGGTCTAAAATATTCCGTTGGAAAAAAGTGTAAAGAGAAAAAAGGAGGGGCCCCTCATTCGGGACGCTAAAGAAAAAAAATTACTCATGGTCAAAATGTTTAATAATGAGAGTTTAGAAGAGTAAAAGGATAGTGAAAAGCATTTCAACAAATCTACCAGAAAATATTAGTGTTTTCAAATACCACTAATTTCGAACAGCAAATCAACCACTACATGGTGTCGGTTCGATAAATCTAATAACATCTTTCATGTTAAGAGCACGACTGGTATAATTAAAAAGATTCTCCTTAACGACCAATAAAATTAATAACCTCGTTTCTCCTTACGATTATCTGCGTTCCTAATTGAGACGAAATTTCATCAACGGCCAGGGAAAAATTAACCATCTAATCCAAATAGACATTAGTCAATCTAAGCTGGAGTTTACCAATATTGACCTTTTTTCCAAACTTTTTTTCCGAGTGATGAGTGAATTAGCCTAACCACCTGTCTACGAGTATTAAGGCAACAATTGAATATGGTCCAAAACGAGCTGCAAGTTCATTCGTCAATAGTGAAACTGAGCAAATTCAACGGTATTACTCGAACTTTACTGGTAACGTTTGTGGATTTTATGATTACATGTACCGATTTCATTTTATTGCGTTTGTACAATAATTTCGATTGATATAAGACCACTTCGAGTCCACTTAACAAAAAAATTATATTTTTTGTTATATATTATGTACTACAATTTTATTGAAACTCTTCAAACAACATCCGTAGGACTCTAAACCAAATTCATAATACACGAGTCTGCTAGAGTCCTTGACTCGTAGCGCTCCGGGTGTCGCACAGTGGGCAAAACGTGGAAAAAATTCGATTTTTCGATAAAAGTACTTTAGATGATCCGAATTTTGTTTTTTACCGTACATTATTTGCACAATCCATAAACGATAACCGTTTATTGATAAAACTAAATAAAAACCTTGAATTTATAGTTCAAATTTGAAATTTAATAGAAATTGGTAACACTAATGGCAGTTTTACACGTGTCATTCTCGCACGGAATTATTGGTTTTCTAAATTATTCTTCTAGTTTTGTAGTGAAATTATACCAAAATTTCGGCGATTATTTTTAGTTTCATAAAGTTTTAAAGATGAGCGAAGTTTGGCTAAGTGGGGTCGATATTTTTAGCACATAATATATAGTGTAAGGGTCAATTTCCCACAAGAATCGCGTCAGAATTCGTCGGAATTTGACTTTTGTAGCTATTTTAAGTGAGAATGCATAGATAAGTGTGGGGGGGGGGGGGGGGTTACCCAAAAATTCAAAATGAAACAGTTTTTCGTGGTGAAAAAACACGATGGTGAATTGCCATATCATATTCCGATCTCCAACTGAAGCACTTTGAAGATGAAGAAACGTGGTTGACATGTTCTTCAAAGTCAACTATCATATTTTAAGAGGCGAGAAGGGTGAGAATTGTTATTTAAAGCCACTATAAACGGTAATTACTATTTTAATGATAATACGAGTATAGGTACTCCATTTTCTTAAATTTCCAATTTGCAAAAAAAAAAAAAAAATCACGAAAAACGCCATTCTTTGATGAATTTTAATGAAAACAGAAACTTGAGGCTTTGTGTATTATTATATCCGTAACCAGCATCAAATTTCCTATAAAATTGGAGGTTTTCAGAATCTTTTCAAAAACATGGCCATATTCGCCCACTGTGTGACCGGTATTTAGAGGAGCCACCTCTACTTCGAAATTCTAGATTGTTCAGAAAGTTACTGGTGCCTAAATCGCTGTTAATGTATCTGGGCTGTGAGGTGGAGAGAGAAAAGACATTTATGTCGTTCTGAGCAATCAAAGATTTCATGATACCATCGATGTGTTGAGTTTCTACCTTGGGGTTCAAATACGACTATGGTCATTTAAGACCGACAGAAATGTTAATATTTCTCTTTGTATGATAGTAGGAGTATAAAAGATTATAATAGTATGCATGAATTACTTTGGTACTTGAATCAAATATACAGAATTTAATTATTGTGAATCATTTTTGCAGGTCGAATACTATGGATATTGGTACAACTCATTTGAACTGCTGAGGAAGTTCTTTAGTGCGGTATGGGTAATAAGATCACGCTACGTTGAATGTAATAACAGGTCAAGGTGAGGAATGGCACTAATGAAATTTGTACGAGTGTAGAAGGTTAGGCGGGTTAAATTGAACCGTATGGAGAAGTTCAATGAACACATTATACTCGTACGTTATCCAGAAATATTGGGAGCTTGAGAGCTAGAATGAACACCACGTAACCTTCATGGGCTAAATACAAAGGGTGCAATTTACTAGAGGTTTCTTTAAGCTATTTTGGATGAATTGGAGAAGTCTGTTGGTTCAGATCGACGGAAATCCGTATAGGAGGAAGCTGGTAAATGAATATAACTTGTTTCTTTTAGATCTTCTGTTATATATAATATATATATCTTCTGTTATATATATCTTCTGGTATATATACCAGGAATTTATTTCAAAATACCACCGTGAATTTTGGTATGAAATTGTAGGAGTTCTGGAACTTTTAATCAGGGCGGACAACTGACAAATACATGTACTACATGTTTGACACGTTATGGTTCGACAAATGTTTTTCCAGTCACTCATTGTGTTTCCTCCTTGCTTGATTAGTGTCGTTCAGTGCTAAAATACCTAGTTGGTAAGGACACGACTTTCACCTGTGAAACGGAAGGCCTTCAGAGAGTTAGATCGGATAGAAGAGAGTGAATGACAGAAAATTGTTGGGGATACGGTGCAGTATTCACGTACAATAAACGGGGTCACATAAGCAACAATCACAACGGTCAAACGTTTTGGAAACAAGCATGCTACGTAGCATACAATTTATATTTACATCGATAGGAGATAATCTCGTGTACTTTGACTTATTACGAAAAGAGGTTTTCAAACTCCATTACTGTCGTGTGAACTGTTATACAATTAGAGTGAAGGCAAGGAAACAACTGCGAACGAATAGGGGAAGACGTACGAAGGAATTACGAGTAAAATAAGTTTGAATGTGAAAATGTTAGGAATCTGTAAATCGACTTTACAACGAAAAAGGACCCTTCTGAATATGGACGAACAAACAGATGCACGTTCAGAAAGATATCAATTTCATCAAAATCATTCATTTCAGAGGTAACCGAAGCAAGGTGAGGAAACATGCCTCGATAGCAAAATAAAACGGAGTCTAAGAACTTGAACAGGAAAATTTGGAACGAATCAACACTTTGACTACAGAAGAGGTACAATGAATAGGACAAACACGTAGAAGTGCAAATTTAAATACAATTACGTTTAAACGTAAAATGTAGATAAAACTTCAATAATTTTCCGAAAATAAACGATGGAATAAATGCGATTCAAGGGGTTGGTGAGCTTGAAGGATGTTTAGGTTTGTCAAAAATGGCGAAAAAAAACTGGTATAGAGGATTTGTTTGGCTTGGTTCACAGAGTACAATCCCGTTGGTATTAAATTCGCAACTGCTCTCGTTTTCAAGATATGGCAACGTCAATAATCTGCTGCATGTATCGAGTAGGTACACACTCACCTATACAACGAGATCCTCCCGTATATGAAAAAAATTTTGTTTGCGTAAAAGTACATTCAATCTGAAGTGAAATGCAGCCAACCGCATATTTGTATCTCAATCCGTTCTCAAGATCTGATTTTTTAAAGGTTTTTCTGAAAGAAAAAAAAAGAAAAAAATGGTTTTTCTCTTTTAAACTCAAATTTGTCCACTTTATTCCATTCAATTTTAACTGTTGACCACATTTTTGAAATTTGTGATAATTTTCCCTAAGGTTAGTGTACATAAGGTACTTTGATTCTTGAAAAGCACCATCTAAGCACCAAAACAACAACTCAAACGTAGGTACATGAATTTGATAAAACAAAATTCTGAAAATCTGTAGAACGTTACTACTCGTATTTTTCCGGTCGCTTTCTGAACCAAAGTATATGCTAAGAGAAGGTTCTTCTACTTTCACAGTTCCACAAGATATGAATCCATTCATCTGAAAACCTCATTATCCTGGTTCTCATTCTCCTTTCATACTCAAACTTTTTTAATTTAATTAATTTTTTCTCGTTCTTGTTATACTGTCTACTTTATTTTATTAAGTACACTGCGAGTTCACTAACAAATTATAATGGATTTCATGTTATTATTATTATTTTTTTTTAGAATGAAAAGGAAGAAGCAGAACCACGAATGGGTTCTCCATCCCCATTCTTTGGAACTGCGAATTATCAAGTGGGGATTTCGTTTTAGTTTGATTTCTACATTGTTTCTATATTTTCTACATTGTTCAGGTAATAAAAAAGTATGTGCGATGGAGTAGAGTGCTTTGCTCTCATTCTCCTGGCTGTTCATAATCATCAAAGTCCTACAGAGCAGCTGCAATTGCATGTCCTGCGCTGCTGAGTACAGTGTGCATTAGTAGTATCATGAGAAATAAGAAAAAAATAGGAAAACGATAAACGGGACAATTGAAATAAAGGGGAAAAAAAAATCAGAAAAAAGGTGCATCTTTTTGGAATGACCCATATATCTGATACTACATACAGGCAGCAGATTATTGTTTTTGCCATATCTCGAAGACGGGAGCAGTTTCGAATTTCATTCCAACGGGATTATATTCTGTGAACCATGCTAAACAAATCCTCTATACCAGTTTTTGACAAAACCAAATCGTCTTCATGCTCACCGTGAGGAGTGATAGGACCAACAAGAATGTCGATAGGTAGCAGTTACGTACTTTCTGACATACGCTTGCAGAAGAGTTCAAACGTCAAGAACTTCATTACTTATGACTCACTTCTGATTTCATAGTACTCGCATTAAACACCAACTTATTAGTTTACAGCCTGCAGGCTGTATACGAGAATATAGATTTTCACGTCTTTGCTAGCTGATACAAGCGACACCCGGGTAGACGTTCTCCACGAAATAATTCCTCACTCAACTACAATAGGTGTTGATGATAGTATAGCTATAGTTTGTAAGATTGGGGGACGAGGGAGAGTATACAGTTTGTTCACTTGCACCCTTAAATTACGATCAACGAATACACATTACCAAGCCGTTCAAAAAAGCTCAGCTCTGCGATACCATTATTATACAAGTACTTCAATAAAAAGCTCGGTGTTGCAGTACGATTACAAAAAGCTGTTTAACCATGTGCTAGAAGCGTTGCAAAGTGTACTTGCAGTTACCATCAGGGCACTCTACCTGATCTACGCTCTTACGAGTTTTTACGTTGTTACCATTACTGGTTATCATACTTGTTGTGTGTAACGGATGCCCCTTTCTCTCTCCATCTATAAACGTTTTACTCAAAGTAGGCTCTAAGTATATGGTCGATCCGATACTGGACAACTGTAATACCTGGAGTCAGTTTGGAGGTGAAGGAGGTTTCCGCGCTTGAAGTCGAAGGCTCGACTGATAGAGAGTTGCTGGACAGCGGTATGGACTCCCCAGCGGTCAGAGCGGGGCTCACTAACTGCTGAAGGATCTGCTTCTTTTCCGAAGCCGAGGATTTCTTCGTGGGCGTCGAGTTATTGCGTTTCTTTCGAGGGCTTGGACTCGCTATAAAAGATCAGGAGGAGAAAGAAAAGGGAATTACACATACACACACGCACGCACCGAAGTGGGGATGGTGGATGATCGTAATTCGGGGTGACTTACAAAGTGACGCATGCAGAACAGATATTTACACGATTCAGAACAAACTCCATCTTGAGATAATCTGGTGCGTGGTGTCCAAACGATCCCAGGGACCTAAGAGGGGTTTGCACCTCATCGTTACACAGAAATCAACCATTCTACAGTTTTCTGGTGCATTTGATTTCGGACACCTGAAGCACCAGATATCGTGGACTTCCAGCTATACCTCTTATGATGGGAGCACATATCACCAAGCGTAATCTTTATACAATTTCAAAACGCTCTCCTGAGAAAGGTTACATTTTGAATTGTGACCAACGATTTACCAACGATTCTTCTGGACCAACGATTTACGCACCACGGAGCCAACTAAAAATAATTTTACCCCAGAAAACGTAATTCAAGAAACCTGCTAAAATAAATTCGAACAATTGACTTTGTTTCAAGATTGGAGTTGAAACAATATTTTGTTCAAATATTCCACCAGGAGAAATGATCAACGTGAGAGTAAGGGAAAAAGTCCTGTCCAGTACTGTCCTGTTTCCCCTACTACCCAACGGTTCACCTCTCTAATGATTTCATATCACATATTTGAGAACAGTATACAATTCGAATTCGCCTTCGTTTTTGGGTAGCTTTTTCGTGAGTGACATTTTACAACGTGGAGCAAAGTGACCGAAGTGTATATAGCGCACAGGACACGACTTCACTCAAACATGCGCCACCAACCAGGTTTGGTGATTTTTACACAATTACGAACGCTTAAAAAAGAAGAAAATAGATTCGAAACACTCATCGCCCCTTGAACAGCTATCGTCCCTAAATTTTTTAACATAGTTTTTAACAATCCTGAAATACTTTCAACATATGTGTACATTCGCGGTCCATTAGAACTCGTGATTGATATTTCCAAGTTCCAGATTCTAGCATTAGTTTGGTAGAGGGAAGATAGAAAAAAATAAGGGAACGCATACAGTTATAAGGACAGGGTTGTCAAACAATCGAAATGTGTAAATGCATGTGGGTAGATTTTGAGAGTGTACAGTAGGGTGAGCAAATTTTTGAAATTAAGGTTGGAATAGTGAAAATAACAGACCAACGCGCCCTGAAAATTTAATTGAAAAATATGAAGTCTTTCAGGTTCCACTATGCTGTAAAAAGGAAGAACGCCTTATCACGAAAATTTTCAAAAATCGTTTTTTGTCATAACCCCCCCCCCCCCCCATTTTCATACGCTCTTTCCAGTGGTGAAGTCAAAATTCATATTAGAAAATGGTGAAATTTTCAATCGGAAAAATTAAAAATTTTGGTGTTCCAAGGTAGAACACCTCATCTCAAACAGATCAAAGGATAAAAACGCTTCAAAAACGACTCATCTCATCTAATCATACTTAACATTCTGAGCATAAACACCTCAACTCTGTAAAAATCGAGATAAGGCGGAACAGTACAAATCTTTAAAGCGCTCTCCTGAAAAATTGTAATTTTGTGAGATAAGGCGTTCTTCCTTTTGACGGCAGTACAACCTCATTCATTGCTCATCCTCAGTAAGTAGAAAAATAAACGCAAATTTTCTGTTTTCATGTATTTGTGAATTCATGTCGAGTACCAATATACTTACATCCTTATGAAGAATGAAGTTATGGTACCTGAAGGAATTTTTTGATCACTCTGAAACTTTGCACACATAATTTCAGGTCATAAGGAAACAAAATTTCCCCATTCGATAAAAATTTAAATAATTTTTGTTTGTCAAGTATGCTCCATCCTAGTGTACAGACTTCGATTTCTGTACAAATTTGATTTTTCACGATCATTCTACGATTTTCACCAGAAAGCTACCATATGTCGCTTTATGCAAAGATTTATTTCTTCGTTTGCAGTCAACCCTGTCCCAGAGACATACAGAGTGATATAGGTGATGGGGAATCAAGCGGTGGAAGCAGTGTACAAAGCAGATGGAACTGGAAGAAGAAGGGGCCGAGGTGTGCTTGTCACACAACATTTAGGAAAGGGTGCATTTCAGTTGAAAAGAAGATCTAGAGAGGTTCGTATAGACAGACGGAAGGTATGAGGAAAAGTCAGATTTCTCCACGTATATTTATAACGTGAAATATTTATATTTGTATTGGTTGAATTTCTATTTTACTACTTTCGTATTTGATAACCAACTCGTGCTGACATCAACTATGTACATAACACAGTAATTCAGGTTTCTATACAGTCACCCTTGATTTATTTGACAAATTTGAGGGTTAGTTGCGGCAGTTGCGGAGTTCCATAGCAGAAACTCTGGTTCGAAACCAATAAAACTTTTACTTTTTCCGATATTTGGTTGTGGAGGCCATATAATTAGTTGTAATTAACCAGAGAAGAGCTCGGCGTGGGGTTAAAAATCTTGACTAATGTATTCGACTAATGATTTCTTTGGTGTTCGGTATAATACACATGAGGGATAGGTATTACCTACTGTATTGTTGGACTAATGGAATGAGATCTAAAAGTAACTCCTCCCTCTGTGGGGATTGATTCCTTCAAAAAGGAACCCGAAAATAGAGAAACGTGTTCGAAGAAATTCTTTGCCAAAGCTAATCAAAGGGTATACCTCGATTTGATCTTCTGGTCCAGATAGTAAAGAAGTTAGGAGTAAAGAACCATCAGGATTGTAAAGGTTCATGCCGTGATAAGCTAGTGTTAGTCATTCAGGCTTAAATAAGACTGACTCGGTGAAAAACGGAACGAGAAAAAAGACGGGATCAAAGAGGTCGTAGACCGACAGAAGGGTAGGGAGAAGGAGGGACGCTCTTACTTGAGCCTGTAATCAGATCATCTAGACTAAATGTCCTGCTGTGGAAATGGGCCGCTGGGGGTTGGAGCGAGGGAGTGGACAATAGTGAAGGTTTCCTTATACCGAGTCGTCCGAGTAAGGTTTTAGGTTCTGCTCCTGTCCGGCTGCCGCTACCACCGCTGGCTGCCATAGCGAGGCCGTCCCTCGTTGCGCTTACTGCCAACGTCCTCTCCCGCACTGATGGGCAATGGCGATTGGAAATATCTGCAATACGAAATTGCGAATCCTTATCCCACCATAAAGTGTACAGTCAGGTATGCATCATGTACGTCTAGACTGAATCCAAGGCTCAAGAATCCACCAACATAAAATCAACGTACATGGACGGTTTCTTTCGTTTTCTTCCTGCAGGAGCTTTTCTAACTTTTCTGGGAAATGCCTCTTGGCGCACCAAAAGAGGCCTAGGACGGCAAGAACAACAGTGACAGTGATGAGCCCCAGCCAAAACGGTTCCTGAAGCATCCGTTCTGACAACGGTTTGTACGGGATGTGTAAAATCCTCCTGTCACATTTGGTGCCTAGAACAAAACCACTGACCTCATTATGCAATGCAAAGCAGCGTTGAAACAGAAAATCCTCAAGTCATGTCTCTGGCTATTGAATAATATCAAGTGTTGGCTCAGATGTCAAAAAATTACCTCATCGTTTCAACTTATCAGTACATATAATGCAGTTTTAATTCATCTTGGGTTTCAGATGGAACTCACCTTCCCACCAAGCGTGACATCTACATTTAAAGTTCGCGTCACTAGTTTCGATGCATTCTCCTCTGACGTCGCAGGGATTGGACGAGCAGGGACGAACTCTCTCTTCGCATGTATCACCGTGGTAACCAGGTTTGCACATGCACTTGAACCCGTTCGCTGTTAAAAGGCACTCCCCGAAAAGGCAAGGCTGGAGCTCGCAGAGTGTGAGTCCACACATCATACCTTCAACAGAAATCATACGACGACGTTGGTAGATATTATAGAAGACGATGCAAAAACGTTTATTGGCAGATTAAAATAAACAAAACAATTATTACTCCGATATTTACAAATAAACAATACACCATGGCTAAATTTTAGTCGCCTGCCGGAGTGACACGACTTGAGGTAAAAGAAGAAAATCTTCTTTAAAATAAGTTAAGATTAAATTAAGTTTTCTGTGCGAAAATTATTGGCCCAATAGTTGAACTCCCTCGCCAAAAAGAAACGATACCACCAAGCAACTTTTTAGTCACAAAAAGACCGTCC
Source organism: Stenodema calcarata (assembly GCA_963920205.1). Classification (NCBI taxonomy): domain Eukaryota; kingdom Metazoa; phylum Arthropoda; class Insecta; order Hemiptera; family Miridae; genus Stenodema; species Stenodema calcarata. The sequence continues at coordinate 11,179,854 of OY986060.1, read as the reverse complement.
ATACCAAGCCTCGTTGCCAGCCGTTTACATTCCCCGACCCACAATACTCTTTCTGAGATCACCTGTCAAGCAACTATCTTCGGGAGCCGATGGTAGATAGTATAATGTTGATAGCATTATTTGTCCCTCGCACAATAATATGTAAACAACTTAGCAACAAAACAAAAAATATATATATTATACTGTGGTTTTACCAGTAAAATGACCGAGGCACTGGCAAGAATGTTTCCCAGTGACGCTGCTGGTGACGCATTTACCACCATTTTGACAAGGATTCGGCGTGCAAGTCTCAACGAGAGGTTCAAGAACTTCCTTGGACAGCAGCTTTGTTTTGTATGCTGGATCTGCAAGAAGGACAATAGTGTGTTGCACATTCTCAATTGTTGAATTAATATTAACTAGTATCAAGGAGAAGTGAAATACAGAATTGTCATCGGAATAGTACCTGGCCTTACGGTGACAGTAAGATTGATGTTGGGACCGGGCTCCTGCCCGTAGATGGTGCGTATCCTCAACGTGTTCAACCAGGACTCGATGGACAGTTGTGATCCGATCTCTTCAGTGCAGAGTCTCCAAAGCGTGCCATTGCTATCAGAATACCAATCCATAACTTCAATGGTGTTTTCTTCAGTACAACCAGCTCTCTGAACCCCTGAAGAATAATGGTAGAAGTGTAATGGTACAAGTTCTGCCATGTCAGAAGAATGCATTAATTTCAGTTTAAATTCAGAATAGTATCGTATAAAATTAATTTAACTAAGAGTAGATGAACAATCATTTGAATGTATAATATACATTCAAATGATATTATCTTCTACAAAGAACGACGAGAGCGCCTATATAGCTCAATATGTATGGATGTAATAATTTGGTGCTGAGGGAAAGGATTTCAACTTCACCAGTGGGACATAGAGGGATGAAGATAAAACAGAGGACGGCAGGACGAAGTGGCAGGAGGGAATGAGCCATGTTACCATTGGTCTCCGGGGGTCTGTTGAACTGGAGATGAAGAGTGTTGCCCAGGGGAACTATCAGCTTCTGCGTGACGTCTACTCGGCGAGGTGGGCCCGAAGGGAAGTTAACGTGGAGAAGGCGGCCCCACGTTCGTGACCCCAGGTCGACTGCTCGTTCTTCTTTTACGTCCCCCACTGAAATAAACAAGTAATGAAAGATCGACTTGAACGAAGGTTAAATACAAGACAGTCAAATGCACCAGGTACTTTTTAAATGGAGTGCTGGAGTTGTATGAAAACCCAACAAACATTTTTTAAGGTAAATTTTCAGGAAATATTCCTGCAGAACTCCCTCTATAATCCGCGCTTTCATTCTTCTGCTTGCTACAATCATTCAGTTTTAGTGGTTAATAATTTGTTGCTAAGGAAAGGGATTTCAACTTCGTCCCACTGTAAAGGGATAAAGATAAAACAGAGGACGACAGAACGAAGTGTCGTTATTGGGTATATTGAAGGCAGAACAGTGGGGTCCAGTGCAGTGGCGGCTACCGATAGGAGCATTGTGCACCCCCAGCCCATTTGATGAGTAAGTTGGCTATTGATAGAAAACAGGATTTTACTATTTGAATCAAAGCGCGAAACAGAGACGCACCAAGCACTTGGGGGGAAGGACCAATCAGAAGCACGTTGGAGCACATGTCCCCTTCCTTGCCTCATATTTCCTCATGACTTCTGCCTGACAATTTTTGGTTTCAAAGTGGTTTTTAAGATTGGCCTATCAGAGAGCGCAAACTTCTTGCGAGAAGCATCACTTGTTGCTCTGCTGCCAGGGGTGCTGCAATGCATTCTTTTCCATTATTGTCCTCCCTCATGCATTAACATCTGTTATCTCAACTCAGCCGGTATTGGTTTGTACTTTCGTTTTCGTGGTTTCGACCGTTTTCTTGTCGCCATCCTCCTCTTTCTGTTCGTCGACGATGCAAAATACATTAGAGTTCATCAAACCCAACTATTCCCGTTTGTCAGTGGAAGATAAGGTTAAGATTCGTGATTTCAGCCTCCCCTTCCTGTCACTTCTTGGACTTTGGCAAACATTGAAAATGAAAAATCTTTCAGATTCGTGTCGTCAGTTCAACGCCGAATATTACAAAAAGGTAGACTGGCTTTGCGGTTGGGAGTTGAGTAACAAATTATGTTGCCTTGTTTTGGGTCCTTTGTTGTAATAATCAAAATGAAACTTGGGTTAAAGATGATTTGGCAAAGAAAAAAATCGAAAAACACGAATTGGACGTCTCCCATAGCCATTGCTTTCACCTCCACATTGGTTGTTGCTGGGCAGATATACATTTCAGCTTTAACAGTAGTACTTTACATTTCTTGGGTTAGAGAACTTTGAAGAACGTTAAAAGAACCATTAGAGAACATTAAAATAATAAGGGCGACCCAGCATCAACCTCAGGGCCTTCACAGGGAAGGCGGTTGGAAGGTTCTAATGTGACTGACCTTCAAATTGAATGAAGTATTTGACTCGAAATTGGAAACGTACCGTTACGGCATCTTCTACTCACCAGCTTTGTAAATGATTTTGCACCCTTTCCCACTCGGGTTGTCCCCAGTTCGGAGTGTCACTTGCATCCTTTCTCCGGATGAAACGTAGACGCCGTCCGACAGCAGAGTACCGGACGCAAATGGTGTCAGCCGCCCTTTTCCACCACCCAGATCGACCTCAAGGAAAGGCTCGTCCGAGTCATAGTCAACTACTTCTAACCACACTCGTTTCCCAACTGTAAATATAATATTAACGAAAATTGTACTTCAAATAAAACTAAGTTTCACAATTTCAAAGGATGGCCTCAATTACTTTCAGAACTGAATTTTGGCAACAACTTTAGACAATCCATCACTACACAGTTTTGCAAAAGGGTACAATGTCAAAAATGTAAAATATTAGTAATTGAAAAACTTTCTGCATATTTACCTACTTTGAAAAAAATAATTGTCATGGACCCCCTAAACCCAGTGGCTACGGGGTACAGATTCACAGTACACACTTCAAAAAAAGTGGATTTGAACGGTTTTCTCTGTGAGAGACGGAAAACCGATAACCTAGTGTGCCATTTTATGACATTTGTTGATGCCACTTTGATTGAGAAATATATTTGTAATGTTTTTTTAGTCTCCTGATAATGTTCAAAAAATGGATCTAGCAGTTTTTGATTTCAACAGGTACACATAAAAAAACCTTCCTAGATTTTCTTAGTCGTTTTTTTCTCTCAATTCAGTTATTATAGGAGTGTTGGGACGATGGAGACATAGGTTTAGGACTGCTCCCTTAGATTTCTTCATGGATTTGTACCGATTTAAAAAAAAAATCCAAAAATGGTACCGATTTGAAAAACCGCTTGAACTTCACAATTTTGAGGCTGGATTCGTCCCGTTTTGAGTCAAAACTTTTGACCATTCGATTCCTCGTAAAATGTTACAAATAAATCGATATTGTCGATCTTGTAGGTTTCAGTTGTTTCAATTCTAACTTAGGAGGCAAATCAGTATTTGAAGGTTCACCTGGTGCGAGTATAGTTGTTGAACAATCGAGCCTAGACAACAGGAAATCAGGGTAATTCGGGCTCACGAGGACTCCCTGTTTGGCGGTGGTGGTGTGAAGAGGGCATCCAGAGACATCCACCGCTTTCCAGCTCAAGGAAAATCCTCGGTCCGTGATTGAGTAGTCAGTGTGGAAATGGACGTGGACCTCGTTTTTAGTTGATACAATGTGAAGCCTGTAACGACCACGTGGTAGTATTTAGGAGAGGTATTAATAAAACGTATAATATGTACGTTAAAGTGCAGATAAACATTTTTCATCCATGATATGCATCGGAAAGGTTGATTTGATCAGTTGATTTTACATGGTGATTTACAGGTTTGTGTTGCACCTATTCTCTTAGGGCGGGTAAACCAACATCATTCTAACAGGAAATTATTTGTATTTATATTATGGAACCAAAGGGACTAAAGGAAACCTACTTCTCCAAGTCCTCCGCTTCATAGTGCCCGCAGAGTTTCGTAGGATCACCTCCTGTGACTTCCGGTGGGTCCAGCACCTCCAAAAAATCGTAAAGGCATTGCGACTGATGTTCCAAGTCCAACGAGTGGAGATTTACCTGTTGAAACAAATAGCCTTATTAAAAGGAGCCAAACATATCCTAAATATGACATAAGTGATAACTGCAAAGACTACGTTTGGTGATCAAAAAACATGTTAACAATCTAATAGGGCTAAAATACCACAGTTCAAAGGCGTGTTCTATGTTTGAAACAGTGGCAGATTCAAGGGGGAGGAGTAGTGGGAGTCGCTCCCCCCCCCCCCCCCCGGGGAGAGACAAAAATCTGCAATATTATAGTTGTTGTCTAGGCAAAGTCTAGCCTAATTGCCTCGGATTTCTCGGGGTTACTCAATAGGTTTATACTAAACATGGACTTAATTGGGTGCGAAAAGAGTTTTATCAAAAAATTCAAAAAGCAAAATCGCTCGAAAACATTGATTTGGCCATGTACAACAGTGGCGTAGCCAAGGGGCTCCAAGAGGTCTGTTTTGACATAACAAGAACTTGAGAGTAATTACAAATATGTGTTACCACAATCCTAGTTTTCTCTGGAGCACTAATGATTATCCAGTAATCAAGATTGTTGAGGTACTGCTCAGGATGTTGGTAAGACGCGAGAGAACCCTCCGTTCCGTTGACAGTTTGGTTCAAATTCAAATGAAGGCCACTACCTGCAAATATAGACGAGATATGATAAGAGATGATAACTAAGTGTCAAATAATAAAATATTTAATATTGTCATTAATGAAGCGCGAATGCATGGGGAATAAAATTTATTTAATACGTCTTGCTTGGCGATTGAATGCGTAGTTTTGTTCACAACGTTTTCGTTGAAATTTAATTTGTGGAAGCAAAAACACGGATCAATACTAGGGATTTCCTGCAACGCTGGTAATTATTTGCGAGCGGAATTTAATTACCGGGATTGAGTTTTTTGCAGACGTAGCCGCCCACCATGTCACACGGTTGGGCGGACCAGTACAAGCTGCTCGGGAGGAGAGGAGTGGGAGAGCCTTTCCATTGCAATGCCAGACATCTGTCGCCTCCATCCTGTTGAAATCCCACACCGTGCAGTTCTTTGCTTCCTGATACCCATCCTGAACATAAATCAGATTCTAAGTGCAACTCGACAGTACTGCGAAGGTTCAATTTGTTGAACGGAAATTTCGTTTACCGGAAAAATCCAGGGGAGTTCTGTCGGACCAGAACCATCCGGAAGTCGAGTTGGCTTTTCCACCGAGCCAATAAACGGCGGTTGCGCTGTACTCTCGCGATTCCCGGATTTTCCTCACGATGAACCTTTCTTCGGCTGCACTGTGCACGCTAGCTACTTCACCCTGTTGGCATTATCACGGATCAATATAAACTTTGACGATAAAAACCACAACACCTACCAGATATAACTTGTAACTTACAAGTTCTAAGAGAGAAATATACAAATGCCATATACTAGGTGTCTCAACTTAAATCGGAAGGACTTCAGGGATCAATTCCACAACTGATTTGCAACAGTCTCCCGTACACCGTTGAAAAAGTGAGCAGTCAAGCAAGTTTTTCCCATTGACGACCCACCGAAAAAAATGACTAAAAGAGAGACAACCGATAGAAAAACGTCAAATTCTCGGGAAATCTCAAAATTTGAACTTTGGTCTCGTTTTGTACTCAAGAAATTATCATTGTGCACTAAGAACATGGGACATTTAAAGCTCTTTTCAACGGTATAATTACATATTAATTTATTTGACGGATCAAGGAAGTTAAGGTCAACGGGACACTTTTTGTTGCAAATTAGTTGATCCCTGAAGTCCTTCGGATTCAAGTCGAGACACCGTGTGTACCTAGTTGTTGAATGAAACGAATATAAACATTAAACAACTACATTTTGCCGCGAGGTATAAATAAATTATTGGGGTGATTCAAGATGATTGTACCGGAGGCGAGAGAAAACAGCCAAGTTGTCAACCGGCCAAGAAAACTAAGGGCATTCGAGTTACCCAAGGGAAAAGGCCTGTCTGGAGAGCGGCCAGAGAACACGGCTTCCGCTTGATGAGTCACCAGGAGAGGAAACTTATCAAACGATTCAAACGACACGATTAAATTCCAGTGTATACACACCAACTAGGTTTGGAATGGGTTCTGATTCAACCCTCAGCTTCCTTCCTGCTTAGTTCGAATTAGATATATCCTTGAAGCTCGCACTTGGTCACTGACTTTGGAATTTATTTCTGTTTTTAATTTTCATGAATTAAACCTTATCTTTGCAACACTACTGGCCTTTTTAAGAGAACGAAATAAAATACTACTCCATGAAGTTTCAGTCTTGACTTTATCGATAAACAAGATTTACAAAGTTGTAACAGTTACTGGTTTAAGCTGGTCGTTCACTAGTTCGACAGAGAGTAACCAACCATCATAATGTTGCTTTGAACCACCAAACAACAAAACATATAGTAGACCTCGGCTGGTTGGTGTAAGGGGTAGGTTGGCGAACTGCTTTTGATTTCGTCCACCAGGAAGGCTGGAAAGCCATCTTCTAACCACGTGACATTCTGCTCCACAGGTAGTTGTTACTGTTCAGTGTTGAGTGTTCCTCGATGAAAGATTGACTACGAAACTTGGCTCCACAGCTTGGTAAATAGGTAAACTTTTTTATTAGTTTTGTTTTTCTTCCCCAGAATTGGGATGTCAACCAACATTTCTAATCTGTGTCACATAATATATAATTCTTTGATTTATAATTGGGATGTCAACCAACATTTCTAATCTGTGTCACATAATATATAATTCTTTGCTATAATCTGATTACTAACTCAGTGTAAAATAACTAACTCAATGTAAAACTCAGTACCTTGGCAGCAATTTTTATTTTGAAATCCAGCTCGAGGCTGGTTGGCCATGATGTTTAGGGGTCTGAGAACTTGTGAACCGAGAATAATAGCTTCCTTGGGAGTTTTTTCCAAACTGTGCCAACCAACCCCATCGTACATAGCCTCATCAGTGTAGTGTACAGTGACAATAAGAGCATTGGCACACATCAAACTCATTTTGTAAGAAAAATCCAAACGCGAAAAGTGTTGCCAACCATCCCTGGGTCTGAGCCCATAAGCCTTATAACAGGAATATTGGTCAATACTAAGATAGGAAAGCTGTCAACACATGATTTAGTACTGGCGCTGAGAATTACGTTGCTGTGAATCACGTTCAATTGTTGAATAAGCCATTACATAACAACGTTAGTTACTTCAAAATGATCACCTGGTGACCGCGACATATCTCATTCGCCGTGTGCCACGTTACCTCTGGGTAGCTAATGAACTGGTAACAAGAATGATTGTACAGCTGTTGACGACCGTCTCCGCATTCCGGCCAGGCTTGAATGAAAATAAACCAAATTGACAATATTAGAAAAACCTGTTTTGAAAATGAATTTAAAAAAAAAATAACACTCTTTTTTGCATCATATATAATTTCCTTATTACACCGATGATACTCGTATTAACACAACGCTCCTTAAATTATTAATCATCTCAGTGAAATTTGAGGACTCTTGTTATCGACTTACTTTGTTCTATCGAAATTCTAGCTTTGAAACCGCCAAAATGGTAGGAGTAGTCGCTGAGAAACTTTACTTTGAGCTCGGGCCCGATCAGTACTTTCCTCAGCAACTTCAAGCGATCGCTCCAATCTCCGCAATATCTGTGGGTTTCGTTCATTGCTTGTACCTCGACGTAATCGTAACTACATCTGAAACAGGGAGTCAATTAATTTAATCGGCGGAATTTTTCGTTTTAACATTAAACATGTTTCTATGGGCTTGATTCGGTTTGGAAGAGCGTGGTCGTCCAGTCCCACATCTGGCTACGCCCCTTTGCTTCTTCCAACCTCTCTTCAGGGCTTGAGACGGGACCTTACGTGAATGAGCTATCAAAATAGTTAATTTAAAATGGAGGAAAACGCCAAATCAATCAAGTTAACTAAATCATAAAATATCTTAATTTTCTTCAATTTGTGAGCAGTTTACATAAATATCTGACATACATCTGCTCTAATCTGATAACCGAATGAGATATCGCAATTCTGGCTTCACCATCGTGTTCAACGTAGAAAAATCCATCTATAAATTGAGACAAAGTTTATAATAAAACTAGTAAAATGGAGACATTTTACATAAAACCCGTTATTTCTTCGAAAATTCGCTCTTATAGTAATACTGCATGACTGGATATTGTTTTATCTTCGTTAGCTTTGAGCTAAAATTTCGAAATTTTCGTTACGGGTTCCGACCAACTCCACAATGATCCTCGAAACTTTACAAAACCCTAGGTCAAGGGGAAGGGGTTCAAAACGAATTTTGAAATTTTGAAAATTTCAAAACTCGAAAAATTCCCATCAAACGGTATGTTTTTTTATTTCATATTTAGATAGAGTTTGTTCCTTAGAATTTTTTAAGACCATCCACAGCTTTGTACGACCAGCCGTTCGTTCGCAATGACGGCTCAAAGGTTGAGCCTGTCAACACGATCGTGAATCAAACGGTTGAAATACAGGTCAATTTTCATACTAACGAGCTGTTTGGAACATCATATGGTTTTAGTGACGTCGAGTTTTTTGTTCTGAGGTACGTTTCGTGCTATTTCATTTTGTGATGACTCGAATATTTTCATCGAACTATATTATGTAGCACCTGAGAAGCTCTGGGTATATTTTGAGCGAACAGAGAAGGCAAGGGGGCATGAGACTTTATTATTATAGGCAGACACCGCCGCCAGGGTCGAGGGAAGCTTAGCGGGATGAAGAAGAGCTCAGGCTTCAAGCCACTCCAGCCCCTTCACCTCACTCATCCGTCCCTAATTGCTCTTCCACTCAAATATGAATATTTAAATTACCTCTCAGTTGTTTTATTCTACCTCTCTAAGACCCTCTTTTCTCTTTCATTCTGTCGAGAGGGGGAAAAAATAGCACCATCTTGCAACAGCGGTAGGATTGTTAGAGTTGGCAAGAGAACGGTGTTATTGTTAAGAACTCGATGGTTGAATTGGGCTTCATCTGCCGTCTTTCTGTCAACTTGAACAACGAATTTTTTTTTTTCGCACTTTTTCCATTCCGCTCGTTCACCACCTTCGATCTCGTCAGCGAAGGTGCCGTGCTAACTGGGTTAAATAGGATTGGTTATTTATCAATGGTAGGTATTGCTGACTCAACCAATTCGTCCGTCTCACTTGACCCAGAAATGAACTGCATCATTCGTCCTATCAATATTTGGACACAAATTATTTTCTAACGGTAGATCAATACTTCTACAGCGGCCATTTCATGAATGAATAAGATAATCCCAACACTGCATAGGTAAGACAATTCGTTGTTCTTTTCGAGACTATCCTCGCTAAGCATAACGTTGACTTTTATTGAATACTCGGGGGTTCAAGATAAAATGCTGAATCAAACACACTTTAGTGTGGATGTTTATAATATTAAATATTATAAACATCCACACTAAAGTGTGTTTGATTGGATTTAGCAAATTTTGTAATTATCTATTTAAAGACGAAACTTCTTCAATCGCAGAACAAAGAATAAGTATATTTTCTTAAACATGCCAACATCAACAGGTGAGGGAATAATTGCAGGTGATTAATAATTTGGAACATTGAGTAACTGGATTCTGATTCTAGAACTGAAATAAATGACGCCACAACACGTCCACAATACACCGACGATATCGCTGTTCCAGTGCGTCAAAATTACAGTGGACTTGTTATTCCATTCAGGTATTACCATGAAAGCTACATCCGGCCGGGTGATTCGCAATCCATAACTACTTCTAACTATAAAAACAGTGTTAGCTAAGGAACAAGGACATTTCTTAACGGTTATGAATTAGCAATCTTTAGGACTTTATGAATTAGCAATCTTGACCAAATTGAAATAATCTGCCATCAAGCTTTTGGATACAATTGAGTTTAGACATTTCGGAATATGCCACTTGTGAGGATAAGGTATTAAGGTAAGTAGTTTTTGGAAATCTACTAAACCCAAAGAAAAGTTGACTGAGTTAAATTTTGGGTATCATTGATTTTCTTTATAAATTGATAACATTTTTAGCGGTATGGGTTATTGTAGTTATTAATGTAAGTATGGAGACTATCGTGTAGAAAGTCAAACACTATAAGTACAGCACTATCTGCTCAATTTTATTTAGATTATGAAGAGTTGAGAGAATAGATAGAATTGTATGGTTGGAAAAATGTCAAGATTTTACATCTACCATTAGGTCGTCCAAATATCGACAACAAAGCAGGTTTTTGATCATCCTTGATCAGATAGGCCTTAACACTCCGACGGTCACGCCGGGATCTGAGATATCGAATTTTCGTTTTTCGCTTGGTTCACACATAAAGCTGAAGTGAAGGGGGAGGTTCCATGTACCCTCCTAACTGATGGTGCTTTTGAACTTGGTTCAGTGAACATCGTGGAAATCCTCGACATATTCTATGAGCAAACCTATTCACGTGTGGTTGATCTCACAGATTTAACGCATAATATGAGGAGTTCTCTCTGTCCAACTAATCTGTATTCATGTAATGTGTTGTTTGGGGGATGTTTAATATCATACTTTTAGTGGACGCATAAATTAAGTTGACGTTGCATAAGATGATAAGGGAGAGAAGGGCAACATCTCGCAGTGCCGCATACGCAGTGCTGGTCGTCAGGTGGACCCCATTCGCTCCTGTTTAACCCTACCTTAGATGCTTTTGATAGAAACAAAATTATGTTGTTGATCCAAGTCTGCTAATGAGAACGGAGGGGCTCTAACGTTTGTGAAATAGTAACGTATCCCCTTGACATCGCATAGCAATTTACTGGGAGCCATCATTAATGTATAGGTGAGGATACCATGGAAATAGTTTGTCGATCAGGGTTGAGTTAAGGCTTTTTCCGACTAATGGCTCTTTCGACGTGCTCGTATATACTGAGGACATTGTTCCTGAACGGTACTCAACAAACGCCCTACGATCAATACAAACTAAGAGCAGACAATGGAGATGGGTGTATTAAGGATCAGGTCGTTAATCACGACTGTCGCTCTGTACTCACGAAGGTTCCTCCTCCAGGACGAGCTCTTCAAACTCGAGGAGGATCGTGAAGGCGGGCGGTGCGGAGACGGTGGATATGCAAACGATGTCGTCCGGGTACGGACGTGGGAACTCGGGGGAGGTGACGGTCGTCCGGGGGTCTTCCGGAGTCAGGCTGATCGTCCTGTTGCACTCCCATCTTGCCGGCCTCTTGATGTCACTCATTTTCTCTAGAAATTACAACAACAAAAATTACCAGTCTTGCAGCATGGATGTAAGAGCGAATTTTCGAAGAAATAACTGGTTTAATGTAAAATGTGATGTTTGGAACATCTCATTAATCCTATGGGCAACCCCCCCTAAAACTCCCCTTTCGAGTGGCCCGATTCTGCCCATTACGAACTTAGCCTATCGTTTGCCAGGACGGAATTTTTGTGTTAACTAGCTGTCGGGCCCGTCACTGACGGGCAGAACTCGGGGTGTGTCCATCTACCTCTGTTACCTGTCCCGGACGAGCAGAACTCGGGATGGATCCATCTGCCACTCTTACCTGTCGCTTAACGGATTATACCTTTTACATGTCCCTTTACAAACCATTATAATTTTAAATACCAAAAATATTATTCATCTGTCTCACGGGAAGGAAGAATTTGAGATTTTTATATTTCGGCTTCCCTAGAAACCCCCACCCCTACTCATCGGATCCGGAAGTGAACCCCCCTATGTCCTTCCCCGATCGCGGAAACATTTATCAAAATACGGGAGAAGGGTTCGATCCATTGATCCGTTTTTGTGTGATTGAAGGACAGACAAACAGACAGACACCAAATTCCAAATCGGCATGGATCGACTCCATTTCACGCGAAACGAATAACTAGTGACATTTTTCGAAAACACCCAAACAACACTAAAATCGTCTTTAAATTTAGTTATATAGATTTGAACTTTATATGACCGAGAAAAATAGATCCCTTTTTTTCGGAAATTTGCTCAATTAATAGTAACAAAGGAATTGACATTGAAACGGCAGTGAAAAACAAACAGTGGTGTGTGATTCGCGATGCTGCGATGTGCGTACCATCATACGAAACGAGAGGAAGACCAAGGAAAATCACGACAGTGACATCAATCAACTATAAATAAAATCTATATTTAAAACTGGAATGAACGATGGATATTTCTGAACGATAAATAAACAGACAGAATGGAAAGAATTTTCGGGCCTGAGTAACTTAATCAATAATGCGCCTGTGCAAAAAAATGTGTGCGTGTGTGAAAACGTACAGCTCAAAATGGGTTAGTGAGCGTGTTCATTAGCTATTTTGCGGGAACGATCCGATAACCTCAAGTGGCTTATTGACCTCCTACCAGAGCCCTATCAGTGAAACGGAGGGGTAATTATTTAGAGGGATTTTGAGGGGCAATTATAAGCGTTCAAGTCCCATCGAGTAGGCTCACTAAATCAAAATAAATGGAATCGGCACGGAAGTGGTTTAGTTAACTGGATTTGGACCGACGGATTCATCTGATTTTTTGAGTTACCGTACCTTCGAAAGTGCAGATACAAACGTACGATAAACGTAAATGTGCTGCTATTAATCTTACAGCTACGAAATGGCGGAATCTGCAAATTTCAATAATTGGCAGCAAATGGATGCAAAACAAGGTGTTCGCGCGCAGGAATTATGGAGCAGAAACTGAAAACAAACCTTTGACGGGTAGATAAGAGAATTTAGAATTCACGTCTGTTTTGAACCTTCAATCGATATTCTGCCGATTATCTCCTTCGTGAATGATTCATGAGGAAATATTAGAATAATGATGCACCTAGTGAATACGAATCCTCAATTTCAATAACGATTCGTTCGAGATCACAAAGGATATGGGTACTTCCCAAGTGAATTTCTACCCTACCCCAATACCACTGCCTCAGACGTGAAGCTGATATGTGACATCAAAAGTCAATTAATTACAATTGTTGTTTTAAGATAGCAGAAAATTATATAAGAATTTAATGTTCCAGGATGCGCGTCATTTTCTCAAATATACTATGCCTAACGGGTCTGATCATGTTGGGGGCATCATTGTCTGCAAGTGGTGGTAAGTTGTACTCCTATGAAGATGTATACAAAATTGAAAGATTATTGTACATTTGAAATAACAGATATTGGTTATTTGGGGTGACAGATGATCCAAATACTAGCAGATAGTTACTGAGCAGGTTTTACGTACTTAGGTATTTGAGTAGGGCGTTAATCGATTACTTTCGTAATCGACCACAAAAGTAGTCGATGACATTTACTATTACAAAAGTAACCGCCTACTAATAATTCTAATAAATTATATCATTCAAACCCAGTGTATTTGAATAATATAAAATAAATCAAGGAAATAGGTATGCAAAGTGGGCTAAATATTCGCCTTTGTAATCGATTAAAAAAGTAGGTAGTCGATTACGAAAGTAGTCGATTAACGCCCTACTCTGATAGGTATCTCCTTCCACTTGAAATCCGTACTGGAGCTACGAATAAATACCTACCTACTTTTATTACGAGTAATTAACGGATAACTGACCAAATAGTTGATTATTGGCGGCAAAACGACAGACTCGTTAAATTCTGGATCTTATTTTTGCTCAAACGTTAAGAGAATCCTAAAATGTATTGAATTGTATAGAAACAATAGAATGTATTGAAACAATATTACAGGAGTTATAGAGCACATCAGTGAGCCCAAAGTGTACAATGTGATGATATTAGAGGCTGATTTGAAGAGTCCGAACCAATGTGACAAAGCTAAATGGGCATCCAATCAGGCGATAGAACCGAGTATGTACGGCTTTTGGTTCTGCAAAGGAAGTGTATTAGGTAAGGGTGGATTTCCACAACTTTGTTTTTCTACCTCTGAATAATTATTATCAACCCCTGATTGATAATTATTATCGAGACAAATTTAGTGTCACTACAAGACACTTCTATTTGATGACAGCATACAATGGATGAGAATTTGTTCATTCCTCAAACTTCGTCCTCTTACTCGTACATGACGCTCGTCCTCTAGTGAGATCTTGTGGAATTTTTATTCGTTGACAAGTAGGTACAACGTATTTTCCACTATGTACGAAGGAGCTTGTAAGACCGGGTACAGTGGATTTCAGGTGGCTCATCGACTAGGTGAATCAGAGCGTTAAATGCACATAGCGAAGTCCCACTGTGTAAATCGTCGAGGTACAAATACCTTTGAAGATGTAGGACTTACTCCTCTGTTAACAAATTCTTTTTGATATGTAGTATAGTAGATGGGAATAGTGCTGCGTTACACAAGATGACCGAAATAACCCGATTTCCAGGGAGACTAGTTGACGAGCGTTTCTTCGCAAACGTTGAAAATGCCGACTTGGTTCATTTTGTATTGAAACCTGGAGCACGGTGCACTGGAAAGGCGGATTTTGAACGCCCTCCCGACCGTGACGTCTACATCTACTTGGGCAATTCAACTCAGCGTACTCGGTATAGTATATTTGGCGAACACGCGAACAAAAAGGTCAACATAATCGAAGAAGACGACGAAAGAGCAACGAAAAGTGAATTTGTGCAGTACGCTATCTCAGTCCTAGAAATGGAAGCAAACTCTGTTTGCAATCCTGAAGCACCGACATTGAATCTTACAAAATGGGGTTGGGAATCATTGAAAGGAGTCGATTTTTGAACCTCGGATGCCACATTGTCCACTTATTATTTTGAATAATAAATTGAATAGTAGAGGTGAACGATGAGCCCCAGTATTCTTGTTGGTGGTTGAAAGCAATTACAATTTTGAATCATTCCAAAATATTTATGTCTACTGGTTTGAAAGAATCTCCAACTCTTGGATTAAGATAATCCAAATAATCATCCGAGGCATCAACATATTATTTTTGTCAAAATTCGTAGAACATATCGACAGCCCTGCTTCAAAAGCCTGTATATTCAAAAAACTAAACATTTTCAGGAAACGATAAAAACTAGAGGTGTGTAAGACACGGTCTTTTGAACCAGGTCACCCGTTCAATACGTTCACTCCTTCTCCCAAGTCATATTCGTTCAACGAGCAGCTTTGGTTCAATACGTTCATTACGGTCACATTTGTGTCTTCCAAAGGGGTTTCGCGTCAGGAATGACTGAGCTAATACAGCCCTACGGACGTGGAAATAGGATTGGAGACGATGAACGTGTGAACGCCTGAACTGGACGTAATGAACGTGTACAGTTTTTCCTGCCGTTCAGACAAAGTCGTTTACGAGACAAGGTCTTTTTGATACGTTCACTCCTGACCGACAGACATCTCTAATAAAAACTGTTTTTCAACAGTAAATGTAACCAACCTGCAAGCAACTACTAACATCCATTAAGGAGAAATGAAGGGCTGTGGCTCGGTTCTAACCCTATTAGCGTGTGCACAAGGCCCAAATTTGCCAGAGAAGCTCAAAACCTTATTTTCGGAAAAAATTGTTCTTACAGGTTTTTGCAGTGGGGCTGTCGATGTTCAAGAAAATTCCCTCCCGGCCGCGAATGAATCTCCGTCTTCTCGACCGTATGGAAATGCCACGCCAAAATACACGAAGAAACATTTATCATACCTCCGGATGCCAACCTCTGGCAGATGTAATAGTTAGGCTGGTCACAGTTCCTGTCATTCCATTTGAAGGATTCCGAGATAGAAGGCGGATGCGGGGGCGACCGGCTGTATTTTTTCCTCAGCTCGAGGCAGTCTTGAGCGCTCAGACCGTCGTCGTTGGGCTGCTTGTTCGTATCGCCTTCCCCTTCGTACCAGTCTGTAATAGTATAATAGTATAGTCGACGTGTAAATGTTGAGCAAATGATTAGTAAAACGAAAATTTGATTCGGCGTGTTCGAAAATCAAAATGATCAAGGTACTCCTATCTTAGCGAACTGACAGGAGTCTAAAATAGTAGTTCGGCGTCATTCTAAACGATTTAAGGTTTTACCATGGACCTAATAGAATGATGACAACCTATAATCCAATAAGGTGGAAAATTACAAAAGGCCTTTAGAATTTCATAAGATTATAATTAGATACCTACTGCGTAACCCAAAAGGGAGCGAAGAAAAGAAACCACTTTATGCGATTTTCCACCGTCGGCCCGTTCTGAATTATAATTCTTAACACCGCTCGAGGCAAAGACGGGCTTTTCAAGCGGTGGTAAATGCGAGAGTCCGTCAGCCACTGAATAAGCAAGCTGCCTCAACCGCAACGCTTGAGATTCTATTACGAATCCCACAGATATTATGAAATTACCGAGGATCCAATTAGAGCCCGACAGAGTTGAGATCCCAAGTAGTTATCGTTGCATTGGTTTTCGCGCTGACGTTGAAGTTCACGATGGAATGAACAATCCCTTGTTATTGTCGCCCATACGATTCCTGACGAAGTTCCCTTGAGGATGTCAACTCATACATTATGGAAGCCCCATTGCAATTCCATTAAATCAACTACAACAAACTTTGTCTATGACGGATTTCCTTGCCTCATTCATTTCCGTGTAAGTATTCTAAATAATATACCACGCATTCGTTAGTCTTTCAACCACAGACTGAAATCCACCAAGGGAGCTGGAATCATCTGAAATGATGTCAGGTTGTATGTTGTCGGATGACCAACACCACCAAAAGCCAAAGGTCCCAGCGATGAAAAAGTACAACAAGGGGGACAAAAATATTCATCAGGTTGACACGTTACCAAATACGTTGGGTTTCATATTTCACCTTCATATATTCCGAGGGTAACTCCTTTAAATGGGATAGAAAAAGAAGATGCGGAGGTCGTTATACGAAGCAAGCAGAAACCCTTGTCATACAGATTTGATTCATGGGTTTGTTTTCTTCGTAACGACCGTCCGAAGGAGACCGGCAGATGTAAAATGAACGGCCTACCGCGGCACCTAGTTCTAGATTACGGAAGGCAGGAACATGATCTGATTTATGTTCTGTAAATACTAAGTACGAGTATGAATAAGAATACTGAGAGGTGAGACATAAATTTGAGTAAAGTTACTAGTTCTAGTGCACCGAGGGTTATCTGTAACAAACCTGTGCGCTCGTGAAATTAAGTCTAAGGTTGTGAATGAGTGAGTGTAATAATTTCTTGTACAAGTAAGCATAGACAATCTGACCGAACGCTACTGGGTGAAGAAGCCATCACCGCCGATCTACGATAGTTTCATCGAATTAAATACAGAATCCCTTCTCTCTCTCTTCAAGAAATCAGTCGACGTGATAAAGAATCCTAACAATTTCTACTCCAATCTACGCACCAATCCACTCAGCTTCCATGAAAGAATCCTCTCCTAGCCATCTACACTGACGGCTCACTCCACAACGACCAAACTGGAAGCGCGTTTTACGATGTCACAAATGACCATACGAGAGCGTTCAGTCTGTGGAATAGAGCCTCTATTTATACTGCCCTTCATCAAGCGCTACTGTATGTCAATACCTAATACAGAACACAACCACCCCATCATCTTAATATCAACGGCCTCCCAGACTGCCACAAATTAACAAATTTGACCGCCTCGTCCCGCCTCAGCAGGGTGAAAGCGTCCATAGCCCTGGAAATACAAAGCGCCAGAAATGAGGGAAGGACTTTGTCTTCAGCAATACAAAGAGCCATCGTCCAATTAACTATATTCGTCCTCAATTTCCAATTACAAGCCAGTTTTTACCAGTAGATATTGATTGATAGGCAATTAAAAAGCCCCTTTTTCCAAAAGTACACTCTTCGTTATCAAGGAGACGAGGTTTGAATAATCAAAGTCTTACTAAACATGACTTCAGCAGTAACTTACTCGTGTAGGTGAAGGGCAGTGAATCAGTCCATTGAAAATCGCCCTCGACTCTCCTGTCTGTAGCTCCCACCCAGTAGGAGTTCTCCTCGCGATAGCCAGGGCTGAAACAAAAACATTTTCAAACCTTAACGTATTAACGAAAAACCGTAAATCAGTCGGAATGAAACATTCAAAATTGTTGGTTTCAATAGTATCTAAAAGGGACGCCCGGACAATAAGGTTAGAAGGGTACAACATGTGTTCAAAATTGAAAAGAAATTTAAATGAAATTTACAAAATAAGTGTCAAAACATGTCATTATTTCTCTCCATAATCGCCATTGAGGTCAATGCATTTTTGAAGCCTAAGCACCAGTTTTGGTTTGAACTCCCGAAGCCATTTTTGACAGCATCCTGGACCTCCTCGTCATTTGAAAATCGTCTACCCCAAAAAATCCTTCAATTTATTGGAAATAGATATTCCGATAATGCATGGTTCGGGGAGTAGGGTGGGGGAGTCACAATAAATATCCCACCCAAATGAAACAAGCAGGCCCTGAGTGAGATGGTCGGTCTGTGGTGTAGCGTTGCAATGAAGGAGTGACACACCTCGAGTCAACATTCCTCTCCTTTTGTCCTTGTCTCATAGTATGCAGCAGTGGGGATTTATGGTGATTTCATTAGGCACAAAGGACCATTTCCGGCCCCAAAAGACGGATGCTATGATCTTCCTCTCTGAAAATTGGACTTTTTGACTGCTTTTTGGATTTTTTTGGTTGATGGTAAATGGGCATGGCGCCACTGTAGTGACACCCACGTTTCGTCACGGGTCACAATTGAGTCATGACAAGTTTCACCCTCGCTTTCAAACCGTTCAAGAAATTTGCGCGCAGCGGTAGGCGGAGCGATTGGAGGACGAACTGTTTGACGGTTGTAGCTGCTATGACAACATTTCGTAACGAACTGAGGTGAATGTTGATTTGGTTTGACAGGAGCCTCTCTACCTACCAGTGGTGACAACTCTTGACAATGAAATTCCCTTCGTCCTACACAGCTCTTGCAATTTTACTTTCTGGACGTCCCTCGTATTTAAAAGGTTATAAAAGATTGCTTTCTGAATCAAGTTGATATATGAGAGTTTACTGTCCGCGGTTGGAACGAATCAACTTTTCTTCGCATTTCTATTTGTAACGTGTAGACCCTTCGAGAGTTTCCGCCGCGAGTTATACGAAAGTCGGAAGGTAAACGATGAGTTACCTACTACTGCGGATTATTACACCGAGCTTGCCTTCGAATCACGTCCGTACTGACGTTTACAGTCTCGATTCCTTAAAGATTTATTGCTGACAGGTTTCCTTCCATCCACGGCTAAGGCTGTCTACGTCAACGCCCTTGTTCTTCGAGATAATGAAATGGCTCTGTCCAGACTGAAAGATTTCCACCTGCACTTCCCCCGAGATAAATCTTCTCCTTGGGAAAACAGCGTTCGCCAAACGTGACATCTTATTCATTGGAAACACCGAGGATTTAGATCAAACCCTGATACGCCGGAAGAGAAATGTTATATCGCCTAAGGAACCTTTTGTTCTCATCGCCTCCTACATTTTTCACAAGGAGTTGATTGATCGTTAGAAAGAAAAGTCTGACGGGGGCCAAAACTTAACTTTCTTCGCTCTAGCTTCCCTCTTTTCTAGTCTTTTTTCATCTTGATCAATCAAGATGTCACGGCTTTCCGCTGGATATAAATCCGAGGTTTTAACAACACCCTTGGTGTTTGTCAAGGACTGTGTTAAGAAAAGGGAGGTCTGCGTTGACGACGTTTTTCCGCCCGTTTTCCTTTCATGATGTTCAAATCCGCTTTGAGTGGATTAGAGTTAAATTATGGGTTTATTCCGACGAAACGAACCGTTGGGGTGTATGAATGGATTGTGAGTCACAAAAAAACCGCTTATCGTCCAATAAAACGTCGAAGCTCGGAAAAATACTTCTACAATTCGAATAATAGAAGACATTCGATTTCATTAGGTTTGAAATCCTTGTGATTTTTTCATGACAATGACACTTTTTGATCGACCAAAGTGTAATTTTTCACTTCAACGTATTCAAGATCGGAATCAGAGGGCAGAATCGTAATGAATGGTTTGCAGAGTTGTCCTGTAACCCGGGGAGGTTAGGCAATTACGCCCACCCAGAGGGATATCCTGGTCTGCTTTCACAGAGCAGCCAACCTCTAAACGGTGGAATCAAAAACACGGGAACCAAAAAGCAATCAGCAATCCATTACAGAATTCAACGTTAGTAATAATTAGAACGAATTGCGTTTTTATTGTCAAATATGATCGTGATTGCCCGATAATTCATATTGGAAGACAATGTTGAAATTTCAATTTCCAGGCCGATGGTGAAGGATGAAGGGTGAGGAGGATCCAATAGCCCGCCGAGTGTGGAATTAAGAGGAACCCTCACGACATACAGAAATGAACGTTCTATAATCTAATTTACGATCGTCATTTATCAAGTTTGGAAAATAATCTAGAGCACACGATGTGCCTTCGTACTAATTTTAGCCCAACGTCGTATTTTCAAGGTGCGAAATGATGGGGGCAGGTGGGCATGTGGTATATGCATGGATGTCCTGCTATCCTCTGACAAATCGCGGCCTTTGGCGCGGGTCAGCCTAAACCCCCATCAATCCTTTTTGTCTCCCGAGGAAGGTAGCTTTCGCTCGGCCCAATCCTTTGATTTACTACCACTTGGAAAAACACCAGAAGCCCTCTAAAGCTCAGTCATTTCCTCGCTGCTCTCCTCTTTTTTCCCCTTTTTTTGCCCGTCCTACCGGAAGAATTACGCCCGCGCCTCGAATACTTAAAGCGCCCTGAGGCCCTCATGTGCGCACATGGTGCCGTTTTGACTTGAGCCATAAATCAAGGTGACGTTTCCAGGGAAAACGCCGTGCCACACAGCTTGAAAGAGTTTAAATGAAAATGTGCCTAGAAAGTATTCGTTGAACAAGAACACTCCATTCATGACAAACATTCATTTCACTACCTTAATTTTAGTTTAAGACAAGTAAAGTTCAACATTTCCCCTCACTAACATACATACTTGACATTCGCCTAATAAAAAAATAATGTATCATGTATCTATTGTGATTATCTGCTTTGTTAATAATTATTTGATAAGAAACAGCTAAGAGACGACGCCCAGAATTATTTCATATAAGCCATTTAGGCACTTGGTGTAATTGGACCGTCTCAAGCAAAACTCTAGTGAACCGGGTTACAAGAATTTTTTTAAAACACAATTCTAAAACAAATGTTCTGGACCAGTTGAGAAATCGTCGTCATAAAACAATAATTAAAGAGAGAGTTCAAGAAAAACCTGTTAATGAGCATGAGGTCAATCAGGTCCTGTAGTTCCTGGCTTCGGATGGAAGCCAAGTGACCGCCGATGGCCTGACAGTCGGCTTCTGCAGCATCCCAATTCCGTTCCTCTTCAACCACCTTCAGGCAGAAGTTCAGGTGCCGAAGCCATGGCCAGGGGCAGCCAGCAACGAGGGAATCTTCGCCATTAGCCTCATACCTGTTGTAAACAACAACGTATTTTCAAGGTTTTTTTCAATTTTTACGAGAACAATGAAAATGGTGAGGAAGAAAGGCACTTGATTATAGTTCCCATTTAACCGTATTACACAGTTACTGTATTGATACAGACCTAATATACATGGCTGGGTAAGCGAGGAGACCTGCCTTGGCCTCAACTCTGATGGTAACAGAGTTCCTCGAAGATAGCAGCTGCATCTCGCTGTACATGGAAAGTCCAGGTTGAGCGCAGTAGAACCACGCACCATCTCCATCAATGAGTTGCAAAGCTACACCATTGCAGTCTTCCAAATTCATTTCACCTATAGACAGAAAATCCTCATAGATAGACAAATGTAACAGCAATTGCCTCCGCACGACTAAAGTAACTGCGTAGTATGAAGAATGCCAGTATCTTGCAGTACTTCAGATTGCAAGTTCCTATGTCGAACTGTGGTTCAACATAATCCTGCCATCTCCACGATCAATTCTGCGGCTCCCGATATTGGTAATCAGGATTTACGCGTGTTTATGAAAAAAGTATACAATTTCTCAAATCTTTTGAACCAAACATATTTCTCGTGAAGCACGGATTGGATTTTAGCTCTCGGCAAGCTCAATAATAGTTTGTTTCAGATTTTTACAGGTTCCTAAATTTATTATTGTTCAATCAAGTACATTACTGTACTATGCCGAAAATTAGGGTTTAGATGACAATGGTACTTCTTTTGTATGAGCTGCGTCTATCAAATTATAAGAAATATGCTACTGAAATCCGAGACTAACTGCATACTGTGACTAACTGCAGACTACCCACCTGGAAGCACGGCGGTGAGGGCAGGTCGGTTCTGGGCATCTCGTCTGGGCAGGCGGAGAGTCAAGGAGGCTCTATAACCGTAGGGCAAAAGGAGGCTGTACGTACAAGACGTTTGGCCAGTCGGTGCGATTTCCAGCGATCCGTTTTTTGCCGTGAACGTAACGTTGTAACAGGGATTAACGTGTTGCCATGTCAACTGTGAAAGAGAGAGTAAACAGCTATGATAATAATGTAGGAGAATTCTTTCTGTATTTAGATAGAAAGAGTATAATGAACTAGAGAAATGGGAAGAGAAGGTCAGTTACGTTGTACTGTCTTTAAGAACTAACGAGCGTTTTAATCTACTCTATAGGGGTAAGTCCAATTCTCAGCTGTAAAATTTACAGTATTTAATACTCCATTGCTTTGATTAGATGAGAAAGACAGCAGATTCATGTATAGTACTTTGTTTACTGGTTGATCCTTATTAATATAACATTGATGAGCTTTGCACAGCTTCCAATAATGATATTCAAGCCAGTTAACAATGAAAACGTACTTGGAAGACGGGTGAGCCCTCGATGAGTATTTCTGAGAGACCTTGAGGGAAATAAAGCGTTCTTTCCTGAGATGTTTTCTCTTCAAGTTTACCGCAAAGGCGATGAGGCACCAGAAGAAGGGCCCCCTTACTGCAGGGGACGTTCAGCCTCTGGAGCTCCACTAGAAGGGCTTTCGGGGGAGTCACTGACGATGAGGAGGGAGCGGACTTGTCTTGAAGATGGAGCAAACAGGGACCTTTGAGATCCGTAGAGCTCAGGTTACCTCTCATTTGAGGCCTCAGCCAGGTTTCGCAGTCTATAACAGATGAAATGAACATAAAGTTAAATTCCTAAAATGTGTACATAGCAAAAAAACAAAAAGTTTCCTATAAGCGAATGTGTAAAAGTTTACTTCATAAAAGTAAGTATACACAGCTGAAATGAAGCACCTCCCCTCTTCATAACGTAGAACGTTTCCCGTTTCAAAATCCACCAAGATCAGTTACATAGAATGTTTCTCATTCAAACCAGTACAACATGAAGTCAAATATGTAACAAGCATACGGACCTATCGAGTCATACAATATACATCGGGAGCAATCAAGATGCAATTTGAGATAATACCTACCAATCATTCGATTGCGTCATGCAATGTGTATCTGTAACTCAGTGCTATGCATAACGGTATAACTTAATATACCTTTATGAACATCCCGAGGGTGTCGATTTCCAATTAGTTATAGTATTGATGTGGTAATTACCAGGTGTGCCAATAGTTAATGGCTTGAGTGATCCGGTTGATAACCGAATATAATTACTATGTTATGCTCAACTATGTCATATCTATTATATATAATAGATATGACCTGAACTCAACTATATGTGGACGTACGTTAGATATATCTAACGTACGTCCACATATAGTTGAGTTTAGGTTATGCATGTATGTTTGAGATTTTTATCATGACGTCTCATTTCAAGTATCTTCATGATTAAATTTTGATACGTTTCGTACACATTCTTAAGTATACAGTTACCTAAATATGCGGATCGTCACTCTTCCCTGTTATTTTTACTGGGGACTGGCGTCGAAAATAGCTGCTCTAATTATTTTCACAGCAGAGTAACTGTAGTGGCATTTCAGAAGACTTAAATAATTTTTCAATTACACTCCCCCATTCTTTCGTCACAATAGTCACAATTTATCTTCGTAATTCGTAAAGTAAAAGTTAAGACGTTCTAATTATTCTGAAAAGAGCCCGAGTCTCCTCCTGGGAAGAAGTTGTAGCGGAAGACCTTTGAGAATCCTAAGAATTTAATATTAGATTAGGGACCAGCTTCATGGGGGACGAGGGCTTTAAACCTACCTTCCACCCACCCTACTCTAATTAAGGCTTGAGGTCTCGTGAGTACCCTTAATATGATTCTTAATTACTCAAAGGGTTGTGCACTTGTGGGAAAAAACGGGTAGGGCCCTGAGTAGTTCGCCCTCTCACTTTCTCTTGAGGAAAATGGGACTGTGGTGAGGAACGCGGATGAATGCTCAGGAGGTTAACTAAATGAAGTAACAAAGAGGGAGTTAAGAGCGCAGACGTTTTTAAGTCGGATTTGTACGCCATTATTTCATAAATCAAATATTCGATTATCTCTGGTGCATGTAAGTTAAGTTGGGAGCATATACATGTCCCGAGCTATTCGTCTGCCTGCTCACCTGCCGGTATCGATATTTACCCTGGGCTCACAAGGCTGTTGTCGAGGGACATTAATCACAAGTGGGCACACTACTGACCTCATTTCATTCGTCACGCTTAGCGTGAAAAAATACGTGTAGAAATACTTGCGTAGAAACATTGTTATTATTGAAAAAATGTATTCCTAAATGCCAAAATATTACTTCATTAATAAAGAAATGTCTTCATTAACACAATACTTCATGGATGTTGAATCCTCTATCAAACTCTGAGAGATCACAAAAAATGGTATAATAAACACCTCGATTCGATATGAAGTCTATTTTGTCTCCTTAATTCACCTCATCCTCGGGCCTCTCAGATAATATGACGTCGCAACACAAGCGACCAACTACGTCAAAAGATATGACGTCAGACAAGTGGCCGGCAAGAACACCTCACAGGATATGATGACGTACGTGGACCAGCAGGGGGGTGGATGACGTCAGACAAGTGGCCGGCAAGAGCACCTCACAGGATATGACGTACGTGTACCGGCAGGGGGTGGATGACGTCAGACAAGTGGCCGGCAAGAACACCTCACAGGATATGATGACGTACGTGGACCGGCAGGGGGGTGGATGACGTCAGACAAGTGGCCGGCAAGAACACCTCACAGGATATGACGTACGTGGACCGGCAGGGGGTGGTTGACGTCAGACAAGTGGCCGGCAAGAACACCTCACAGGATATGACGTACGTGGATCGGCAGGGGGTGGATGACGTCAGACAAGTGGCCGGCAAGAACACCTCACAGGATATACGTACAGGGACCGGCAGGGGGGTGGATGACGTCAGACAAGTGGCCGGCAAGAACACCTCACAGGATATGACGTACGTGTACCGGCAGGGGGGTGATGATGTAGATGACTCTTTGGTCGACCCCGTATGTTCTACCAGTCCTGACCAGTCGACTTTTTACGCCTTATTAATCTGTTTAACAAAGTGTGGCTATTCTCAAGAGTATTATTATCCGTGAACATATAAGTACGTTTTCTTCTAACTGTTCAGTATATAGATTAGACTTCAGTATATTCGATTCTTCTGAATGGAAATGGTGTTAAATACAATAATAGTCAACACATTTATGAGAGGACAGATCATATTTAGACACTTACAGTGGTATTAGAACACCCCTTCATCCCACACTACATATCTCCAAAAGTTGCTAAACGAGGTGAATGCATCAAGTAGGAAAAGTAAAACCTCCTCTGTGACAATAAAACGTTCTTTACTCCATGGTCAAAACAATCATTTGAAATTCATCCGTTCAGCATTATTTACCACAGCTCACAAAACAGTTGCACCGGAAATGGAAGCGCACGCCTATGAAAAAGTAAACGAATAAAAGACAGAAAAGAAATAAAAAATCAACGGGTTCCAGTTTGACTGCTGAAAAGGAAGTGCCGGAAGGGTAAAAGCTCTAAACGTCAAAGGTAAGGAAAACGAAGGCTTTTGGCCTCACAGGCTATGAGTCACAGCTATGGGCTCGTGTATCCGAACCCTATGAACGTCTGTTTTAATAGTCACGATGGGTCTCCGGTTTCTGTTTGACCTCCGAAGGAAAACGTTGCGTTTATTAACTTCCCGTTTGGAACAACAATGACGAGTAACTGTAATACGATACCACCCAGAGCGTTTGTTACCTTTCATGTGTTTTAGATGGCGCTCTTTGCCCTACCGGTTGATGATTGCGCGTGAGAGCATCTTAAATGAACAGCACAGGATTTAATGGCCTTTCGGAATACACTGAGGAGGTTATTATGGAGGAAGGTTTTACTGGTAACTTTTATTTTTCACGTTGGTGGTTTTTTTGTTTTCAACGCACTGAAAAAGCAATCCTTTTCGCTCGCATTATTTGAAAACTACTCATTGGCTTTCCAGCTCCAGGAAGGTCAATTTTGTTGGTGTCAACATAAATTGAGGTTAGTTTGCAGTGTACTAGGTAAATAATATAAATCTTGAATTAGCCGAAGAGAATACGGCTTGGTCTCGAACGGAATGTGTTTTAGATGGTGCTCTTTACCCTACCGGTTGATTGCGCGTGTGAGCGTCTTAAATGAACAGCACCTGGAATTCAAGTTAATACTACGAAGAGGGCCATCCATTTTTTGCCCGGAACACCCACAGTGATAACACAATATAACACAACATAACCGCCTTTATAAATGAGAATTTTCGGTTTATGAAAATCCTCTCAAAATGATGTTGTTCCTCGGAGCAATGCTTTGAAGTGGACGGAACAACATAGAAGAATAATCAAGGAACTGAAAAGGATTTTGGTACACATTGGTACATAATGAGCCTTCATTACCATTGATGCTGTACTCAGACGCAAGTGAAACAGGGGTTGGGGGCGTCCTGTGCCACCGATACAAAGACGGATTGGAAAAACCAATAGCATTTACGTCAAGAACATTGAACAAGGCGGAACAGTGCTATTCTGTAACAGATCGGGAGGCCTTTACCTGCTGATTCAGTTTATATTTTCGTAAACGGTGAGTAGCCAACAAACTACGGGAAGAACACCTGCAGAGAAGCCAGACTTGGCAGGAAGGCTGGGCGAATAACTAATAAAGCAGAAGCTCAACCATGACAGAGCGCAGCTAAAGGCATTTTTGGAGGGAGAGACGGCGTGGGTAAAGCGAAAGAAAGTCGACAAGACGTTTTCAGAAGCAAGAGTGTCACAGAGTCGTGGTTGAGGGGGCAGTGTAAAAGTGGTGATGTAAGTGCCCAACACAGCAACCTTATCCTACCAGTACCACTTCAAAAAAAAATAATTGTTAATTATGATTAATTAATACGATATAATTCTGGGGTTTTTAAAACTACGTCGGTAATAATTTTTCTATAAAAGAAGTACCTACCAACAAACATTCGAAATTACCTTCATTTCCGTAGCACGAAACGCACCTCAGAACAACAAACTCGACATCACTTAAGCCATATGATGTTCCAAAGAGCTTGTTAGTATGAAAATGGACCCGTATTTCAACAGTTTGATTCACGATCGGGTTGTGAGGCACAATCTTTGAGCCGTCATTGTGAACGAACGGCTGGTCGTACAAAGCTGCGGATGGTCTTAAAAAATTCTACGGAACAAACTCTATCTAAATATGAAATAAAAAACATACCGTTCTATATGAATTTTTCGAGATATGGAATTTTCAAAATTTCAAAATTCGTTTTGAACCCCTTCCCCTTGACCTAGGGTTATGAAAAGTTTCGTGGATCATTGTGGGGCTGGTCCAAACCCAGAAACCAAATTTCGTAATTTTAACTCAACGCTAACTGGGCAAAGTGCCTCGGACGGCGGACGGCGGACGGCGGACGGCGTACGGCGTACGGCGGACGGACGGATTTTTTTTTATTCGATTTTCTGAATCTACGTATCTTGAAACGTAAACCAACAAATTTTGAGGGGGGGTTAAAATTTTTTTTTCTTTGGGCGATCCCAATGGTTCATTATCGAAGGTTCATTATAATGGTTCATTATAAACCAAAAAAACCGTTTTCTGACCACCACTAGGTGTTTTGTCGTACAAATACTGACAACTTTATTCGGAATATCTCGACATTCAGAAGTATTGGAACTACTTCTGACCGTGCCAACAGCGAGATTGAAACTATTCTACCGCAGACAAAGCCATTTTAGATCCGGACTGACCGCACTGAACGATTCTTTGCGAGAAAACGTTTAATGGACATTCCTATTCCGCCCACTGCTCCGGAATTTCCGTTTTCGGTTAAACCAATCGCCCCAAAGCTCTGTTAGGAGAGCCACAGCGTGGAACAAGTGGTTTGAATACAGTCACACGAAGGCACCTACCTCAACTCCAAAAATAAATCGTTCTCACGTTACGAGTGTTTGATTACTGCTAAATTCGAACGGCGTCGATCCAATCGTCGTGGCCGTCTATTTGGATTCACGTTCCATTCGGCGGTTAAATTCCCATGATTTCAACGTAGAGAAGAATATGAAAGGGTGAGAAACTTCATCTTGTCCTGAAAATTGGCAATCATGGACGGTAATATGTGTTGCATCCACAGGGATTATTCAAATGATCATTACTATAACTGATACATACATCAAATACCTTTGGCTTGGGTGCTCTATTTGTCGAAAAATAACAATGGACTAATAATGGACGTTAGGGTTTGGTAGTTGAATGATACAGCCTGCTTCTCATTAGTGTCCCTCTGACATAACCGTTTTCTGTTGGTAATTCAATATAGCCGGATGATGCTTTTCCGATGCGTACGCTCGCAGCATCCTCCTAACGATATTTTAATGCCACTTCAGCTATAATGATCCATTATTTCCTCCTCGTTTTCGAGCAGAACTCTCGTTCATCATTCTGGCGAAAGTTAAGTGAAAAACAAGGTCGGTCGTCGTCCCAGATCATTGAAATTAATGATCCTCTCTAGTTCATTTCCTTCACATCCAGGGCCTTCCCGTTCCTCTATGGACGGCTGCGGCAATCGAATGTTTCAACTCGGGGCACGACGAAGGACGGAATCGGTCCTTAAATCAGTCACCAGTTCCATTTACCAAGGGAAAACTAGATTCATTCCAACATGATACCCCTCGGACTGGAAATTCACTCATATGAAATTAAGCCTCCAAGACATTCATGGACTTTCTTGTGAAATTTGAAGTTGAGATGTCACATTTTACTATCTTAGCACAGAAATCATGTCCATAAATGTCGAGCATACGTGTTTGGTCTCTTAATATGCTCAGCATGTACATATCGTACATGTAGAATGAGATGGGCACATCTCAAAATCGCTACTACTAGGAAATCGACTTAGAAGTTTTCAGTTTTTTCAAAATCCTCCCCCTGCCTCTAATAATTGAATTAGAATGTTTGTTAAGTGGTTATATGGCTCTAGTTGATAACCATAGAGCCTGAAACGGGCATTATAGAGAAGTGCGATTTTTGAGATGTGGCCCTTTCATTCTACGTGTGCGATATTTTCTACCAATGTTTTAGGTGTGTGTTCAAATAAGGCTGCTCGCCAGATTGGCTCTAACGATCGAATCAAACCTCTCCTTAAAACTGGCAACTAAGCATTGATCGGGCTTCACTTACTCAACCATTATCCCAGCCCTTTGACAACGACAATGTCGCCTACTCTTTTCATTCATTATTCACTTTACTCCCCCGGTTCCCTTTGGATTGAACCCGAAACGACCTTCGAAGTTGAAATTTATTTGTTGCCTCTTTGAGGGTCTGACCTTTACGTGCCGGCTCAACGGGTTTTCCTGGCGAACGATCGGGATGTTTCAGTGGGCATGTTTCACCAACATGCATAACTCGATTGTTCGGAAGAACAATCACAGAGGACCATGTACTTTGCGTTAATAAGGACAACTTGGTCTACGTGATTCCTACTCCTTAGTTTGTTGGTGCCTCTAAATTTACAACTGACTGGTAACAATAATGCACAATCTTACAAAAAATTGTGTCCTCAAAAATTTAATGTTCGGTGCACCAAGCGATTCGTCGGTTAAGAAGCAACATAGCCCACAATTTGAACAAAATTAAGTGAATACACTTTCCTATTCCAAAGACGAGCTGAACAGTGTGGCGTCGTCAGAAGTTTGAAAATCGGCCGCTAAAAGCACAAAAATGTCAACACCACCTTTTCCGACAGTATAGAATGGATTTAATAAGCATTGACTTACAAAACTGGCTAGGTGGCGAACTGTTGTGATTTTATTGTGTATTAGCTGGGTTATACTTCAAAGACTGATATAATTGACTGTGGTTGTAAATACCTAAGATTTTGTCTCAGTGAAACCCTTAAATTCCTAATCTATCTTTAATGTTCATAATTTGAGACTGGTTGTTCTAAATATCATTTTCACTTAGGCACCTGTAAGAACTCAATGAACTCTAAAAATCACAATAATTGTAATCCCACCATTTATTGAGCCATTATCACTAACCCTCGCGAGGTTTCGATCGGAGCGTTAATTCATCATAAATCTTGGTAGAGTACTTCTGGGAAGCCTATAATAGGTTACAATGATTGTAACCCCAAAGTACCTAGTGATTTTAGTGTGAAATTACTGGCCGTTGCTGGGAAAAAAGCAGTATTTTGTATATTCTGATAAGTTGGGAAAATTGGTTCGGCTGTGTACAAACTGTTCCCCACCAACTGCCAGGTGGAGTGTAGTCGGGTACAAGCGTTTTGAATCAAAATTTTCGATGTCAAATCAAATATCAAATTATTTTAAATTAAAACGCTTCGGCTTATAATGAATGGCTGCGTAGTCCCCCTGTTCAAGGTAGGTTAGGCAATATGCCCACCCAGAGGGATATCCGGTCTGTGCTTCCACAGAACTCGTACATACCCAGAGCGGTCGAACAAAAAGATCGAAAACAGGGGCACAGCAAACCATCACAGGCTTTGTAGAAACATACTTAGACCATTTGTAGATTGCTCTGTTAGATGTGCGAAAACTTTGCGATTAACTTTGCGATGGGTTAAATGGAATGAACTTGAGTAAACTTCGTTACCAAGGTGGAACTGATTTCCGTAGGACAATAAATCCTCGACAGACAAGAAAGTGCAGTGGCAGACTACAACAAACTTACTACGACAAGGGAGGCCCGTTTCAACAACGTGTATAGGAACCAAATTCAATTACAAAAGAGTCATTGACCCAATTAATACGTCTTTTTCAGCGAAGTGGATGGAAAATTCTTCTTTTTTTCTTCTTTCCCGGAGCGTTTTGATGAAACTTTTTTCTCGTTAAAACTAAACCCTGTAACTGACATTTCTTTCATTTAACTAATTTTCGAAAAATACGCTATTGCAACGGCTTTCTTTCTGCTTGTTCATGTCATGCAGTTTAAATCATTTCGCGAACAGTGGTTAGTTTGATACCGTGATAGCTTAATTAGAAACCGTATGAATAATTAAAATGCACCCTTGCTTCATGTTAAAGTCAAAGGATGATATTTCCGGCTTGAGATTTTCAACTCAACCTTCTTAGAAGACTACTATAAAAAGATACCAGGTAATGATGGGTAGCATTTACTTTAAATTATGAAGTTACGTAGTACAATAATTCCGATTAATGAGAAAATGTCCATCTACAATTGTAATGAATACTCCCATGAGACTGATGAAGATTTAAAATAAGATTGATGATCACCTACTGAATGAACATGATGTCCTTCTCAGTAAAGTTGTCCCGCTCAATACCGATCACGGTAAACAAGTTCTCAACGGATAGCGTGCTGGTAGAAATTAGGTTGTATCATTATTAACACAGAAATGAGGAATAGTAAGTTCAAGGCCTCTAGAATGCCCAGCGCCTACCTGTAAATCGATAGTTCCCTTTGAATCTTGAAGCCACTCATCCTCGACATGGACGCAACGCAACTGTGCAATTAGAGCTGAGACTAGGGAATTTATAGTAATCATAGTCACATTAAATGTGACTAAATTTTATTGCCTGCGAATGACTTAAAATTCAAATTTGGTCAAAGGTATTTACGTAGGCTAGTATTTACTTGAATAATCAATGTAATGGGTTCCCAGCAGCTGCGTTTGTTAACTATACGAACATGTCCATCATCCAATTGGTACAATCAGCTGATGAAATGGTAGGGATGCTTTGAGCTATCACTTCACTCAAAATGAGATTCTGCACTGAGAACGTTACTCACGTATAGCTTGATCTTGGAGAAAGCTTTCTCGACCGGATTTATACTTTCTTACTACCTACCTAGATTTAAAAGAGAAGTTTTTGGTTCGTGCCTATTTTATTTGGATAATTCTCAATTTGATTTGGAAAATTCTCAATTTGGTTTGGAAAATTTTCAATTTGGCTTGGAAAATTCTCAATTTGGTTTGGAAAATTCTCAATTTGACTTGGAAAATTCTCATTTTGGCTTGGAAAATTCTCATTTTGACTTGGAAAAGCTATATTTTTGACAGAACTTTTGAAAATTTATCTCCGAAATTAGATTTGAGAAACAAAACACTTGGCGTCGATTTTGGAGCTTTCATAACCCTTATGTCGGAGGTCGGTTTTTCCATCGCCATACGCCAAAAGTGTCGTTTTTCTTGACGCACTCCCGAGGAACGTCACGGTCTGTTGAATGTGACACAGGAACGTCACAATCTGTTGAATGGTTTTTGATGGCAGTTGGAGGAGGAAAACTTACACTTAGCGACATACCGCGGCCAGTGTGGTAACAACAGACAAAACAACTGTTTCCTTTTGTAGTCTGGAGCACTCAATGAAAATTCTAACCCGAATCGTACTTTGTGAGAAGTGTAAATTTTCTTAACTGTTATAACTGAATGTATTCAGAACTATAAATACAAAGTTTCTATTCCTTAATACGTCCAATATTTGATAGGCTCTAAAAACTGCCTATTGTCTCAGGAATGGAGGTCAAACTAATAACAACACCTTACGAAAATAACCTCAAACTCGCCTAACAATAGCTGACCTTCGAACGAGAGTGGAACCTTTAGAGCTTTTACTGAATAAAAGACGAGAAGTACAACGATCTGCTAAACTCGCGGTTCCCATCAGCCGCTGCTTCCGACATTGGACGGTCGAACAGGCTGAAGATGTGAAAAAAACAGGTTTAGAAAAAAGCGGATCTTCGGCTTATGCTTATTCTTAGCCTTGAACATGATCATTGCACGAACATTAGGTTTGTTCTTCATCATATGTTTGTTTCTCCAACAGTTGAGTGGAAATGCCTGTGGAAATTGTATGAAGTATTATAGTGGTCTTGAAGCTCGGGTAGACAAAAACAGTAACGATCTTGGTAAAACCGAGCTTGCAGGATACTATAATGTTTAGTGTATTAGAACGTGCGTGAATTAATAATATCTAGCCGTCATTAGTAAGAAATCTTACCTTGAGATATTTGTCGAGTGATGGACAGTTGGTAAGGAAGGGGATCATCCACTATCCGGTATCGCAACCTGTTGAATGGAAACAGCTTGTCAATAAAAGTAACATTACAGTCCTATAGAAACCCATCTAACTCATAAAATAATCATTTGAACGTCTAATAATGGTCTATCTTAACAAATTGGGGTTTGATCAAAAAGTGTATTCGATACTGTTTTTTCATTCCCTGTACGTTGGTATTCCAGAAATTTGTCTATCGTTGCTACGAACCGACCAAATTATCAGTTGTGTTATTAACACCCTATACAGTTCCATTTGTTTTGTTACTGATTGTGGCCTATCTCATCACTGCCCTGCTCAACACTAGTTCCTTTATGTTGCTGAGTTGCTCAACAATGTTGGAGTTATCCCTAGGTATTTAGATCTACCTTTAAAATAATGAAAGCTATCTGTTTTCATTTATTTCACTCACGTTATTCCAGTGGGTAGTTGAGATAAGCCCTAATAGCAAAATATTTTTCTCAAGAGGTAGACCATAATAATTCAATAATGGCCTATCTCACCATACAACCTAACGTTTTAAGGCCTAATTCTACGGTTTTTCTACAGTAACTACTTTAGTGAAAATTATTAATGAGGGCCTATGGAGAAGGCAATTTTGTTGGCCATCCCTGAAAGACAATGAATTTAACATGACAAGTGGAGAGGAAACCCCGTGTTCCTGAAAAGTTATAGTTTTTTAGATAGGTCATTCCTCTTCTTAAGCAACGAAATTCAATATCAATACAACGATATTACAATTTGAAATTCATTCTTTATACCAATGTGTGCGAGATCAGGCATTAAACGGTTCATTTGTCCTAATTATCCACATTGCATTCACACATGAATCACATCGAATCTAGTGACTTCCTCCCTTCATGTATCATAACGAAGCCAGCCAACCGTTTTTATTAAACCTGTAACGGTCGCAAAAATGAATGAATCAGTAAGAATAATGGAACTTCACGGGTTTAAACCGTGAATAGGCCATTTCGTTAGGGGCTATCTAAAAGAAGACGAATGACTGAAATTATCGTTCGCAATGAGAGAACCTGAGGAAAAAGGCAAAACAGAGAGCAAAAAGCATTTTTCACGCGAGGAATGAAAAGCGTGCACCTATCTATCTACCTCGACCCCTCGTGGCATCGTCTGCAAAAAAAATTCAACAGTTTAGTCGTCCAACGCTTATAAATGGTATTCGTTGCTTAACACAGGAATGAATAGACCCAGGTGAATGTGATGAAAAAAGTAACAGAGGAGTTGCCATTATTTTCAAGCTCCTTTTAGCGAAATTACGAAGGAACGAAAGTCGTTTTTCTCGGTCCAAAATTGTTAAAACTCGAATTTCCGAAAATATGCAATACCAAAATCCGTTCCAAACCATCCTGAATTTACTGCCAAAAGACACCAAAAAATCATAGTATACATATATGTAAGTATACATATATTTGTGTATGGCCAGACGATAACTCGATATAGAATGGAGATAAAAAGTTCAAATTTGCACCAACATCTGTCTTGGCAATCGAAAGGCTAAGTTCCTAGATGAGCACAACCGGGGCACATCATTTTTTGTTTCTATAATTTTTTGGGTTGAGATACTGGCTTAATATTTTAAAAGGCACTGGTTGAAGCTGAAATGGCTCCCATTGGACCTAGCGACTTGAAACTTTCAGGGCTTTCTATTATCCACACCAAGAAGATTCATAATAAATTTCAAGTTTAAAAAAAAATATAAAGTCTTTATTGGTATCAGTTATTTACCTTACAGTCAAAAAAGATTTTGGGTATTGACAAGACCTGAGGATCTCTGGTTTGCCAGGACCCCCCCCCCCCTGCATCAAGCGCCTAAATGCCAATAAAACTTATTACCTATTCAACGTAATGCGATACTATACGTTTCGAGATCGCAATACATCAGAAACATCTACAAAATCATGTTTTCATATTGATGCGCATGCCCCATTGCTGTAGATTCTGCGAACCAGCACTGGTTTTCGCCTCCGTCAGACGTGGGCATGCACTACATTCCCTCGGGCCCCTTCTCCGTTTCACCCCTAAATTAGCGACCTTTCTCGAATTCCAATGCGGTGATTTGACACTGTGCCCAAACGCAGTGAACACGAAGTGTATTCAACAGTAGAGGCTTCATCTGGTTGAATTTCGTTTCAGTTTTTTGAATAAAAAAAAATCTCACCTGAACCCCAATTAGATTGGTCTGTCTTAAATAACAGTCATTATAACTGAAACGAAGTTCAACGAGATGAAGCCTCTACTGTTGCGCAACTCCCTGCTACTGAGAAATTGATTAGGATCGAAACTACCACCGCTCACAAAACCAATATCCCTTTTTCCAATGACGGAGCGTAATTAAGAACCCACCGATTTTGAAACGGAGTTTTTTGCCGAGTTGTAATTGACTGAACAAAGGGAAGCACGAATCGGAATTGAATTTCTGCAAGTCTTCAA
The DNA here is from genome assembly GCA_963920205.1 of Stenodema calcarata. NCBI lineage: Eukaryota > Metazoa > Arthropoda > Insecta > Hemiptera > Miridae > Stenodema > Stenodema calcarata. Next base: position 11,143,842 of record OY986060.1, on the reverse strand, counting down.
AAGGAAGGTATACAAACCGTGGTATTGACTGTTCCCTAAGATTGGTTCAAAGTGGGATTGCTAAGAAGATACTCACTTAAAATGAAAAGCTGAGGGTTCTGAATATTACTCATTAATATCTATGAAATATGATTAATGGTGGATTTCACCAAGTGAGAGCTAACACTCAATAAGGTTATCCTCGAGTTACGAGATTACGAGATACCATTAGCTGGTCTGCAGTTATCTTTGCGACAGGAGGCCCTAGACTGGTTTCCCCGGGCAAAACTCAGATCTGAGTTATCTATAACAAGTGATACAATGAATAATAGCGTATTAATTATTCGTTCGTAGTCGTAAGACGTGTAAGTTGTTTGTGTTTATGGAAAAGAGGAGAAGAAACATACCTACATGTTTCAAACACTGAAGAGGGGATGTTGGTGGAATGGCATACCGTCGACATACGTTCGAAGATGACGAGAAGGAAATGCGGGTGATCATACTCCAACCCTACCACTCGGAGAAATCTGCATCGATTACAAATCTCATCAGCTACACGTGTACTCTTGCAGTCATCAGTAGTTGTATGAAATGAGATGAGTTTTGGCATTAGCCTTGCGATAGCTCTACACATTTGGGCCCCGTTCATTAAAAATACAAGTCACAATTTACAGGGATATTTTCAACAAGTTTCAAACATAAGAAGTACAAGCGTAAATCGAAACTACAATTATTGTACAATTACGGTCGATTTTTAAGTCCCAGTGAATTTTAACAATCCCACAGGTGGATTTCGTCTGTTTTACCAGTGTTCTTCAAAGTTTTGACAAAAGACCCAAGGTACCCGGTGTTAACGCTTAACACGAGAATGGAGTACGGCTCAGAATCTGGGAGCTTATCGTCCTCGGTAATCCTAGGTTTACGACTAACTTGGAGTGGTGAAAATTATTGTTTTTTCGCTGATTGTGAGTTAGCGTTAACTCGAACTTTAACAATAATTAGTGGGACGTCAAACTATAACACCATGTTGGCTTGTTAAAAACCTCAGGCGTGATACCTTTGAGATGCAGACAGATAATGCAGAAACATGTAAGGTTAGGTTGAAACCATAGACACTCAGTTACACACAAAAGACATCCTTCATCTCGAGAAGACTGTGTCTACATAATTTAGAACGCACAAATCATTTGAGTATATATCCAGAAATAAACGATTTTTTGTGATGAATGGGGAAAAAAACACCCGACGTTCGCCGTTTCACCAGATCCGGGGGAACTGTGACATTTCTCTCCAGCTACAATCGATCAGCCTTTTCTCTCTACCCAGAGAATATGAACGATGGCGTAACCCATTGTTGGATCCACACCGCGGACACAAAAGGGGAGAAAACAACCAGCGACATCGCCCATGACGCCTCTGGTCCTATCCTTGTTCCACCTTTGGTATAACATCTGCCCACGCAGGTACGCCTCTGTTTCGCTGACCTTCCGCGTAACTCTCTGCCGTATGTCAATAAACTCAGACTAAAGTTCTTGTCAGAATGAGCGCATGATGTGGAGTTAGGATCGATTAAGGTTAATCGGGCAATTAAGGGCATTGGAATAAGCACTTCTCCTTGAGGAAGGAACAATTTTTATTTGAAACCTGCTGATTTCATGCACAAATTATGCAGGTATTACGCAGGATTTCTGATAAGACAGACAAGACTGATCATGTACCAACTTTTCTCTGCATATTTTGTTATCTCCCTAGTTTTCTGATTCCCCACACCGAAGGCTTTTGATTTAAATACAACAGCCAAGACAAGACTGATCATGTGACCACCAAAAATAGTGTTGTCGCGAATTTTACAATTTAAGATTCCTTTGAGAATCCTTATTAAATTAAATTGCAATATAACCAAAGGTTGCATATACCAATCTGTGCTGGGAAGTGAATAAATCTTCCCTTAATAGGTAGCAATTAGTCCTGAAATAAAATACCAGCTCAACATTGTACTATTTATTTATGGATTAATTAGGCCACATTTTGAATTTCATAGCGTCACGAATAACTGGTGTTATAACCTGAAGAGCATCAATAACTTGTTCGGTAGTAACTACTTTACATTGAACTTTACCGTAAGGATCATCCTTCTCCAATAGTGGGATGATTGTTCTCATTGCCGTCATCAGTGCTTCTTTACACACAAGTTTGATGTCTGCTCCCGAGTATCCACTACTCTTTTTGGCGAGTTCCCCATATTTTACGTCCGTTTTGAGATAGCGGTTGACGGTTTTCGGTAAAAACGTTACGAATAAGGACTCCCTAGCGGATTCGTCAGGTAGGTCGATGAATATCTTTTTCTCGAGCCTCCTGAGGATCGCTGGATCCAAATCCCAGGGTAAGTTTGATGTTGATAGCACGAAAATCTGATGTGAAGATTCCAGGAGGCCATCTAGCTGAACAAGAAATTCAGACTTGAGTCTTCTCGATGCTTCGTGTTCCGTGGGGCAATCTCTTCTGGATGCTAATGCGTCCAATTCGTCAATGAAAATCGTTGAAGGTGCTTGGTGTCTGGCTAGGTCAAACATCACTCGAACCAACTTTTCCGATTCCCCTCTCCATTTACTGACTAAAGAACTAGCAGAGATGTTGAAGAATGTAGTGGCACATTCAGTTGCCACTGCCTTTGCCAAAAGAGTCTTTCCTGTTCCTGAAGGACCGTATAAAAGAAGGCCTTTCCATGGAGAAGTTACTCCTTTGAATAGTTCAGGATATTTCATAGGGTAAATAATTGATTCCCTCAGATGTTGTTTAGCATATTCCAAACCCACTACATCACTCCACTTCACATTCAAATTCCGGTCAATTACCTCCTTCCCAATGATATCGGCGAATGTCCTCCATTCCTCGCTGTACCCCGTGAACGTTCCCAGTCCTTTCCACAGTTTCGTCTCGTTCTGATCAAAGGAACAGGAATCTCCTCTCGCACCTATTGCTGCAACCTTGAGACAATCATTTTCAACTGGTATTTGAGTGCACAACCCAGAAGGTTCAGATTTCTGCTTCGCGATAGGTAAAAACTTCCTTTTCTCTTTACCTTTCAGCTCCGAGTTATCACTTCTATTACTCACCTTTCTACTGATTTTCGGATACTTCTTGAAACGTATGAAGAAATACGCTTCAAAATCTTCCAGGAGGGTTCCCAAATCGACATTATCACACAAAACGTACTCTGACGGTAGTCTTGTTTCAGTTTCAAATGATTTGAGGGTATCTAAATAACCTTCCTCTGCCAAGAAATCACGAACAAGGACCAACAAATTTGTTTTCCTCTCTTTATGAACTTTTTCTTCAGCATTCCTGACAGCTGTTCCCATCACTTCCACTTATACAATGTAACGAGAAACACAATACAAATCACACTGAAAATACAATAGTCATAGTGAGGAAAGTAGTAGAAAGTAAGGTTCCTGAGTTGTTTATTAGTCTCCAGGCAGCCTCAGCGAACGCGCAAGACCTTTTTCCCCCTCAAGCAGTTGCCATAGTTTGATAATTAACAATGTAGAAAACGTAACGATCCACCATCCGAGAATCCGATAGATATCCATGTTTTTCTACAGTTCAAACATTACGAATCCAGCGAACAGAAGCAATATCATCTAGATAAAAGTGAGTATTCCCAGCGTCCCTCCAGTAATACGTTGCCTTCATACATTACGCTTTCGGTTCTTGACACTTGCAACTTAGTTCCACGAGTTGATCTGCTTATAATTCAACCTGCCCGCCCCAGAACACCAACCACAATCTGTCTGAGAAAGTGGAAATTCTCTGTAGAGAGCATATTAATTCTGCCCTACCTGGTATACAAACTAGTTACCTTGGAGCAGCGACTCAACTGCCGGTTACTGAACTTTGTTTGAAACTGCAAGGACTGTGTGATGTTCTCGCAGTAGGTATTCAAAGAAATCTGAGTAGAAAGGTACACGATTTCTGTTCATTATAATTTCTAGATGTACTACACCAGCTGGTGTAGCTAGCTAAAGTAAAAATTACAGAGTGCTCAAAAGACAGATGAATTACAAAATGGGAAAAACACAAATTAATGAAAAATTACCAAACTTTTCTATGTTTTCCTCAAATGTTGGTACTTATCGGAAATTTAAATTTATATGGTTTTGAAGACCGTATCTGGCAAATGGGAGCCCTCAATCTGAATACACTGGAGAAGCCATTTCTGATGTTTTCGTGAACATTTCCAGGTGTTTCGGCGATGTGGGTACTGATGTTGTTGTTGAGTGCTTCTAGGGTCATGAGCCTTGGATTTGAGGTAACGCCCACAGGAAAAAATCGCAGGGGCTAAATCTGGTGACCGCGCTGGCCAGTTCAAATTGCCTCTCAGCACAAATTACCGTTACCCTGAAAACAAATTACCCAGTCCTCTTTCAAATGAACCCCTTAGACGCCTGGGACCCTTCTGTCGGGTACAGTGCCCTTTACAACTCCATCTGTCTTTCGCGCTCCACCCTGGACTAAGTGAGTTCGGGAGTTCAGTTTGGGGTGAGCAGATATTGGTTTATTATTATCAATAATGAACCATTATAATCCGCTAAGAATGAATCACTTTTCAAGATTTTTACACGATGGTAGGTATAGTTTTTGAATAGATTACTCTTCCGTATAATTCGTATTTTAACAACAAATGGATCCGGTATATACAGATAATTTGAAGCAGTTATTGTATTTAGTTAGATTTTGGGTTTTTACTTGTACATCACTAGTTCGGCTTTATATCAAGGAGCACCAACTAATAAACAAAATTGCCATATTTTGTAGACGCTGAAAGTATCTCAGAACATGACATTTGATATCACAAAGCCATGTGTTGTTTGAACCAGCTGTTCCCGACTGTGAAAAGTTTTGAATATTTCACCCTCACCAACTCGTGGACCATCTGTTCACCGATTCGTACGAACGTCGAATATTTTGGCCAATTTCTCCACTTATTTCGATAGTGAAGGGACTTTTTAGTTCACGAAAGATTCTGACCGTTTTTAGAGAGCGTATTTTCTGAAAACTTCTGAACTCAGTGAGTGAAATTAAAAAAAAAGATAGTCATCAAGTCATGCGACCAGCATATAGAACTTCGTTCCAACATCCACGTGCTTGAACCGTACTTGGTCATGAATAACCCAAGTTGCAAGTACCCTGGCTCATTTCATCGCCTGACTCGTCTCTGTTGAATTTATGATGGCCCAGGGAACTTTCACAGATAAGCCGTTCACCGTTGTATACCTTCCCTCGCCTTTAGAGCCCTGTTGTGTTAGCTCAGCCACTCCAGAGGGCCTCAACTTTAAACACGTTCCTTTATGCGGATGTAATTACTATACGGTAACATCTTTCTTCCGATGAAGTTTTTGCCTTGTGAAGTTGTTGGTAGTTTTCGAAGTAGCATTATTACTGTCATTAGCTAATCGTGCCGAAGAGGGACATACGCCGTGAAGAGAACCGAGGTCAATGTTCTTGGCAGGTTTTCCACTGGAATAATGGAGAAACGCCCAAGATGCACTAAACCGAGATGGAGATGTAAGGGATTGTGTGTAGTACGTGATTCCACCTCCACTTCATAAATAAATAAGGTGAAGTTAGGAACTGAAGTGGGATTTTACCACGAACGCCAAAAAGGTAGAGCAATCACTTACGCTACATTTTCAGCGTTATTGCCACGTATCGTTACCGATAAAGTCACCTGCTCAAAGTCTCGATTGGAATACAGTCGCCTTGTATCCAATTTCGCACCCGTCCTTAGATGGAATACCTCAAGTTCCTTCGAAGTGGCCGTCGGCACTTAGTTTCCAAGCATGCGATTGAAGGGGCCGTCGATTGCCCAGCTCGCTGAATTCCGGAGCTCAACAGGTGGCTTGACAACGCAACCGTTGACTGTTTGAGAACCGCGGGCATCACAACAGCTGGGATGATGGATGACGAGAATTTGCTCAGTTGTGACTTGGGACGGATGTACGGGTTTCACGCATTTTACCATGAAATCATGGTAAAATTGTTTAATTGTTTAACTTGCTGGGAAGAACCTCCACAACTACCCAATTGTATATTACGCGTTTCGGTTGCGCAACGATTGAGACCATAATTTAAAAAGAATATTTTTCCAAGCCTGAATTCGTAGATATATAGAACAAATTGATATCTGGAGTTTATATTGCTTTCATAATTTTCAACATTCACATGCATAGAAGACAAAAATTACTGATAGTTTGACAATATTATGCAAGAAGTAATACTGTGACCCTGAAACATTCGGCCGCAGTAGCGGTGAGTTGAATTTCCCGTTGGCGGATCGGCGAATCAGGCGTTCACTGCAGAGATAGCGAGATGCCGCTTTGGATACAGGCCAAAGCAGTTTAACTCCTTGCTAGACAGTGTTTTTCATGGTTTCCGAGCTCGGAGAATCTTCTATTGTGACGCACGAACATGTAAGGAGTTGAAATCCAGACAGATGATATCAAAGAAACGTTAAGACCGAAAAAAATTCGTCGTTACCTTAATTTGCAATTGCAAACATTAATGTTTGCACCGGTTGTCGAACACTCACTCACCTGTCCATCTATATTCATCCTGGCCGAGGCCAATTCAAAAAGTTGATAATACCATTGAAGTTGCATTGTTTTCCCTGTGAACCGACGGTATTTTACGAGGGTGAAGTTGCGTGGTATAGGTATCTTCAACAGGAAAGCCAACCCGAACTCATGCAAGAAATGGCCGTAGGCTTGGAATAACTGAACCAGATGGATTTCCACACAGGTCCCAAAATGAACCTGTCTTCCGATTTTCAGATTCCGAGCTCCAAATTTTTCGGTCAATATTAAATTGGTGAGGAGTCGCAAACGTAGTACAGGTGGATTTCTCTGTATTAGATTTTCAGATTCGGCTCACCTCAACCGTACTAAACCCTCCAATTCAAACTTTGTCTTCGGGTGAAAATAATTACCTAAAATCGAGCGGAATATTTCAAAGAACCGTCATATTCAAATGATACGAAATCTCTGTCGATAGAGGAATTGTCTCACAGGGATGTTATGGCACTTCGGTTGTTAGAGTAGCTACTTACGGATTCCAAAAATGTCGTAGATTGCAGAAATGGGCTGAGGCAAAGAGAAAGGATGATGAAGGAACAAAGCAGAACACCGTAGGTTTGTTTCGTCGTTGAATAAGGCCAGAAGTGGAACGAGGACGAATTTGAATAACAGTTCGTTTTCTTCTATTGTTCGTACCACCATTCCAGATCTTCCTTCCACGAAGGAGTGGTGGTGGGTGAACAAAGAACAAGAATAAATCCCGAATGGAATAGAAAGTTATCTCCTTTTCCCTCGTCCTTGTCATCCTCCCATTATTTATTCATTGCCTGTCTGTCTCTTGCAGCGTTAAATTCACATCTAGTGGAGAAAACGGTCTTTGCGGGATGCCGATTCTGTATTCGGGGAAGGATTTGAGAGGATCGACAGTCGCGGTTTGATTTGTTGGTGGAGCGTGAAAACTTGTTTGACATGACAAGGGGAAGTGGCCTTTTATTTGTCGAAGACAACCCTTTCCCTTCCTCACAAGAGTTTGGTGGTGGAAGGGGAGGGGGAACTCATTAGAATAATTAAGAGCCGATCAATACAATTTAGGTCGTTCATCAATCAATTTAATAGGTTTTTTCGGAGATCGATATCCTGTGTCGATGAGGAATCACCTCCAGGGAGATCCCTCAAAAATTGTCAGTCCTCAGAAAATGGCGATAGTTGCAGGGCCCAGAAGCGATCTCTCCCTCAAACCCTCACGAATACTGCACTACCTACGACCTAACAAGACGTGTTTGAAACCACAGTGTTCAATTACTCCATTGACTGAAATGAGGCTGACCTCCTTCATGCCTCCTGAGTTGACTTTACTTACTACAGTAAGATTTTGCTTACTAGTTTTAGAACCTCTCTGATCTGATCAATTTGCACAAAGAAATCACAAAGCTACAACAGATCATTATAGAACTACGGAATTCTTTTCGGCTGCAATGGTTTGTATAACGAACCTAGCTCTAGTGATTTGTTTAACGAAACTCCATTGCTTAGGACATTGTTGACAGCAGACTGTAGTTCACTAGTGGCAGCAAGAGTAGCACTGTCATCAGCAAGAGTTGCTCTAAGTGTTTCACTGTTTTTGGTAGGTCTCTTGTGTACAGTAAATGCAGTATGGGGCCAAGAACACTACCTTGGGGAATACCTGCATTTAATTTTCTCAGTTGGGAATACAAATAATCGTATTTTGCTCTAAATAATCTATCTGTGAGGTATGACTTCAGAACTTGGAAGAGTTAGGTTGAAAGATTGTGTTGCGAAAATATGATCCAAATATTTAGACTAGTTGAATAAATTGATCTCCAAACCACGAAAAAAAAGGCAAGCTGTTGAAAGCTTTGTTCGGTTGATAAAGTAGTATTTTGTTCCATCAACCTCTGCTACATATTTCATTCAAGATGGGAAGTCGAGAAGTATCCCCGAGTTGTTATGATTCTTTGTCGGTTCCAGGGCAGAAAGTGCTGAATCTGCGGATAAGTTCGCCGGCCTGCGGAAGGGCCTCTGAGAAGGAAAAAGGATTGGAGTTGAACCTCCCGTGTGGGACGGGAACGAATGACCGCAGCTGTAGGAGAGCTTTCATCCAAACCCCTCACCTTCGGTCAATATGGATTTCTGAGACGTTCTAGGGAAGCCGGAGGTCGTACAAGGAATACTGAGCGGCTGAGGAAACGTGCCCTTCGATGACTCCGAAGGTAGCTTTTGGAATAAAACTGGGATACGAAACGGAATGAAGATGGTACGGACCTAAGCTGTTGTCTCCTTTTATTAATTCAGCGGGTTCTCCTTCCTTTATGTTTTATCCGGGACAGAGATGTGTTCTGTGTTTTCTATGTATCGAGATTGATCTGGAAGATGAAGTCAAGGTTGATTCACTTCCGGTCAGATCGGACCATTTCAAATAGGTTTCTTCTTGAATGTGGGTCATCCACACGAGGGTGATGGGATGTGAGTCATATACCAAACTCTACAAGGTTCTCAATCCCTACGATACGTCCCTTCTTCTGATATTACCGACTGATATGATCAACACAGAATTAGGTTAACTGTTTATGATAGGGGAAGTTCAAGGGGGGGGGGGGCTATAATCTGCCAAGAGCTGTAAAGTTAACCAAAGCAGTTTGGTTCATTATCTTGAGTCAGAGCTCAATCGACCAAAAAACAAAAATGTTTAACTATAAAAGTGATCTGGAAAGCAAATAATTACCCGTTGTAGAAACATTTGTAGCACTGTTTACCTTCTCAAATTAAACCCTGTGCCAAATTTCAAGTTAATCGGTGAAGGCGCCTTGGCTAACTGTACAAGGAGAAAAATCAAGTATTATTAAGTATGTCGGATAGACAGGCAGTGGAAAAGGCGAAGAGGAAGAAGGCTGGAGAACAAGGACAGTGAAAAAGGAGATGACCAGCAGTTTGGAGTTTTCTGGGATGATTGAAAAATACATCGTGGAACAGTTTTGTGAATTTGTTTTGAAATACAGTTTCGTTTGCATACCGAGTAGTACCTATTTCTATTATCGGCCCCAAAATGGACAATGGTGAAGGTGAAACCAGTAAGAATGCGACATATTATTAAGAATTATCGTAAATTGTCTTTTTAGACCTTTCAGGGTTTCAGGGCTTTCAGGGTTTTCTATTATCCACCAAGAAGATCCACACCAAATTTCATGTTGATCCGTCAAATAGGAGCCGAGTTGTAGATACCTGTAAAACTGTTTGGCGGGGCGGAACGCTACCTCGTTTCTAGATTATCTTAAAATGATGAAAACTCTAAAATTCGAGAAATTTTAGGTTATTTGGTATGTATGTTGGTGCTGGATGGATCCAGACTGATGTCGGTGGGGGGTCTTGAGATGTATAACTTCGATGGCCCCCCTTAGAAGCCACTCTTTGGTGTAGGTGTTTCTCAAAAACATATTATATATCAACAAAACACCTGCAGTATACTGGAACTTTGACTACATTATGAGCATAGAAACCTAAACTCGCAAACCGGAATCGGACTCACAAATCCCTTAGCCTACACGGAACCCGGCATCTGGGTCAAAGGTTAAAGTTCGCAGGTGAACTGGGTCTGTAAATACCAAACTCAAAACTTTCCTGCTCCATAAAACCAACGCTACGGCTTTCGACTAACCGACTCTTTCGATAACGTCTACCTCAGCCCCAGACCGCTTCTCTCGAAGTTGTTCTTTTCCTTCGGCAGGCTTTAGTGGGTAGGGCTAATTGGACGTAACAACACCCTAACATGCGATTGGAGTCCATTAGAGGTCGAAAAGAGGAAAATTAAATGCGTTACATTTACACGACCTTTTACATCTCGGCCCCTACTTTACTTGGCAAATATATGAGTTTATGCTGATTGAATCACACTTATCTTCGACCAAACTAGATTATCAATCACTTGGTGAATGTTTAAACAACGAGAGTTAATCCAGGAATAATTCAGACCACAAGTCAGATGCCCAACTTCTAAAAAATTTGGAGTAAATTAATTTTAACAAAACCTAATTTTTCAGGGGGGGTCATCAAATCGACAATATTATAGTAGTTATCTGGGAGTAGTCCAGCCTCATTGCCCAAAGATCACTAAACTTTCGGCAGTATATCTCGATTTTCAAGCTAGTGACACCTCCCAAATTTCGAGGGGTTGCTCAATAAGTCCATACTAAAGCTGATTTCGAACGTGGACGTCTTTGGCGTGGGAAAAGTAAAACAAAAATAACAAAGAATAACAAGGATTCAAAACGCAAAATCTCACAAAAACAGTGATTTGGCCATGTACGAGTACGAGTTAGGTAGAAAGTTATTCAGAAATTCAGTATTCCCTAAACGCTCTATAAGCAAAAGAAAGAATTAAATCGATATAAAACTTAGGTCAGGTTATGAAACCTCATGGCTCCCCCAAAATCAATGTCTGGATCCCTGCTAGGAAGCATTAGGGGTATATCTCAACAGACAGTAATGCGCGAATGTAGTACTTACTCATCTTCTCGAAAAATACAATTCGTTACATTACTTCTTGATATAATATGATGGACTCAATTACTGGTCTTACGCGTAGTTGTAGCCTCGTAAAGTTCAAACTGAAATGGTAGACCATATGCGGGCGTTGACTTTCTGGACCAACAAAATACACAATTGATATTGCTATTGTGGTTCATAATATTATAATATTTCAAATATAGGAAATATGTGGCTCGTGATTAGTATTGAATTCTCAAGCACGTGATGATAATCGGTTCGTGTTTAAAAGGTCTAGAAATATTATTTTTCCGAGAAACTCCGTACGGGAAACACGCAACGAAATCGGTGACTTGTAGAGCGAGTCTGGGTCAAATCCAGATAGAGCTTGGCGACTCTTGTGAAAGGAAGTAGACGTGAATTTCAACCAATCCAGTAAATATGAGAGTTTGGAGTGGAAATGTCAGTTCAAAAATTTACTTGAAGATATTCTAAAAATGCGTTAAAAAACGAGCAGAGTAAAAAAAACGAACAACTCAGTGAGTGAATCAGATCATGGTCGCGTCGTTTTTGTGAGTCACTCTATCCATCATGGAAAGATTGTTGGTGTGAAGGAATAGGTGATTCATTACAAAACATGATTGGCGACCTTGTTTTGTGAGGAATTTTGACCTAAGCCATGAATTTGACCACAAACATCTAAATTGTGATGCACCAAATTTACAATGAAACTTTGAACAAAATCGATTCTCTACAATGTCATAATTTCTACAGTAATATTCAAAGAATTACTGTTAATCAGCTTTAAACCAATGGGTGCCTTCTGTTATGATCCCAAACCTCAGAACTACTTCCGGTCGGATGGCGTAAGCCAAAGTACCGGGAGCCACGAGGCGCAAGAAGATTAAGGTGTGCGACTCGGGAATTGAACTCAATATTCATGGATCGTGGGCGAGAAAGGGGAAAGGGATGAATAATTACTGCTCGTGCGTTGCTCGGGTGATCAATGTCCCTTCCTATCCAACCGCTAGGTTCCATGATGATGTGACGAAGATTAATCCCTTTCGAGGTGGGAATTACAGATTGCATGTAGTCAGGTGAGGAAGGAAACCTTTTTCGATCTGACTTTATAATCATAATATGATAATATCATAATATCATAATATGATATTATCTCACCTTTACAGTATAAAACGTTACGATTTTCGAGAAAGTACTCCACAATTCGGCCGTCCATCTAAACCAAGTAGCCCCATAACTCAAATGATTATAATCATGTACCGTCTTAATTCTGTGTTTGTGGTCTGTACAAATCAACGATTCCTAATCTATATAACTAAATTTTAAGACGATTTTCGTGTTCCTTGGGTATTTTCGAAAAATTTCACTACACTTATTCGTATCGCGTGAAATGGAGTCGAACCATGCCGATTTTGAATTTGGTGTCTGTCTGTGTGTTTGTCTGTCCTTCAATCACACAAAAATAGCTCAATGGATCGACCCCTTCTCCCGTATTTAAATGTTTCCGTGATCGGGGAAGGACATAGGGGGGTTCACTTCCGGATCCGATGCATAGTGGTGGGGGAAAATCCTTCCCTGACTCGCTCATCAATCAATCCCAACATTTCAACAAAGATTGAATTTGTATTGTATTTAAATTGTGTTTATGTGCATTTGAATTTGTATTGCACTAGTATATAATTGCTCAGTCTTGTGGAAATTCCAGAGCATTTACATGTCAAATAAATACATTTCCAAATCAAATCGAATTTTTCAAGCAATGATCGAAGTTCAATCATACTTACGAATTCAATAACAGATACCCTATTTTGTTGATAATTATTTAGAACCAATGAGAAACTTGAATCGTACTGTACTTAATGGACAGAGATACTTCTATTGCTATTCTCCAAATATGAAAAAGTGCCTAGTAAAGATACTGGATACGAACGACACACTGAGTTTATTGAAACGCCACATGCTGCCAAGGCTTCAACTAACAGAATAGAGGAAGCGACATCAACGGTGTTGCATGCACCCAACGGAGTTCAGGTCAGTGGAGCTGTACAGCCCTGAGGCCGTTACACACAATTTACGATCAATTCGTGTAATATATATAGTCCAGAGCCCCTTTCCAGCCGCTACACCCAGTTATCTTCAACATTCCCACTGAGAGACTACACCACACCATATGTACCACTTTGATGTTACACGTGCCTGAATAGTTGCTTGGGACGGTTATTAAGTAGATCGTTAGTTCAACGTAATTGATATTCGATGTAATGAAATTCACCTTCAAACCACACCACACCACTCCCACTACAGATGTCCCACTTTTTCAGAAACAAAAAGCATAAAATCAGAGAACAGCTTATTAGTGTAACTTTACCGGGGTTCATCTACATAGAACGATGAATCAGAACGTGACCAATACATAGTAAGAAATGAAAAACTAAATTTTTGCTGAACCCTCCAATGGCAAAATTTCAATAGATTATTGTCTGGACCTTTTACAAGTCCTCGAGTATCAACTTCAGAATCGCCTGCATCTAATGCCATCTCGTTTCTTCACGATGATCATGACATAATCAAAACCTCGTTAATAGAACTCTCTCCCGAATTCGCTGATATGAACATTTTAGTTCTCTGACTGGACTCATTAACCATAGACAGGACTCGTCCACTTTAACTGATGTTTGACGGTCCTTTGCCAGCAACCAAAGTCCTGAGTACGAACTGCTCCAAAGTACCGTACTCAAGCTCAACGTGTTATTTGTAATTGGGCTCGCTCCTAATTTCTGTGAAATTAAAAATAAGTAATATGACTTTTTCATTCTATTTTTCACCTCTAGCTTTCCAGGATGACATTACCACACCTAATTGTATCAAGATGCCGATTTTGGCTCTGTTATGTGGCTGGATGCTAAGGTGATAGAGATTCCTGTACATCTCTAGACTGACCCCAGCGGCCCTTGGTAAACACATGCATAGACGTCTTCGGTTTTCACCACCGCAGCTATGCGATAATCTAGCAACAATCAATGAATTCCAGCTATTCCCACACGTTACGCTTAAGATCAAAGAGCTTTGATCAGACGGTCTCCTTAAAGTCTAATTAGTCCTGGTGCCTCGGTTAGATCACAGGGATTACACGAGTGTAAGACGTAATATTATCCGTTATTTGGTAAATACGGGATGGGCTTAACGAACCTCAACTTGCTCACTTCCAACTAACCAACGCTACCGGCTCAATCGCCCCTCATTACATCATATGAATTGTTGAGCTCAACTGGATCAGTCTGATAAAAACACAAGAAGAAACTAGTCGTGAAACATGAATATAAGATCGAATTTTCGAAGAAATAACAGGTTTTATGTAAAATGTGGTGTTTGGAACAACTTATAGGATAATTATAGGTATTCAAGTATGAAGCTATTCGGATCCTTCTAACATGCCTGTGATGAATATGGAAAGAATGAGCATTCTTAAATTTAGAAAATTAATGCGAATTAATTGACACTTTAATTAAGAAGAGTAGAACATCCAGCTATTCCATATTCTATAAATTTTCCATATTGATAAATTTTATCAATTGAGACTAAAACATTTTCCTCCTTCTTGTTGTCTGAACCTTAAATACCGGCCAATTTTTGTGGATAGCTTACACAATAATTTTCAATATTCTTCCTCCAACTAAAATTTGCCCATTTGTACCCACTAAGTAAATGGCCAAACTGGCTGATCATTGAGATTTTTCACCTTGATACCATATTAAACCAAAATTGTGTTATTTCGTCACTATTTGTCGTTATATTATTCCTCCACCTGAAACCTTCTGAAAATTCATTTTTGGCCAATGTTTCGCAACATGATACCATACAAAATTATAACGGATGTAGTTTTACGTAAAGTAAAATTTGGGGTGGAAGGGGGAAATCAAAGGTGTTTTGAAATACCACTAAAGTATTGGATACGTAAAACATTTTGTCTCAATTTTTTGCCGAGTAACACCTCAGTTTATAGATTTTTGAACGCTGAACAAGAAGTCAGAATTACGAATAGGTACATTTTTTCGGAAATACGAGTTTTAAACATTTTGGACGATAACAATAGCTTCCGTTTCTTCGAAAATTCGCTTATGACTTCAGAGAAAACTGGTGTACCTTAGCCGCTTGAAATTGATACATTTACTAGTCGGAATATTATTATTTCTTTATCTAGGGATATAGGCGCAGCGTGCAGCAGTAAGTAGTTTGTTATTTTGTCAATTGGATTCATCTTTAATAGGGTCGCTTCTTTTCTTTTCAAGATCCACTATCTTGTTTATTTCACTTCAAGTTTCAACTCAAGCTATATTCAAATAGGGTTTCTTCAAGATTTGAATAGTTAAGTCCACGAAAAAGATAAGTTTGGGGGCGAGGAAAAAGAATCCTGCGTCCAACCACTAAACAGAACCCAAATACAAACTGTATAATACATAAGTGAATGCCGACTTAGCGATGAAAGGCTTCCTTAAAGAAACCGTTTGAACTGCTTAGTAAGAAATATTTTATTCACTTTGTAAGCACAAACTAGTCGTAATTCAGGCAGTGTTCCAAGTTTTGACCGTCATTAGGCTTTGAAATCCTTCAGCTCAACAAACCTCTATGCCGGAATCCCCTCCCCAAACGCATTATGCAAAGTACGGAAACTAAAACTTCGTCCCATGCTTACAACGCAACGCCCCCGCTGCCTTTTCCTGTAAAGTAAGTGCTACCTTTTTTTCTCGCCCCTCATTTCCATTCCTCGCGTGTTCTGAAAGTTCACGGGCTCCGAGCGTTGGCGCCGCTTAGTTTTTCAGGGGTAACGCGTGTTCGGAATACTCAGGATTCCGAGTGAAAACGCGCACTCCATTCCTTTCTAGTTGCCAACTAATTGTCGTCTTCGGCAAACACAGAAACTGTCCGACATTCCCATGAAAGCTCATAAATTATCCCAAATGTAAAAACCCTGCACATTAGTCCCAAACATCTCTGCACAAGGGTTTCGTGTAGATCACAACTCTACTCATGATATCCTTGTATACG
Organism: Stenodema calcarata; assembly: GCA_963920205.1. Classification (NCBI taxonomy): domain Eukaryota; kingdom Metazoa; phylum Arthropoda; class Insecta; order Hemiptera; family Miridae; genus Stenodema; species Stenodema calcarata. The sequence continues at coordinate 11,127,721 of OY986060.1, read as the reverse complement.
ATAAGGCCTTTAACTATACGAAATAATTGGAGTAATAAGTTTGAGAGGGTCTTCCCTGAGGTGCTGATTTATGAATGAATGAATGAAAGGGTCGCTACTACTCAGGGTCGCTTCTTTTCTCTTGAAGATCCACGATCTTGTTTATTTCACATCAAGTTTCAACTCAAGCTACCTTCAAATATGGGTTTTTTCAAGGTTTGAATAGTCAAGTTCTCGAAAAAGGTAAGTTTAAGGGTGAGGAAAATGAATCCTCCGTCCACCCGCTCAACCAAACCCAAATACAAACTGTATAATACATGAGTGAATGCTGGCTTAGCGAAGAAAGGCTTCCATGAAGAAACCGTTGGAACTGCTTACCAAGTAAGAATTATTTGATTCCATCACTTTCGTCCAAATTAGTCGTAATTCAGGCAATGTTCAAAGTTTTGAACGTCTTTAGCCTTCTTGGGGTTTTCCCTGGGCTGATTTATTTAAGAATTACCTATAATTTATCTACATTTATATGATTCGTGATTTTACCTACATCTATCCACTCCAATATTTGCACCATCTTTTTGTAGAGACGAAAAAGTCACACGACAAAGCCATGTTTTGAAAATTGACCTAACATTATATTCTGCCTTTGAGGCTTTTTGTGAACGATCGGCTGATAGTACAAAGCTCCAGATGGTCTGAGAAATCAAAATGTATTCAAATTTGTATTGAAAAAAAAAAATCCTTCGGAAGGCTCAAGAATAATTTTCGGACCAATTTCAAATTCTATGTTAGAGTTTTCATTTTATTGATTCTCCCATTTTTTGTGGGTTTTTATGCCATTTTACAACATGACTTTTGTAAACTTTTTTTTTAATCATCTTCATTGTTACAACTGTATATACATCTAGTAACTTCACTCTGTTAGTTAATTTTAACGTATTGTGGTTCATAGATCACTACCTACTACCACTCATCACATCACTTTAGTGAGATGTAACTAGGTCCAGGGGTTTGATCCTTTTCAGCTTTCGTTCGCGGCTGTTGTCCAGAAGGTTCAGTACTACAACATTCCTGTGCTTGTGGAGACGGTTTTCATGATCCGTTGCTCGATTTTCAACAACTTCGTTCTTCAATGAATACTGTTATGCAAATTACTATTCATCAGCTAATGTAACCTGTTATGGAAACCACTCCAACTTAGCGAATTCGAGAGAAACGGAGCGGTTGCCAAAAGCCACAGCATTCTAAAGCTACAATAGTTAGTGATCCCTTCTCATCCCATGCTCTGTAGCAAAATGTCTGTTCTCAACACCCGCGGCTCCTTCGGACTTGGGTCGTAAATCTTTCCGTTTTGTGTGAAACCATTAGGCGCAAGTGGCGAAATGCGGCTTCCACTTCACAACTAAGCTCAGCCGCTAACCTTGACACTTGTAGTTCGATACTATGTCTGTATCTATTTCAATTCACTTCTTCCAGCTTCCTCCCAGATCTTGCTTTCAGCACAATAAATTTATCACTGTCATGTGCCATACCGGGTCTAGATTAGTCTCAGACACGTGGTCTTGTAGGGCTTTCGAGCAGTTACCTAATGCACTCATTTTCCATTCCCGAGAGAATTGTCTCAGACGTACTTGACATATGATACAAAATGTATTCGAGGAGTATAAAATAGAAATAGCTGCGGGTACCGGTCGGGTCGCCTACAAACAGGATTTCCATCCAACAGTGATGGAGGCGGCAAGTGTCCTCTCCTGGGGCCCGGCGAGCAATTAGAGTAGCGTGTTATCACTCCATTCAAGTATTCTCGGCAGTATGAAGATTTCGAGCCAGTCTGTAATGATGACATTCCCTTGAATAAAGGTTGGGTGAAGTACCCGCTCTCACCAGGCGTCGAGTTAACCGCATACTGTTTCACTGGGAAGTTATTTTAGGTAACTGTACGAGGATTTTCGTGTCGCACTGTTTTAACAAAGTTTCGGCAAGCAACTGCGATTGTTTCTCACTTTTTACTAAATACATTTAGTACATTGAAATATTTGTACAAATCCATCGTCGGGCAACCTCGCTGTAATACTAAATTTTTAAACTTATACATGTATAAGAGTTCTATAATAATTGTAGAAATAAGGCGTCGATTGTTCGAATAACGATCTTTTTCATCACCGAACCATAACAATTATTGTTGTTAAGATCTTTAAATTAAAAGATCTTTATTCGAACAATCGACGCCTTATTTCGTCGTCATCTACAAAGAAACAAAAAATATGCCATCCTTAGTACATGTTTACCCAGAAAGTCGTTAGTACCAAATCACAACCTTTTCAAGAGGCGAAAAAAATGTTCAAAATCGTTTTCCTTGGGTTCGTGGATTTCAGGTTTGATATCGACCACAGAGGAGTTTTTATTGCTTCTTGGTTTTTTTTTCTTTTTCATTGATCGAGGACGTTCGTTAGGTCGTATCCAACTCGTGGAAATGGTGGTTTTGTGTATTCACTGTCGATAAAGGACTCGCATGACAATCCTATTTCAACCTGTAACGTTTCTCGAGACACTCCCACAGCTCTAACGATGTTCGTACACGAGGTTTTTCAGAGCTCTCCCGCTTCAATTCGTATTGTCAACCTTCGGTACCGTAAATGCTCTTAACGACTCGTCGTCTGTCGTACAGATGCAAATACATATTGTAAGTATGAAGCCTACCGCGGTAACGTTAATTAGGCTCCGCTGGGGAGAAACGCCAACCCCGTCTCGCTATTCGGAATAAGAGAAGCTCAGCTCCGAGCCCTCTCCGCTCCAATTTCCGCCGAGGTAATCTCATTTTACGGAGGCAACTCAACGGTTATACCTAACCCCTTGGAACCGGCTTCAGTCGCCTTTAACGGAATTCTTGGGGGGGATACATTATTATTTTAGGGTCAGCCATGACAGCCAGTAAGCTATGGTGTTACAAAAGAGGATACGAATGATCAGTGATCATTGATCACAACAAAATTTCACAACAGAGGATTGTTGTGATCATTGATCACAACAAAATTTCAATTGAAGAAACACTCAATCTATAAAATTTATATTTAATAGCAATCAATATAATCATCAAATTTACGGAATTTCAATAACTGATTCACAAGCTGAAATAGGTTGCTCATAAACAGTGACGGTACATTGGATGTGAGTTACAGTTGAGTGTTGATCATTTCGACTATCTATTCAATTTGACAGTCAACATCACGAACAACTTTTTTTTTGACATTTTATGTCTTTACTCTGGCACATAACTCGAAAAACGTTACACAAAAGCGTTACACGAAATCGTCACGAAAATTTCTGATGATTTTCGCTTACAACCGCTTCGTTGCTACGGAACTTTATCTTCGCTAGTTATCATCGTACAAAAATCGTCTCGACTGTATCAACAACAGGATGGAGTTGACATTCTTTTGACATTTTCATGTCTTTGCTTTGGCACATAAACTGAGACGGGAAAAATTTGTTTCCTTGATTCACCCTTTCCCTCAGATCACGTCAGAACACAAGCGACAGGCGGGCCACTACGTCAGACGCACCTATGACGCACGAGCGTATGACGTCAGACGGCTAGCAGAAGGCCAACTAGTACGTCAAAGCCTATGCCGTAAGAGCCTGTGACGTCAGACGGCTGGCCGAAGGCCAACTAGTACGTCAGAGCCTATGACGCACGAGCGTATGACGTCAGATGGCTGGCAGGAGGCCAACTAGTACGTCACAGCCTATGCCGTAAGAGCCTATGACGTCAGAGGGCTGGCTGGCTAGGTGATTTTCTTGCGTTTATTCAGATAATATATCAACTAGTTGCAATGATAAATCAGGTAACTATCTAGCGATTTAGTTCACAATTTAAGAGCCCATTAACTTCTACCGCACTTAAACTGCACGTAACTGACTCATTGTCAGCACAAAAGGTCCAGTCTTTTTATTCGTGAAGTTGGCATGTGTTTATACCTAACCCCTTGGAACCGGCTTCAGTCGCCTTTAACGAAATTCTTTGAGGGATACATTATTATTTTAAGGTAATATGGCAACAAAATCAAGCGATAACCATAGTAAGCAATAATATTATATCCAAACAGTTGCAGCATGATTGAAAATGAATGATTCGCTAAATGAATCAGCCTAAAATTATTTTATTCGTCCGGTTGAGGAGTCACAAGCCCATTTAGTCATCCAATAATGTTGTTCATCGACAAAAATAATAAAACGATCCATCGACTATATTAATTTCAAATATTTCAAAAGCGGATGTGGCTATCGAAACCTGATTATTAGGAGTTATCTTGAAAGATAAAAGAGCTTCAACGACATCGAACGATTCGCCAAACTCGACGCAGTTATTTATCAACAATGGGTTCAGTTCGTACAGTTTTTCTGCTGATATTGGTTTTTTCGGTTTCGATTAGGCTGAACGGAGACGGGAAAGTGATAATGAACGATGCATTGGCTGTAAATGCTAACAACGTGCCGCGGCCAAAGGTAGAGGCTGAAGTCAATGCACGGTATCCATTTTACTATCTTTTCAACACCAAAAAATGTCCAACTGGCCGATCTTGGGCCAAAGGTCGATGCAGGAAAATAATTCGGATACATAATTGAATACTAGACTCGTGTTAGATGTGACCCTTTATCAACTTTTCAAAATAAATCGTGAGTCAAAGTTGATACAAAAATACAACGTACTTTTTACAATATAATACGATACACGTAAATTCTCAAACACATCGATTTTGCAGATATTGGCTCGCCTCGATCGTACTATTTTTAGCAAGTATGTTCTGACATAGTATGTTCTGATAGAGATTCACTGACAAACTGATACGGAGTTTGACCACAGTTAATAGAGATTGAAGGTTATCTCTGGTACCCAGGAGGGAATAAGGTCAAATCGGAGGAGCCGTATCTCCAAGGTCAGTCTTCACCATGAGATCGCCGATCCTATTTGTACTTCTAGCTGTGCTAATGGTTTTTAATTGTGGATCGTCAGCACCAATAATTGTTATTAACGGGTTGAATCCTCCGCTACTTGCGATGGTAATTGTCCCGATGAAGAACTGCCCGCCCGGTTTTAAGTACAGCCGCGATAGATGTCGCAGAGTATACGGGTATAATCACTAAAAAAATATACGAAATTCAAGGAGTGTTACATGGCTTGATACTTCAAGTCTACACTTTAATGATCGAGAGTGTTTTTAAAAATTGGCTAAAAAATTACTGTCTTGAAAACTTCAACGTGCAAACTGTCAAACAGGAATAACATAAATACGATAAAAATTCTCAGGGATCTCCGTCCGCTTGAACCCAATTAAGTTTAAATGGTGACTACCGGTAGCTCAAAAGTGGAATCATTGAAATTATCTGAAATTATCTGCGAGTAGGGTGTTATTCAGATCGACTCCAAGAACTATTCTAGAACGCTTGGTACGGGCTCGGCCAGAATCATCACATCGTTACATCGTTTCGGGTTCGTGGATCGATTCTCGAGGAACCAAACAATGAACAGTCACTGAAAATCGCCACTACTGAGATGGACGCCAACTCTGCTGAATGGCCGTTCTACATCATTTTCAACACACAAAAATGCGCACAACGAAGAATTTGGGTGAGAAACAAACGCAGATGGACATTACCGACATGTGAAAGGCATGAGTACGTAGCCACATCATCACAATGTTGGTTAAAATTCCATACATTGGACATGCATTGGATCGTACGTTCTTATGGAATTTTAACCAACATTACAAGTAAAGCAAACATCTACAAATTACCAGTGATTTAAATTACATGTAACCTGCAGTATCGATACTAGTTGAACGAGGTTTTCAAATAAAATAATAATATTACCTATTATTATGTTTTTGTACCATTAACGTCTTCATAAAAACAAATTAAAATTAAATTCTGCCCCAATTCATAATACAAGAAATGCTGACTGTGGATTTTTGGAAAATAACAGCATTGAAATCCAGCTGACACGACAATGTATAAACTTAACAATATTGCCATTTTAACATTAGGTTCATAATTTAAATTTCTGTAAGCGCACCATTTTCGTTGTATATAATAACAATAGTCTTTTTATTTTTTCTATGAGCATGGAACATGTTTTAGCCACGTTTAGCATAAAAATTAGCTTTAGGAGCCACTCATCTGATCCCCGCCCTATGCTGCTTAGAGTGCAAGCCCTAAGGAGGCTACATGCCAAATTTCAAGTCTCTACCACCACAGGAATCGGTGTCGGGTGAGAGGGTGGTTTCAGCCAGTTATTTGAAGGCTAAAACATGTTCCATGTGAAAATTTAAATGTAAATCTTGGTTCTGTATATTTTGGTTTATTATCTTCGATAATGAACCATTGGAATCGCCCAAAGAAAAAAATTTTTTAACCCCCCCTCAAAATTTGTCGGTTTACGTTTCAAGACACGTAGATTCAGAAAATCGAATAAAAAAAAATCCGTCCGTCCGCCGTACGCCGTCCCCCGTTAAAATTACGAAATTTGGTTTCTGGGTTTGGACCAGCCCCACAATGATCCTCGAAACTTTTCATAACCCTAGGTCAAGGGGAAGGGGTTCAAAACGAACTTTGAAATTTCGACAATGTCATATCTCTAAAAATTCTCAAGAAACGGTGTAATTTTTAGTTCACTTTTGAATGACCTGAGGAGGGCAACAAGTACGTCAGAGCCTATGACGCACGAGCGTATGACGTAAGACGGCTGGCAGGAGGCCAACAAGTACGTCAGAGCCTATGACGCACGAGCTTATGACGTAAGACGGCTGGCAGGAGGCCAACAAGTACGTCAGAGCCTATGACGCACGAGCGTATGACGTAAGACGGCTGGCAGGAGGCCAACTAGTGCGTCAGAGCCTATGACGCACGAGCGTATGACGTAAGTTGGCTGGCAGGAGGCTAACTAGTGCGTCAGAGCCTATGACGCACGAGCGTATGACGTAAGACGGCTGGCAGGCGGCCAACAAGTACGTCAGAGCCTATGACGCACGAGCGAATGACGTAAGACGGCTAACACGAGACCAAGTAGTGCGTCAGAGCCTATGACGCACGAGCGTATGACGTAAGACGGCTGGCAGGAGGCCAACAAGTACGTCAGAGCCTATGACGCACGAGCGAATGACGTAAGACGGCTAACACGAGACCAAGTAGTGCGTCAGAGCCTATGACGCACGAGCGTATGACGTAAGACGGCTGGCAGGTGGCCAACAAGTACGTCAGAGCCTATGACGCACGAGCGAATGACGTAAGACGGCTAACACGAGACCAAGTAGTGCGTCAGAGCCTATGACGCACGAGCGAATGACGTAAGACGGCTAACACGAGACCAAGTAGTGCGTCAGAGCCTATGACGCACGAGCGTATGACGTAAGACGGCTGGCAGGAGGCCAACAAGTACGTCAGAGCCTATGACGCACGAGCGTATGACGTAATACGGCTGGCAGGAGGCCAACTAGTGGGTCATACGACGAGACCTTTTATGTCTCTGCGCCCCCTCCCACACCCACACCGCGTACCTCGTACTTCATTTTGGTTTATTATCTCCGATAATGAACCATTGGAATCGCCCAAAGAAAATAAAATTTTAACCCCCCCCCCCCTCAAAATTGGTTGGTTTACGTTTCAAGATACGTAGATTCAGAAAATCGAATAAAAAAAAATCCGTCCGTCCGCCGTACGCGGCACTTTGCCCAGTTAGCGTTGAGTTAAAATTACGAAATTTTTTTTATGGGTTTCGACCAACCCCACAATGGTCCTCGAAACTTTTCATAACCCTAGGTCAAGGGGAAGGGGTTCAAAACGAATTTTGGTACGACATGGTATGAGTATGGTATGGTATATTATTGTATGTATGATTTAGTATAGTACAGTACGGTATGATAGGAAAGAATGGTATGAGTACGGTGAGAATATGGTATGGTGCCGATTTGCAACACAGTCTGGTATAGACAGAAGGGTGATCTGCACAAGGAAGATAATAAACCGTTGTGTCAAGAATTTGCAGAGTTTTTCATCATTTGGGGTGTTATTATTTGACCTGGGCATATCGGTGCAAGATATGCTGAAAAAGATGGAATTGTGAATTAGAATGGCGCCCGGAGCCTAAGATAATCTCTGGCTAACCTCAGGATAACGTACTCCAATTGTTTCCGGGTAAGAACATTCTGTCGCGAGGTCATGGATGGTATCAGCTCCCTATCAATGAACGGAGGGAATGTACTTTCGTACATTGTGAAACGGGTCTTGAGAAGTGATAAGGAGATGGAACCCGGGTGCCAAGAAACTTACGATAACTCGATAAAAACTCTGCAAATTCTTGACACAACGGTTCATTATCTTCTTTGTACAGATCACCCTTCTGTCTAGATCACTAGGTCTAAATGTCTAGATCCTAAATGTTAGATTAATTATTATTGTCAATTATCACTAATTATTAACAATTTTATCAAGTACCTACTGAAAATTATTATAATTTATTGTTAGGTATTGATAATTCGTATTTATTATTAATAATAATTATTATTAAATATGATTAATTAATACGATATAATTCTGGGGTTTTTAATACTACGTCGGTAATAATTTTTCTATAAAAGAAGTACCTACCAACAAACATTCGAAATTACCTTCATTTCCGTAGCACGAAACGCACCTCAGAACAACAAACTCGACATCACTTAAGCCATATGATGTTCCAAAGAGCTTGTTAGTATGAAAATGGACCCGTATTTCAACAGTTTGATTCACGATCGGGTTGTGAGGCACAATCTTTGAGCCGTCATTGTGAACGAACGGCTGGTCGTACAAAGCTGCGGATGGTCTTAAAAAATTCTACGGAACAAACTCTATGTAAATATGAAATAAAAAACATACCGTTTGATGGGAATTTTTCGAGATATGGAATTTTCAAAATTTCAAAATTCGTTTTGAACCCCTTCCCCTTGACCTAGGGTTATGAAAAGTTTCGTGGATCATTGTGGGGCTGGTCCAAACCCAGAAACCAAATTTCGTAATTTTAACTCAACGCTAACTGGGCAAAGTGCCTCGGACGGCGGACGGCGGACGGCGGACGGCGGACGGCGTACGGCGTACGGCGGACGGACGGATTTTTTTTTATTCGATTTTCTGAATCTACGTATCTTGAAACGTAAACCAACAAATTTTGAGGGGGGGTTAAAATTTTTTTTTCTTTGGGCGATTCCAATGGTTCATTATCGAAGATAATAAACCAAAAATATATAGAAGTTCAGAAAAGGCGGAGAAGGGAGTGGAAATGAGGTCAAAAGACTCTGCCGGGTCGATACATTGGTGTTTTAAGAATCGAGTTGGAGGTTAAGTGGCGCGAGATGGCAAGGTCGTTCAAGGTCCGCCGTACTCATTCCTACTGCATCTTTTCCAGTCTTTCGTTCTATAATGACCTTTTCGAATTAAATGGCTCAACAGGTACCTACCTACGTATTTAAGTGGGTATAAGTGATACCACATAGTTCAATGTGGGGGGAAAAAATTGGCACATCGTATGTAAGTACTGACATAATCCTTAAATGAATACTCCCAACTAACTCAAATAACATCTCGTGAGGAAAATCGCCGGATTACCTATACCGAAAAAATTACATTTTGTCCACGATAGAGGGACACGATAAATGCTTGAGATTGTAGGGAGAAAAGATGGGCACGATTAATTGGTCTAAATTATTTCTGCTGTGCTCTTGAACGGCTCAGCAGATTTGAACAGGCGTTTGTACCATCCTTTGAGTTCAATAACTATACGCAATAATTGCGATAATAATTTGTGTTCGTCAGAGAAGCTGGTGGTGCCAGGTTTCCAAGTTTCCGGTTGACCTTGTAATGTATTTATACAAATTGTAAACGAACAGATGACCAGATCCGAAGAGGATATTTCTGAGTAGGGGCTCGTCGTACGGTGCTTAGGTCTGACCAGGTATTCTGGTCTGCCGAGTGAAAACCGAATTTGATTTTGAGATATATATATTTCAAAATCAAATTCTTCTTTTTTTTTTTTACTTTGTGAGATACATCTCAATGAAGGGAGTTTAAAATTATTGAGGTAAGTAGTAATTAGAAATGAGACGTTGTAGAATAGATTTTCAAATGAGATTGTAGAACGTCAATATCTACTCACTTGAAGGTTACTTGAGATCTGTTGTTCGGAGTCGTGTAGTTGTACAGTGATGAAACCGGATCCAGGCTACCGAGCAAACACTTTCCGTCCACCCAGAGGCTGTAGTCGGCCACTTTTCGTCCTGGACTGACTGACACTAAAACCAGAAGAAGAAAAATTCTCTTACTATAATTTTAGTCGTCATTTTAAATTAAATACGAGGAAGATTCCTTAGTTTTATCGATTAACAACAACAATGTACACTAGCTACTGTATAAAAAATTCATAAATTCACACGAATAATGTACTCGTAGTTAGTTGTCATCAGGGAACGGCTGGTCTTTTTACAATGTACAAATGGTATTTCATGGTTCAAACTGGATCGGTCACCCACCTCATTTTCGATTATTATTTTCAGTAATGAACCATTGGTATTGACCAAGAAAAAAATATTTAAAATTTGTGGGTGTACGTTTCAAGATATAGACCGATAGTTTTTTTTTCGTTAGTCTATGGCGAAACAACACTTGAATCATAATAAAATTTGAGCCATCTTTGCCAAATTACCTTACCTCAGCAAAGGTGGCTCAAATTTTATTATTATATAGAAATGGTATATCAACCTGAACATAAAAATACGAGGAGAATGAATGTGCGTAGAAAACGAGACGAAGAAGAATATTTGACAGTTTTTACCGAAGAATTGAGTAGGTGACGTTATTCTCATTCGAGCGATCAGTTTATGAACAATTCAAAACTTGCCTCGAACGTAGCGCCCCTACTTGTTGCATTTCAACAGCTTATAACCAACCTTCGCGGCCAAAAACCACCGCTCCCGCGAAAACTTCGGTTGCGTGATTATTAAACTTCATTGTCCTTTTTCGCCCTAAAATGCGAACAAGTTTAATCCTAGAATGTTAATTCAGTAGGTACCTTGAGTGGGAGGGAAGAAGATGAATTAGGAAAAGTAAGGATCGAAGGGCGTAGCGTCCGAAAGTCGCTAAAATTACTTCAGAGGATTTATAGGGTGTTTTGAAAAGAAACTGCTGCAATTAGGGAAAGCTCTTGAGCGGTGGTACTATAATTTATTCTTGCGAGTCAAGTTTTTAGAGAAAACGATCTCTAAAGCGTTGGATTGATGACAGAGGGCCTTATCCGACCAGATTAAAACTTCTGCCATTTCAATGCGCCCGGTTCGTCCATGATAGTGATTTATCTCGTGAACCCGGCGACATTACCGATAATCAAATGCATACTCAAGATATTTTTTGGATCCCAATTACTAGTTTTTGTTATTTCAACATAGAAATGGCTGGGTAAAATGAAATCTATTTCACATCTGCCCTAAACGTGACTTATATGAAAAGAGCGGAAAGTAGATCTAGTAGTGGATTTTAAAAGCTGATGACGGCCTCACCCAATGTAGCAACTCGAGAATTACATGGCCCGTAACATTTCCAGATTATAGTGATTCTTCTACAACCTGCTGGAATGCGACGGTATGAGATTTACAAAAGAATTACAACACCATGCAAGTTTGAAGTGGTGATTTTTAACCTTCTTCTGTATGTATATTTACATTTGTTTAAAGAGTTGGGTAAATTACAAACATTCATATGACGAAGGCGACAGCATACAACTTGACATGTGAGCCGAGTGGAGTGTCAAGTGTTGATAGCAGAGAATGAATATCTCACACTCCAGATCTTTCGCCTAAAGAATCCATTTGGTTTTTCGGAATACAATTAGATGCTTTTTGAAATAAAAGCGAGAGAAGAGGTGTAATACGAACCTCCTCCATTTGCAGAGGATCAAATGAGAACGGAAGCGTCAGAGAGTTGTAGAAGGTTCTCTAGCACAGTCTCGAAGAAGATATCCTTGTCTGTTGTTTGAACAGGGTTGAATCCGGAACACTTGAGAAATAAATGAGGGGGTGAAACAGAGAAGAAGAAAAATGAAGGAAGCGGACTTGCGAGTGGTCGGCAACGGGAAAGAGTGTTCCAAGAAGAGAAACGGATATGGAAAGCACCACGCGATGGTTTACTGGGCCACGGTACCAAAATCATTTACTCACTGTTTCTTGACCAGGACCTAAACGCTAAAATCGTAAGCTTCGAAATGCTTCAGTGCTTCTAACTGTTATGGAAAACCCATAGTTGGATATCATGATTTCAGCCCGTATTCTCAATTCGTCCAATGTATATCGTTACAGTTATTATCATGAGAACTGCCACTTGAGCACTGTCCTTGAGGCCTTCAGAATCTAAAGCGGATAACTGCAAATTACCCAATTTTACAGGACAGACCAAAACTCTGACTGCGCCAATATGATCTTATAAGAGATATACCTATATTGTTTTTTAATTGTATTTTTTTATGCAGCTTTGATATAGAAACATGTGATTATAGAACATGTTGATTACACACCATTAAATGGTCTATAATCAACATGGTCTTCAATACTATATTAAACTCGGTTACAGTTGGATTTTGGCAGTGAAACTTTCATGACATAATATGTATAATTATATATAATTACTTGTCTGAATTGTGATTACAACGCTATAATAGCGTTTTTGAAAAAAGAGAAAAAAAAATGGACCTGTATTTCAACAGTTTGATTCACGATCGGGTTGTGAGGCACAATCTTTGAGCCCTCATTGTGAACGAACGGCTGGTCGTACAAAGCTGCGGATGGTCTTAAAAAATTCTACGGAACAAACTCTATCGAAATATGAAATAAAAAACATACCGTTCTATATGAATTTTTCGAGATATGGAATTTTCAAAATTTCAAAATTCGTTTTGAACCCCTTCCCCTTGACCTAGGGTTATGAAAAGTTTCGAGGACCATTGTGGGGTTGGTCGAAACCCATAAAAAAAATTTCGTAATTTTAACTCAACGCTAACTGGGCAAAGTGGCGCGGACGGCGGACGGCGTACGGCGTACGGCGTACGGCGTACGGCGGACGGACGGATTTTTTTTTATTCGATTTTCTGAATCTACGTATCTTGAAACGTAAACCAACAAATTTTGAGGGGGGGTTAAAAAAATTTTTTCTTTGGGCGATTCCAATGGTTCATTATCGAAGATAATAAACCAAAAGTTATCTACTTATGATTATGAAGGCCTCTTTGAAAAACCGAGTTTGATGGACCACGAAATTTTTTTTAAATAGTATGTTGATGTAAATTGTATTTCACTAGTTATGCATTGGACTGGAAATGTTTTTTCACCGAGATCGAAAACCTCATAATTCCAGTAGCATTGGCCACCATCTGAAAAATACAAACTTCCAAACACAGTGTACAAAGTTCGAGCATTTGGCAGTTTTGGAGGCCAGCTACGAATTCTGCCCCGTCTGTAACTTATCTGTAAATATAGAAAGACTTCTAGCTCATAAATGAGCTGATTGTGAGTATACGTGAGCTGACGTGGATATACGAGTAGTCTTGTGACAGTCTAACGATTCATGACTACGCATGTCCATGTCAATCATAATATTATTTATTGCCTGCCGATTTTATGAAAGGAGAGTACTGGTGCTCCTATCGGTTAAGAATTTTCAAACTACCCTACACATCGTGCCAAACAGAACGCGGAAATAAATTGAGAATTTAAGAGAATTGATTGAGAAAGGGTCGGAAGAATTAAACTTCCAATGACATTTTGATCAAATATAATATATTTATGAACACTGTTAAATTCAATAGTATAGAAAGTTTAATCCAAAAACGTACGAAAGGGAAGGAAGATAGCTCGATTATTATATGACGTAGTTATGGGGTTGAAACCACCTGTAGTAAACAGGGAAGCAAGTCACTCACCTCGTGGGAGCGAAAGGGGAGAAAGGAGTTCGACAGGTTGAATTGACAATTGTTTTTGTGAGGTTCCTTCCGACTTTGGTTGTTAAATAACCAATTTTGCCACATAACGTGCTAATATTCATTTTCACAAATTAATTATAATAAAGAAAATTTATTGTATTTATGTACTTGTACCACGAGTACATGATTGGATATTTAATACTTTTCAGATGTATGTGGAAATGTTACTGGTGAACGATTGATTACTAGGATGACAGTCTGAATCTGGAGTGTCGGGAATTGAGTGGAATTTAAATGAAAGCGTGCATATGTTGTTTGAAAATGCTGATGAATTTCCAATCGAAATTCTGTGGCCAAAGTTTTTCATGTACCGAAGAAACGTTTAATTAGCGAGATGGTCAGGTTGTTTTGGCGCGAACCAATACCCGTTGGCGGGTGGAAATCGTAATGTGGGGAGGTATGTTCGGTCAGGTGGCCCCTTTTAAATATCGATTGGTACTAGAGAGCCTGGCGCCAACGTAAAGGAAACCTATTAACCGTCCAACAAACATTTGGTCCCAGGGGTTTCTCCCTCCCTCCACTCATGCCATCATGATAGTAATCGCCCACTCACCCTTCACCACTCGCCATAAGTGTTGACCAGATTACGTCACAGGCTCATTCACCTCTCTAGTGACTATTGGTGAAAATAAACACCATTTCGTTTTATTTGGAATATATCGTCGAGGAATCAGCAACACCACCAAGCTCGTTTTTCACAACTTTTCAGGAGAGAGCAAAAACCGATTTTTTCGTCCATCAAGGCCTAATTGACTGAAGTTTTTCTCGATATCTATGATGAATAGATATCATTCATCATAGATATCGAGAAAAACTTCAGTCAATTAGGCCTTGATGGACGAAAAAAATCGGTTTTTCCTCTCTCCTGAAAAGTTGTGAAAAACGAGCTTGGAGGTGTTGCTGATTCCTCGACGATATATCAGGATTGTATTACATACCAAACTGATAAACTATGATAAGGAAACGAAGAAGTGGATTGATTCAGCCTAGGATGAATAGGGGACTGTCAGTACTTTTCTTGAGCATGATTTGTGCGTTCTTGCAATTAATCATGAAAAGTCGATTGCAGCACGCTGATTAGAACAGGAGGTGCCATAG
Organism: Stenodema calcarata; assembly: GCA_963920205.1. Classification (NCBI taxonomy): domain Eukaryota; kingdom Metazoa; phylum Arthropoda; class Insecta; order Hemiptera; family Miridae; genus Stenodema; species Stenodema calcarata. Next base: position 11,112,597 of record OY986060.1, on the reverse strand, counting down.
AAATTTGATCAATATTCGACTGTAAAAGGGCCCTCACACTGGCAAAACAAATACGTTCAATAATTTGAGCAAAAATATCGTGCAAAATATAGCCCTCAGATTACACAAAAATATTGCACCATATTTCAGTGCCGATTCAACTCGCGATGCGAATCCCTCACACCGTTTTTTGCACAATATTCCCCCTCACACTCTCTATATCTTTGCGCTAACACGAGATCTTCACAATATTGTGCAAAAAATGGTTTGCCAGGGTGAGGGTCCCTTGATGGTCGTGACAGCCACAGATGTCAGAATGGTTATCTAGGCAGGCAGTTCGGTCGGACCACATAATAATAATTGGTTCCACAATTTATTCATATATGATATACAAGCTCATTTCCAAAGATTACTCATCGTTTCAATTCCTATATGTTTATGGGAAACGAAACTCCATTTAACAAAATTTAATGTAGATTTTGATAAACTGTGAGAATCGTTTCCAGCCATTAACCCTGTTAAATGTTCTACAACTTGAGAGTTTGGAAGTGCGAGTATTTCGATAGAGTTTCGACACTTACTCCCTGCCAATATAGTAATGCGTGTCCTGAATAGTGAGAAACGTTCAACACGTGTTAAATCCTGAAGGGTTCAGAACAACACCCCCAAATACAACGAGGAATAGCTTACAGGTCCAGGGGGATAAACCAGAAAACCGCAAAGGGAGACAAAGAGCGATACGGCTAACTTGAGCTTTCCACCTCAAAACTCTCTCAGTGGGCAGTGTTGCTTTTGCAACAAGTTAGTTGCAAAGTTACGACAATGGTTGGACTCGGATGGTAGGTCAGTAGGTACCAACTTTGAGGTCTACAACAACCTCAATTTTAAACGTGTGGATTTAAAATGTAAAATGTTTTAAAAATTAGTTGTGATTTATATAGGAAAAAGTTATTGTTAAGCACCATGACACATATCTTTTCATGTGTTACGATCACATGACCCGAAAACATTTGCAAGTGGGGTGCAGAGTTACACATAAAACGAGGAGTACTTCTTTCTAGTTCTGAATGAATGACAAAACAGCAAACTATTGTACTTCGAGATCGAACGTAACTGTCGACGAACCAGTTGAAATGAAAAAGACATTTAATCCGCCAAAAATGGCACATTTTATATATTATTGTATTTAAAAATAAATAGCAATGGTCTCGCTAATCCTGGGTATATGCTGCTTAAAGTTTAGGGAAGTCCTAAGGAGACTACATACCAAATTACTGCTTCAAAGTGTGAATAGCATAGAATTTAGCTTTAGGAGCCACTCAGATAATTTTGGGCATATACTGCTTAAAGTGTAAGTCTTAAGGAAACTACATACCAAATTACAACCAAGTTTATTTATTTATTTATTTTTTGCCAGTGTTATAATTTCCCAGGATCAATTGAAATAGGCGATAGATTTTTATATGTTCGTAGTTAATCCTCTACATTAATTGGTTGATTCAGTGAATTACTTTTTTTACCAAAACGAACGAGAAGGAAACGAGAACACTAAAACCGATCGCTTACTCAAACTTGTGTTTGTTCCCAAACCGATGTATTCCGGGGTTACAACAAATTCAGTCTGCGGGGAAAACATTTCCTTCAGTAAACTGACGAGAAATCAATCAGCGTCAGGTGACCAGTTGCGTCGATTGTCAATGACAGATGGGCCTGGATTGTGTATTGTCAATGACAGAGTTGTGGGCGAAGTTGACAACTCCATCAGAAAATTCAATATCTCAGTATGACTAAGTAATGCCGTTTTTCTCATTCTCTCTTCTTTCGGCGGGACGATTGGTACGTCGTTCCCCGGGATTCCGTCCCGCATTGGGACGTCCCGTGGACAGCTCTACCTTGAACGGACTAAATTGTTTTTGCCATCCGTTCAAAGCAGACGGGTTTTCATCAAATTTTCAAACCAAGTCTCACCATTGAATTGAATAGTGCATCACTGGTTGTATCAATTACACTCAACTCAACCAACTAAATCATTCTACGGTTGAATGATAAATGGGAATAATTTTCAAGGATTGTCGATGATGTCCATTCATCAAACAATCACCACTATCAGAATATATAATATATAATTTCGGTGATAATATCACCCATTATATCATATATTATATGATATAATGGGTGATATTATCACCTAAATTCACCACTATTGCCTACTACTGTAGGTCACAAAATTAAAAGGGGACATTTTTCGAGAGAAAAAACTGCAAATTCTCGACACGACGGTTTAATATCTTCTTCATGGATATCACCCCTCTGTATAGATCTCTAAAATTTAATTACCACTCAAACTATTTAGTTATTTTATTAAGTGATTTTATTTATTACGTAAGTGTCTAAAAATATCTCAAATTTGGGAGGGCGTCATTGTTTTGGGCGATTCCAATGGTTCATTATCGAAGATGATAAACTAAAAGCAGCCCGTCGGGTGAATTATGGAAATGGGGTTGCATGGAAATGATTCAAATGGTCGAGGTAGCTTTTAGAATGTTGTTAGCGTTTTTTCCTCTTTTTCTTCGCCACAAACCATTTCTCTTTTTAAATGCTCCCGCCACAAATCATATCTCCATTTTAATGCTCTTATAATCCATTAAGAGGGTTTTGAGATTATTTTTTAGAGTACTGGCAGCGGTTATTGGAAAGGAAAATGTTCGCAGAGCGAGCGACCGGATTATAGAGAACAGTAAAAGAGTGGTAAATGCAAGAGCGGGTTAATAGTACAGGAAAATTGATTTTGAAACGGGAGGGAAACATTAGCGAGTGGGTCGGTGTCTATTCAGGGAGGCTATTATAGGGTTTCAATATCGTGTGTGACGTATCGGTAGGCGGTACGATTAACACGTTTCGACCAACTGATCATTTCTGGTACCTCCTCATGATGTGGAAGTTTAAGTCCATCCAAAATGTGGCAGAGAACTCAATGAAGAAAGAAAATTATTGTCGTGCGCATATTACGTGAGCCAATTACATGTGGATTGGTGTTTTTTGTCGCGTTTCAAGTTCATTATTATAAGGACATGGAGATTTTGGGATCGATGAGGAGGGCGGTCGGAGAGAACAATATCAGCAATCACGGAACAGGGTAAATACCAGAGGTAACAGGTGTTTCGGGGTGGGCCAGGGGAGATAATTTCAAAAGCGGATGGTGAAGTGGGGTTCACATTAGTGACTGGTTCTGTAGATCGCAAATGAGCCATAAGCCTTTTACAACATCCACGAGGAGCGTTAGTGTCTCGGTAGAGCGACGAAGTGGAGAGTATTTGAACGAGAGGGAAGCGGCCGTAGAATGACTACGGTATCAGGCCCGTTTGCTTTTCCAATATTGCGGTGAGCCGTTTAATCGTTTTTTCAGCGATCGTATCGGAAATTCACACTCCGCCGACCGCGAAAGCTGTAGTAACAAGTTCAGTATGTTTGGTTAGGCAATGTGAATTGGTGAAATTCATTAAATCCGTCATCCGTCGTTTGTGTTGGCAGCAAAACCGCGCTTCCCCTGGTTTACATGTCGTCTATTTGGAAGACGAGTGACACAATCCGAAAAAGCTGATCAATGTCATCAACGTTTTTTTCGCTACTCTCTCAGCTGTCCAGGCTCTTCTAGAAGTCAGAAAAAATTGAAGTAAGGTGATTTCAGCTCAGCATGAGGCCCTTGAAAAACCTCTGTAGATTTGGGTATTCTACTGACTGGGGATCTGGAAAAACATGCCGCTTTTCCATAAAATACCGACGATGTTTCTTTAAATATTTTGAAGAAAAACGACACTTGCATGAATGTGTGAAAAATGTGTAGAAATGTCTAAAATAGTTGTTTAAAAATGCTATAAATAGGTATATAAAACAGAATTGTTTGAATCTATAAATGTCTATGAATGAATGGGTAGGTCCTATATCACATATATGTCAATAATATGTACTATATCACATATATGTCAATAATATGTGATCACATTGAACTGAGACCTTGCAAGGGCTAATGGTAAATTTTGAGTAGGTTCACAATTTATGGAATTTATTTTTGGTGTAACAAATATCAGGCTCATTTATGACACATTTGGAAGATCGAGTTTGTTTCAATCTAATCTTCTCCATATAATCCGCGTTCGAGATTGTTGAAAACCGAGGGAGGTAGTACAGAGAAAGGTCGAGGGTAACGGGAAATTATCCAGATAGATTCATCCTCCGGTGCTCATGTTCACTGGTTCGGGTGACTTAACTGACATCGTTCCAACGAAATAGGATTAATACTGTAGAATAAAGAAGATAACCAATTCGTGTAAGTGCCTTCAAAGTCTACCGATCGATTTGGCCCAGTTTCATCACTGAGTTGAACGAATGAAAAAGGTTGAGACAACTTATTGTACCTTTCTTCGGACATATAGAACTAAGTATGGAATCGCAGTTTGATCTAAGGAATCACTAAGGTATTAATATTATATTTGAGTAGGGGCAATACACCCTCATCACATCGAAAAAACCTCTGCAAATTCTAGACACAACGGTTTATTATCTTCTTTGTGCAGATCAGCCTTCTGTCTAGATCACTAAATAATAGATGAAACGATTATAGAGATGAATTAATTACAAATGATTTGTACCGATATAAATCTGGGGTTTTTATTTCCATAGAAAGGTATCGCACGTCACTAGACGGCATTTCATTGGCTCAACCTTTGAGGCCTCGTTGTAGAAAGCTACGGATTGTCTTAGAATGTCAAGATCGCTGCTCTTCATACAATTACCTTGTGAGACCTTAACTATACGAAACAAGTGGAGTAACGCTATGTCCTACGAGGACGACCAAAGCGATCGAGCGAGTGAACTGCGCGAGCGACCGAGCGACCAGCTGATTTCAAACTGCTGATCACATGATCACTCCAAATCGTTTCTTTGTCTTTTCCCAATACAAAATTTCTCTCGTGATCACCAGAATCAGATTTGGACCCATCTGCCTTTAGAGATAGCTGGACGATAGGCTCTTCTTCAATCTCTTCTGGCAGCACTTCAAATTCGTCCTCTTCTGGGGGATCATCGGACAATATACCATCTTCAGAAGAATCGTCTTCACTCAAAAATCCTGCCTCCTGCCTTTCCAACTCTTTGAGTAGCATATCAAAGTCAGTCGTGAACAAATCCATCCTGTAATAGGAAAAAACTCTGCAAATTCTTGACACAACGGTTCATTATCTTCTTTGTACAGATCACCCTTCTGTCTAGATCACTAGGTATAAATGTCTAGATCCTAAATGTTAGATTAATTATTATTGTCAATTATCACTAATTATTAACAATTTTATCAAGTACCTAGTGAAAATTATTATAATTTATTGTTAGGTATTAATAATTCGTATTTATTATTATTAATTATTATTATTAATTATGATTAATTAATACGATATAATTCTGGGGTTTTTAATACTACGGCGGTAATAATTTTTCTATAAAAGAAGTACCTACCAACAAACATTCGAAATTACCTTCATTTCCGTAGCACGAAACGCACCTCAGAACAACAAACTCGACATCACTTAAGCCATATGATGTTCCAAAGAGCTTGTTAGTATGAAAATGGACCTGTATTTCAACAGTTTGATTCACGATCGTGTGGTGAGGCACAATCTTTGAGCCGTCATTGTGAACGAACGGCTGGTCGTACACAGCTGCAGATGGTCTTAAAAAATTCTACGGAACAAACTCTATCTAAATATGAAATAAAAAACATACCGTCCTATATGAATTTTTCGAGATATGAGATTTTCAAATTTTCGAAATTCGTTTTGAACCCCTTCCCCTTGACCTAGGGTTCTGAAAAGTTTCGAGGACCATTGTGGGGTTGGTCGAAACCCATAAAAAAAATTTCGTAATTTTAACTCAACGCTAACTGGGCAAAGTGGCGCGGACGGCGTACGGCGGACGGACGGATTTTTTTTTATTCGATTTTCTGAATCTACGTATCTTGAAACGTAAACCAACAAATTTTGAGGGGGGGTTAAAAAAATTTTTTCTTTGGGCGATTCCAATGGTTCATTATCGAAGATAATAAACCAAAAGTCAGTTGAAAAAGATACAATAACTAGAAGACCACCAAAAACCGTTCAGTATATAGTATTAAACTTTCAGTTATAAGAATCACTGAAAACTTGTACGCCCTACTCAGCCGGAGGGAAATCATGATACCAGCCAGGAACATCATTTCACACCTTCCAGGCTTGATAATTTCGAGTGTCCCCAAAAGTCAGGTCTCTTGACTCAAAGCATCTTGCCTGAGAGATTTGAGTTATGCATCAGGATACCCAATTGACTGATATCTCTAGATAGTCCATTTTTCATTCTTCAGTTTTGTGTTTAATAACGTGAAGTTAAATTGTGTTTTAATTGAGTTTACTGCACTTCAACCTCCTGAATGTTGAAAATTCGAAAAATCGGCTGGGGTCTGCACAGACCCCGCAGTACCTTTCGTGTCACCAGTCACTCACCGAACCCTTCGGAAGTTACGAACCATTGGGTCTGTTTGTATAGGAAGACAAGGCTCTTCCATGGAAGTGCACTCGTATAACTTTTTACACAGGTTTTCAACGAGAGATGAACGATGTTTTGTGTCACTAGCTCGGTAGTAGGTTCTCCACTTTCGACCGACCGGAAGGCTTTTTAAACTTGGTGAGAAACCTGTCGGAAGAAAAAGATTTCCGTAGATATCCAGGTTTTCCTCTTCCGAAAAAATCGGTTTGCGTGAGAGAACGTGATGTTTAGGTCGTCTCAGAGCATGCGAGACCCCTTGCAAAATTCCATTAGTCTCGTCAGCTTCATCCTGTTAGTCACGCTTTATTAGCTTTACTTGAAGGAAACTTTATTACAGTTATTGGATCCCGTTGCCACGGAAACGAATGAAGGAGCGATGGAAAAAGAAACAAAGGAAATTTGGCGGAAACCGCGTTACAAGCTCCAAAGGAAATGCTTCTTCGGACAAGGACAATGATTCCGCTCAGTACTTCACTTCTCAATGGGAAAATGAAAGATGGTACGATTCATTCCAGTATGTATTGAATCTATTTTACCACCGTTACTGCACTTCCAGGTATTTAATTTACCTCACTCCAAGACTCCTTTCATCGAACTGTAGTTCCATCACCGATTCACATTTCGACGCAAAAATGAGGCACCGTTGAACCCGTGACCTTACAAGTAAATAATTTCATGTTGTCCACAAGAACAGAGGGAATGTTAACATTCTCAGTTTGAACAATCGAGAACGGTGAAAATGAACCATTCACGTATTTTGAATCCAAACGGTAGGATCCTCACGAACCACTCGGCCCATTTACTCTAATCTTCTTAAATTGGATTCCCATCGTAGGATTATATGGTTGTTTTGGGAGTATAACAGCAAAAGCGATGTTTGCAGCGCGGAGGCAGTGATTTACCGGCGTGGGATAATCGTTGTTTCGGAGTTATGGTGCTCAAAGGCTTCTGAGCCTCATAATCCCGATCACGTAGAGACCCGGGATATTACAGTCTCATCCCAGGACGGGGGGGCGATACAGCGGTGTGCGGAACAACAGCGTTTCACACTTTCGACGATGTGCTACTGGATGGAGGAACGGATAACCCCATTAAATCAATAAGTGTCTCGATCCTCGGTGTTTGCATAATGTTTGACGCCAGAACAGTAGGTGACCTTGCAACTTGGACTATAGATCTCATCTGTGAAGTTAATAGTGGCTGCATTAAGTCTATTCTTATTCACCACAGTTCTGCACGACAAGATCTTACAATGAATTTTAATACCGTTCAGTGTCTGCCTGACTTTTAATACTGATCAATCTTGCATCTCCATCTTCATAATCACAATGAGCATCAATGGAGACTGTAAAAATATGTTGATTCTTTAAAAACGACGATTTAATTTTCTTCGCGAAAACTGCAGAAGCTCAATTTATTTAGACCCCACATCACCTGACTCCAATAAATGAAACATGACGTCACATTCGAAATTTTCATCTTCCCTTTCATGTCAATCTACGAGCCACATCAATCACCGGCCAATCTTGCTTCAATTCGATATTCGCGGTATGGAGGTAGGACAATTCACGACTTCATGCCATATGCTCATCAGATGATCATATTTATCATCAAATATATATATAAATGTATGTAGCACATGTATACATTATATACACATGATTTTTAGTGTATTTTGGTAGTGAATTCAGGATGGTCTAGAACGGATTTTGGTGTGCAAATATTTCGAAAATTCGTGTTTTAAAAATTTGGGACCGAGAATAATAGCTTCCTCTCCTTCAAAATTCGCTATAAGTAGACAGACGACATGAGTTTTCCAGTATTTGTCATGAATTCACAATTCAAGCTTCTCTCTCTCTAGTGAAATTTCGTGAATTTTCCGTTTTTGTTCAAGAGGCCCCATGAGGGATTTCCTAATTGAATAATACAATTCCTACGCTTCACCGTAGCTGGAGTACGAGCGGGAAAACGAGATGTAGAAAGAAGGGATAAATTGAAACCTGAACTGGCGGAGCTTGGGTGAGGTCGAGAAACGTGAATAATACAAGTGAAAGGAGGGGCCGAGGGAAGTAACAAGAAAGTGAAGGATCTAATGGGCGAAGACGTTTTCCTCCACGAGCTCATGTTCCGTTGGTACACTCGGTGATATGTGGGAGTCATACGGACGAGGGAATGAAGGAAAACGTGAACGACTGTAATTTTTAACTTGGTACGAGTAGAGTTTTCATGGCGAACGGTGAAACGACACGGGACGTCACAAAAACGCCATCGTTATTAGTCGGGAGAGTTTTCTCGACGTGAGACCATGACAGTATGTTTTGTCAGTCGTGAGCGCACGCTTTGACTTGAAACGGATGTTTTGAGTTTGTATGACTCCTACGAAACAACCTGTGAGTTTCATTTTTTCGTCAGCCAAAGATCCAAATGACTTTTTCAAAGTTTCAGTCATGTGTAATAAGTGAGTTCTCGAATAAACGTAGGTACCTACTGAAACAATTCACAGAACTCAAGATGAGTTTCCAGAATATCAGTTTTGAAATACAAGAAGTTGTTTTAAATTTGAGTTGTGTTGAGAATCGCCCAAAACCCAAAGGAGTCTACTCGGATTACCATCAGCATGATGGTACTACGTAGTAACAGGTAACATTAGAACGTGGTAGGAGTTATTTACAACAATAAGCCTCTGTTTCTGTTTCTCAGCAGAGTATCAAGCAACAATAAGCCTCTGTTTCTGTGCGGAGGACGGATTTACTCCATTACCCTATAAATACACTGAACAATATTTGGCATCTGCGGTGACGGCAGTCAAAATACGTGTTTGATATTGACCTTATAGATAATAGAATGTGTAATCAATTGTTGATCTAATATGTATAATAGTATAACGTCGAGTTGGTTATGGCGCCAGAGATACGGGAGGTAGTACGCTTTGGATCAATACATCCGGTTAAATAGACTCATATATTTCGAAGTAGTTGATGGTCATTATTTGATTCACTTCATCCACTCATTAGATGATCCACTAGATTGTGGGTTACTCCGCCAACTCGCGGGGTCGTACTGCATAATTTTGGAACATGAAACATATTTTGGGCTTCATGCTATTCACAGTATGAAGCTGTAATTTGGTGTGTAGATATATTTGGTGCGATACCTCATTCGATTATCAGATTAGAGCAGATGAACCGTAAAGAACATCTCAAGTAACAATCAGCTTTTTTCATCTCCAAAGTGCTCCAGTTTGAGAACGGAATAAGATATCACAATTCTGACTTCACCATCGTGTTCGGCATGAAAATGCGTTCAAAATGAGATGTCAGTTGCCAGACAGTTTCATTTTTGGAATTTATGGGTCATTTTTGCCTCGTTAAAACTCCTCGAAACCCCATGAGATTCTTCCTATCCACGAATTTAGCCTTTCGATTGCCAAGACAGATCTCGTGTGCAAATTTAATTTAAACACGATTTCTGTCTTGGCAATCGAAAGGCTAAATTCGTGGATGGGAAGAACCTCATGGGGTTTCGAGGAGTTTTAAGGAGGCAAAACTGACCCATAAGTTCAAATTTTGAACTTTTTATATATATATTTTGAACTTTTTATATATATACCTACATTGTGTTGATGGGATTGACTAGTGTGAAGAAGCAGGTTGTATAAAATGACCAAGCTAGTCTTTGTCGTCGAGAAAATTCGTCGTGAAGAAAATAAACACCAAACAAAGACTAGCTTGGTCATTTTATACAACCTATATACCTACATATATTTTTTTTCTCAAAAATTTGCGTATATAGAGGCAACTGTGTTGAAGAGTTTACTGAAATCGTAGAACTGTATTGGAAATTGTAGCTGAGCGGATGAAGTCTTCATCAGAATTTTATGTTATTCTTCTTCCACGTTTGGGATTAGAATGTGCCGTCCCCACGACTCGAACTTTCCTCGAACCTCAAGAAACGAAAGAAAACGTTCTTGACTCGAAAAGCTTCCACGTCTTATTTCCCCGCGAGTTTTGCTGCCTTTTGAAATTTTGATGCCACTAGAAGTTGGCACTGGAGGGAAAACATTTTTCTTTACCTTCGAGACCCCTCAACATCCGCCAAACGCGGGCAGATGATATTCTGAACGCATTACAACCCCCGTGCCCGACCGAATCATACGCCTCACTGACCTTATTTCCCCGGAAGGTATTTCATTCCAGCGGATGTAATATTTACCTTATAAATACCGGATATTTACACGTGGGATATAAATCTCCGGAATGACTCAGGTAAAATACGGTGCAGCGTGTTCTAAGGATCGAATTTTCGTGATTATATTATACTGAAACCCTCAAATATTCGACAACTATTAAATTCCCTAACATCGCTTAATATGAGGGAAAGCCTCGTCGAAAATTCTCCATGTAATAGTGTTTAAATCACGAGTAAACCTCTGTAGGTTTTTAAGTTCCCACGACCTAAGGATCAAAACTCATTGGCACATTAAATTATTCTAGTTAAAGGATCACACAATTTTCGAACCAACTACAAGAATTAATAGGCGGTTATGGAACGCTTCGAAAAATAACGCCATAAACTCGTTCCCCTTTTGCCGTTTGAGGCATATAATTTACACATGCTGTTAACTGGAGCTATCAAGGCCCTATCGCAATTTCCCGATGCCGAGCACGAAAATGGAGCGTTATCATTTTTCCGTCGTTAACTTTCCCCGAGGAAGGCCCTACTCCGAACTTTCTGATAAGTTTATCGGAGGGAAGAGTGTCAAAAGGAACTTCCTAACATCCAACACAAGTTTCCCCTGTGGAAGGGGAAAATCTGACCCGTTTGGATAACGAACTAACTAGACCTTCACTCCCCTCGCGCTACTCCCACCCAGTAACCTCTCGCTTACTTCCGGAGTTGAAAACCATCACGCTTATCATTTTCCCGTGGGAGTGACGGGATCTTTGTGCGAGAATCACCAGGAGCTTGACGAGTATTTATTCAACTTAGGTCAACATTCAAGGTTGACGTAAATAAATCCTTCAATAAGCATGAACTAAAATCTATTCGCACGGCAAGCCCCCATTATTTATCGCATAGTACCAGAATCCATTGAAGAAATTTGACCCAAAACTTGGAATTCGGATTTTAGATATTTAAGACGTTCATTGGGATCTTAGTAGGTACAAAATCTCCTCCATTTTGGAGAAGGCGGGATTATTGTGGAACTTAGTTGGCCAATCGAACCAGTCTCTTTCACATTTCCTTTTTTATAAGTTTGAACGAAATCACGTTTCACGAAAATGAATTCCGTCGAATTATACCTTATCGTTCCGCCGTGAGCTCTGCTTTTCATGCAAGTCACACCCTTGTCGCCCACGTTTGTTTATAAATTCACCCTTATAAATCCCGCTGGTTCTTTATTATTCGCCAGGATTGCGAAGATGAGCACGTTTACGGATTTATCAGTCAGACGTGAGATAGAGTTGGCAAACATAGCTTAACACATTAATATACATAGCACATCACGTACACTTGAATTCGTGACTCTACTTCCTTAGTTTAGTATTTATACCTACCTACTAGCCCTGGTCGGGATGCGTAAATATCTCAGTGTATTGATAAATGACCTTGACAACTGATAAACCAAATTACAGCATCATAGAGTGAATAGCAAAGCTGCGATTCACTCAGCTGATCGGGGCCTGGGCAGCGTGAAGTTAAAGTCCTAAGGAGGCTACATGCCAAACTACAGCTTCATAGAGGGAATAGCATAGAAATTAGCTTTAGGAGCCAATCAGCAGATCCCGGCCCTACGCTGTTCAAAATGTAAGTAAGTCCTTAGGAGGCTACATCCCATATTTCAAGTCTCTACCACCACGAGAATTGCGCAAAAAACGTCACATTTCTTGTATCACACAAAATTGTACCGTCCCCAAATGGTTCTTATGGCTTTTAGCCCTTTCCTAGTTACAAAATTGTTTATCCAGGCGTCGCAAAGGAAAGGCCCTTCCTCGTCGAAATACGACGTTTCGGAGATTCTTCCATAGCTTGTAACATCACTGGAACTACCTCATCGCAATGGAACAATCCCTATCCAAATACACGCAATCAAATTTTGATTTTATAAATATAGATTGGTTGTGGAAGGAAAACATAGCTACCGGTGTAGGTATCCCCTTTATTGCCAATCATTTGTATTTAAACGGTTATAAGATAAACCACAGATCTAGTTTGCCTCTCTCAAATAAACTCCTGGTTCATCTGACACTATATGGGCCTCCGGTATCGAATCTGGGGCACAGCTGCCACCACACATATGAACGAGATACAGGTCACTCAGAACCAGGCCAGCACCCAGCCTACCGACCTGAATATTCCCTATGTAGCCGAAGTCATTCAACAAAGGTATTAGCACCTACACAGCTCAACGACACATCAGATAAATCCGCCTAGTGAACAATCCTTCGGAGCCAGAACACGACTTCTTATCGTCAATAAGCCACCCTTCAGAGAGGCCAATTGATGTTATTGGAATAATTTATATCGCTTTCTGTAACACATTTACACCTCTAACCCATCCTTGGTAAGAACAGATAAACATGAATTTTGTCAGGTACGAGTACATGAATATGCTAGTGAGAATACATCCCCTATCTAATTACTGAACTTACCTTGATACACGATGGACGGTACGAAGACGTTCGTCGTGAAAATCGGGTGGTTTACCGACAATGTGATATCGACTATGGAACCGAGGCGACCTCCCGCTTCGTGAGGACATCTGCTCTCCGCGTTTACTTCTGGAAACCAGAGAGAAAATGATAATTGGATCAGAAAAGAAAGAACTAGTGTAATTAGGAAATCAAATCTCCCACCTCACATCTACGGGGTTTTCGATATATTTATTACAAAATGCTATTGAAACTACAGTAACTGTACGTTCAAAAACACAAATTAACGACGAAAAATGAATACATAGGGGGGCAAAAATGGAGGAATATTCTCAGAACTAGGTAAACCCTCGATGTTCTCCCCTAAGCTGTTCGAATTTATGCATTTTGAAGTTTTCTTCTGCCTTTGCCCACTCCCTCCACGATTTTTAATTTCGGTCATTTAACATTACAATGTGATGTAAAGTAAGCAGCAGTTATCAAGAAAGGTAACACTTAGGGTATAAGAAACGCGTAAGTACTTCTTCAACATACCTCGCGTCGTTCGTCTCCAGTCTTGAGTCGAGAAGTCGTCGTTAACGGGTGGAGGCGAGTCTGTAGGTTGGAGTTCCGGAATCGAAGGGCTCCGGCATTCCCCGAGTCGGACAACCAGGAAGAGTTGTAGAAGAAGAAGAAGAAGAAAGCAGAAGGCGCGGTGCAGGCACGAACATGATCGTAAAGGGAAAAATATGGCGGCAGAAGGGTGTCGAAGTATCCTCTCTTCCTCTTCTTCATCGTCCATTATTGGTCAGCAAGGTGGCCACTCGTGATTATAGCCACCCTTGTCCATCTGAAAAGGGATTGATTGATCAGCATAAAATATTGTGACAACTTCAGGAATTGTAAAATTACCGTTTGGGGTGGAGGAATTTAAAGGAACTCTGATATTACTAACAAAGCGCCATGAAGCGCCATCTTGAATAATACTGCCTGTCCACTGTACCACTCAAATTCTGTGAGTATTCTCCGGGTGTATTTTTCAACACGTTTAAAATGTTCTAATGTTCTTAAAATATTTAAAATGTGTTATATTGGAGCTACAGGAGAGGTTTGTTCAGGAACGGAAAGGGGAGCATAAATTCACCGAGAAAGAAGTTTTGTTGCGGAACCAATAAACTGTTTGCTAGAGCTACTTTTATCCAGTTACTTTCGAGAGGATTACTGAGCAGGTTTGAATATCTTCAATTGTATCACCTGCATGTAAAATGGCCAAGTGGCTGAATTTGTTTGACTTGCACGAATAACGATTGCTAACCAAACGATTTTAGGAACGGTCTAGCACTGTACCTCTATAAAGGTTCGCCGTTGCTATGTTATGTTTGAAAAGTATATGATTATAAACTGAAGACCTATGGTAACATTGTAATTTCGTGGTTTGCGCTTCGCACAACCTAATTGTCTATTGCACAATATTAAGACAAGACGTATGGATACTACTTTCGATTTATTGGCGTGTAACTTCCACGGGTATCGTGAGTCTCGTGGAACAGGGGCTCGACCTGGCTTGTAACTCCGAAAGTAATATAAACTGGGAATCCTTCATCATTCGGAATGCGGAAGGGGACTGCGAGACCTCGTTCATCAGACCCGAAGTGACCCCTTCCTTCCCTAATCCGGTCACCAATATCCCTTGGAAGCCTCCGGGAACCCCTCAGATGATTTTGTATTGGGAGGAACTCCCCTCAGTGGAAAGTCTATCTCACCGATCTCCGGGGGTGAAAAAAGGTTGCCGGGAACTGTGGAAACGGATGTGCTGCTGAACGTGACTTGGATTTTTCATTTGAGGCCGATCTTTCATTCTCTTGTTCACAACTTGAAGGCTCCTACAACTCTGTTTTTGAGTACATATCCACTATTCTAAGGAATTTCGACGGCTCGTAGAACCCTGTCTCCACCGCTGGAATTTAATCTAGGCATACCAGCAAATTTCACTTCAGTGGCAATATATATTCATGACCGTCGATGTTGAACAGGTACGATTTGAGAATTAGTGTCACTATTTCTCATACAATAATATTCTAATTTGCTCGACCCAGAAAAGTTGGTAACTTAAAAAAAAAGACCTTATCAAAGTGGAAATCCTCGTGATGATCAAGTCCTTGGTTAAATCCACACCAGCAAAAAAACCTATTTCCCTCTAAGTGTTAATACAAAGTAGGTGAGCCAAAATAAATGTTTATTTTCATGACTGCCAGCTCCAGTCGGGAGTATTCCAACTTCCTTTGCTCAAGGGAAATTTAATCAGTGGTAATGTCAGTGAGCCAAATGGGTTCATGTTCAGCAGAGTTAATTTGATTGGGGGAGCCGAGGCAGCTGGATACTTGGATTTAACCTTGATAAAACATCCACCAATTAGACGATCAATCCAACATTTCACTGGTGTCACTCCGACCGTAGACGTCCGTTCAACCAGCTGCAGGGAACAGATCGAAAAACGGCTCATTTCCATTTTGGTATGAAAAGCAAATCAACTCCGGGAAGATGCAATGAATAGATAAGTTTCATTTTACCGCTCGTTAGTGAGTCTAATCAAGTACAACGAGTAAGAGAACATGGAAAACTGAATAACAAGAAATGCACTCGAAAAATTCAACTGACAGATTCGTGAAATCTGTATGCAGATTTAATGTCTTGTTTCTCCGTGGGGAGTGCCGAATGCATGCATGGATTGGATGGATTGGTATCGACTCAGAGCCAAAAAGGTCTGTGCTTGTCAGGTTGGTGTGTAGTGACTAATAAAATGCTCATACCGTATAGTAAATTATTTACAATTCAATTTGACCGGTCGTAGTATTTACTACGAGGCACAGAGGCACTACCAACGGCAGCTCGTGATGGGGTTTTTTTTTTTTTGCGGATGTCATTCCCTGGATCTGTGGGAAGCGAGTCCATTGAATTGCGCATTTGGATCAGAACCCAACACACATGATGTCAAAGTAGAAGGGAGAAAATCAAAATCTACGTGGAGATCGGTATATAAGTTCTAAGGAACTCAGAGGGCGGAGCGAGCAATAATAGCCCATAGTTCGAAAAATGTCATCGCTGAATAATACAGCGTGTACAGCGAAATGATAGGTCGACTTGATCAAACAATAATTTCCAGAAAAGTTCTCCGGTCTAGAAGAGGAATAGAAAACAGGGCCGGGACGAGTAATGAGGTTTATAAGTTTGTCGTCGACTTTGATGGTCTTCACCGGTGACTCGAACTATACATAGGAACAATCGATTGTCTGGCAGTGACAGGTGCCTAAAAGGTTAGTTCAACAGAAGGTTTGTTTTCGAACCATCCACTTTTGCTGTTCAGGCTTCATAAATCAATACAATTATTCTAGGGAAGAAAATGTCGTGGGACGTACTAAGGCAGATGATCCAAGGGGTTGATTTCCTGCCAAGCAGTTTTGAAGCTTCTGACCTGGTACCTGGTGTTCTCGTTGAGGATGCATCCGAGTTCCTGAGGCCCTTGCTTTGAATCTCTACATCCTCTGACCTGAACACCAGTTCTCGGAGTACAAGTCGAGAAAAACATCAGAGCCTTTAAAGAAGCTATTGTGCGAGTATGAGATCTAATCCAATCTCTGGGAATAAGGCAACTCGTGAAGTACCTAATAGCGATCTTCACGAAGAGTCGCTGAACCCGACATTCAACAGCCCCTAGGCACCACAGCCTAGCACTGACCTTGTACACGTTAATATTCTGCAATACTGTACATCGATTAAATAATTCATATGGAAACTGCATTATATCAATAATAGGTCATCAATAACAGCGAATTCTTTTACCTTGGTGAAATGAACCGTTTTGGACAGCCATCGGTTCATGAAAATTATTGCTGTAGTTCCAATAAAACTTACAAACTGATTCAACCTAATCTCATATAATATAAATAAACTCACATCGCCCCTCACATGCACTCCATACTAAATTATAACGTGACACATTTCTGGGGCGTTTATCTAAACTACATTTATATGCAGTGACTATTGCACTGCCCACATAACACACACACATATAAATGCAGTTTCGATTCCCATTTCTACATCACGCTGCTCTTGAACTTTGTCGTCCTAGAAATCGATCCTTCTTGTTCCAACCTGCCTCATTAATATAGAAGGGTCTTCCTTAGATTAAGGAATTGATTATGATGCACGATATGGTTGATGGATCGCGCCCTTCATCGCAACCTCGTCGATCAATAAGGCTTCCCCTCTAGCCTTCGCCGTGAAGAATATTTCACGGGAAAAGCTGCATCTTATTGCCTCTAAAGAAGTTGGCTGAAGAGAGCCTGAGTGATTTCATCTTGCTCTAATGAATTCCGCTTCAGATGAATATCACACTAGAAACACAGCTTTCAAAAGAGCCTAATCAATTTTTTCCCCTCCTCGTTTTATCCTTTAAGCCTGGTACTTGGCTGAGCCGGCTCAAATTATGTCGCAATTATTATTGAACGCATTCACGATTAAATATCAAACTCTTCCATGGTGAAATTTTCGAAAAATATATTTAACAATATATTGTTAATTACCCATGTAAATACCCATTTTGTGAATATTTTTTTTCTTTCTAAAGATTGTTTCGAGTATTGGCGCCGAATAATAATAACCCTGCGACCAATGCTAAAATATGGAGTACCAAGGTGTGTCTATCAATGCATACCTGGTGACTCATTATAGATCGTCAACCAGCTGTCGCTGAAACTCGAGAGTGATACGTAGTCAAATGAGGTCTAAATATGCACTAAGCTTACACTGAATCTATGGAGCTCGACGGATTCGGAATACATTTACATCTGAAAACGTTACGGAGTTTGGCGGGTTCGGGAACCGGTAGAGGAAGGCCCTTTAATGCAGGCTCTGCCTCCAATGACTTCGTCAAGCAGAAAGCTCCAGGCACCATGTTACAACACAATGTTGCTTGAAACGCATGGTAGCGTAATCCACTGGGTTATTGAACGTGTGGGTGGACTCGTTAAGACCACTGACGCTAGGCAGAGTCTACGATGACGATTGCTAATTGGGAATTCAAAACCCCGTGATAATCAGCCCTAATACAATCATACTGGTGTTACAAATGAAGGGTAGGGGTCATCCAGAAGCGCTCAAAATGGGTAGTTGTGGTGGGAAATATTGCAATCGCAATTCGTACGTATTACATCAGATAATTCTAACGGTCACAGACTTGAAGTTTTACCACACTAAAATATTCTCCAAGCCTAATTTGTGTGGTAGTGTATCCCTGATGTGAGTATCCCCCACTCACAGACACAGAAAAATACAGATAAGCTGGAAGAGAATTTTGACTAATGTTTCATTTTGCATCCGATTTTGTGACTATTCAAAATCCTACCTTAAATTTAGTTTCATTAATACTTGTGCATGAAAATACCTAATTAATTACAATTGTTCTATCATTTTCTAATTTATTAACTTTATTTTTTTGGCAGAGGGAAATATTATATAATATATATTATATATTATAGTCTCTCTGATATTATACATAATTCAACGAAACATTGACCACTGTTATACACGGTGTAATACTACAGAAACAATTCCAGTTCATATCCCGAATTTTTGATAGGTAAATCAGAGCTTGTTTCATCCATGAAAAACAGTACGGAATCCAGTCATGTTCCCCGGCTGGCTGACGTATGCAATTTACGTTTAGGAAATACTCGTTGAAGAATAGAATTCAATTTGCCTGAAATTCTCATTTTCTCTTTCGTTGATTGCTTCAGAAAAGTTGAGCCTATTACCTCTCAAGGAGGGTATCGAGTGAAACGGCTTCGGGCGCTAAGAGGATTCCAAGTTTCAACCTCGGTTTGTCATCCAAGTTCTAACGATTCTTCTCAATTCCCCTAAATGGTTCGATCTACATTAGAAGAAGCGTCTGGACGTTTGGCCCAAAGTTGGTTAGGAAAGGCCCATCGTATCTCAATGAAGTAGTTTGAAAGTGAGGCAAGGCTTCGTTATTAGTTCGGTATGAAGTTATTGGATTCCTATTGTTTGGTTGATACTGGGTGGTAGCCATTAGCTAGTGATACTATTTTTGTTTTAGTTAAGCGTTGGGTGTCCAAATGTTTGGCCACATATTGCTTTTAAAAAACCCAAATTAGGTGGATTAACCCCATTCGCCCACCAGGGGTGAATTGTATGACCTTAAATTTAATTGTATTCGTACGACACCTTCATGTTGGACCATACCGGAGTAGTATTTGAGTTTTAGTAACCTCGTCTCTCGATACCCATCAATGCAGCTCAAGATAGTACTGAGTACGATTCTCGAAGGGATAGATGAAAATCCGAAACATTACTCTTGAAGGAGAAGTTACGAGGATTCATGAGCCTGAATGATTCCTCCGACACCCATTCTTCACAACAAAAGCCCGCTACACACGTTGAGGCGACCCACTAGAGAAAAGATTCCTTTATTTCCCAACCATAGAAACTTGGTAGAAACCCGAAATGAACTTTTTCTTTCTGTTCGGTCCCTGTACAGCTCTTACGATATTTGTCTTGGTCAGTTAGATAGGTCACAGTACAATTAAAAAATTATACTTAAACATAATCAATGTATTTTCGACGCAAAACTGGTTGGCCTATCTATTACAATGTTTCTGACACTCGTAAGAAGAAGAAAGACTACTTTTTGAACAACAGTCTTTGAATAAGGGCAGTTCATTGGGCTGTACCTTAAAACATGTACCAAGTTAGTTAGATTATGTCTACTATATACAACGCGAACACAACTGTAATATTGTAAAAATAATAAAGTTAGTTATTATTAAAATAAAAAAAAATAAAAAAATCCTGGCTAATACGATAGGTATTCAAGTTACCTATTTTGTTCTCTCTATTAAAAATAAGACGAGAACATACAAAATTAAAATTTAATTTAAAACTTCCCTCCACTGATCAATAAAAATAACTGACAGTAACATTTATATCTTATACCTAAAAAGTATAAATTGTGGTAGGTAATATAAAATTTAAAAGATAATATAAATATAATATAAATTCAAAGATAATATAAAATTTCCATCAAGGGTGATTTTATAGATTTCCACCAAACTTTACAGGTAAGAACGCCGAGCCTGACAATATATAGTGTACCTACTGCAATTAAATGCAAATAGTGATTAACAAAATGTGTTTGACTTGGAGTCAAAGAAAAAAGTAGAGTTCGTGAAGCCAACTAAGTTAGGAATCCCCAAAAACACACAGTGAAGTAAGGCCGAAAACACGGAATAAATCTGAAAAGTGGAATAAGTCGGATTTTGAGTGGATTAAAAAAAAAAGTCTTGGAGACACTTTTGGTCGGAAATTAAATGTGGAACACGTAGGAGAGGTTTCGGACACCACTCGTGTTACACCGTGTAACGAGTCTATCAACGACGAAGGCTAATTTTTAGAACCACATAGATAGCATGTCCACATCGATAAGGTCCTTATCACGCTAGGAATCTTTACTAAGACTCATATTTGACTAGCGTCACCTCCTGATGACAACATCCAAGGAAACATGTTCATAGATCACCGATGTGATGTAGCTTCACGAAATTGAGACTGGACCAAAAAAAAAGTTTGACGCGAGTTGTTACGGAGTCTATTAATAATGCGTTGAATAAAACTCGGATGAGGGACATCCATCATCTTGGATGAGCGGAGGCGGTGAGAAGGGAGACCTGAAAGTCGGGAGGTAGAGGGCACAGAGAATGGCGAAGTGATGGGAATCCAAATATCCCGTTGGGAGCGTACGCCATCTGGGCTACGTGTTGAAAGCGATCCGCCTACACGTCAATATCACCTTGTTCATTTATTGTCATCGCCGTTCGCGAGCCGGTGATAAATTTCATAGACCGTTGATTAATTACTCCTTTTATACCTCCTCCCGACTGCGTATTCTGGTGACACGAAATTCAAAGAAACCGTAAGGCCTGATGTACTCGGGATCAAAATGACTGGACGTGAAATAGGTGTGAACAAGGTTAATTTGTAATCAATCAGATTTCCTTTACTCCTTAAGTTGGATTGTGGGAAATTAATATAATATAGATATTATAATAGAAATTATAATAATATAATGAAGATTTATCTTCATAAAATGTATGAGGTGAGGTTTATGCCCAGGGAATCATGTGTGATATTTGTCCACTATATGACCCAAATGGTTCAAATGCACTCCTAAACAACTCTGTCCATAATTGTCCGAAAAACGTGGGAAAAAATAGTATGCACAATTAGAGTTCGGTTCGAAAAGCCCGAATGCACCCTCGTATTTAATGCGAGTCTCCTCTTGCTCTACAGGTCAAAGTTCACAGCGCTAATAACGGAATT
The DNA here is from genome assembly GCA_963920205.1 of Stenodema calcarata. Taxonomy (NCBI): domain Eukaryota; kingdom Metazoa; phylum Arthropoda; class Insecta; order Hemiptera; family Miridae; genus Stenodema; species Stenodema calcarata. The sequence goes on along the minus strand of OY986060.1, from coordinate 11,091,022 downwards.
TATCCTACTTGTTACACGTGTTGGCCAATGTGTGGGCGTTGGTTTATAATTTGTTAATTAAGGTAGAAAGATACACAGAATCATAGCCGAGATTAAAATATTGCAACTCAATTACACAGTAAGACCTTATTCGCAATCGTACTAGTTACTTTTCGAAGAAAAAGCTATTGTTCTCGGTCCAAAATTTTTAACATTCGGATTTCAGAAAAACTATACGAAATCCGTTTCAGACCATCCTGAATTCACTGCCAAAAGACATTAACAATCATATGTATAGATATGTCTTCCCAGACGATAAATCTCGATAGAATTGAGATAAAAATTTCAAATTTGCACAACAAATCTGTCTTGGAACTTGGCAATCGAAAGGCTAAGTTCGTAGATGGGCAGAATCGGGCCAATCTAAAAGGGGTTTAAGGGAGTTTTAAGGTGGGAAAATTACCCATAAAATCCAAAAATGAAACAGTCTGACAAGTGACACCTGATTTTGAAGGTTTTGTTTTTACGCTGAACACGATGGTAAACCTCAGAATTGCGATATCTTATTCCGTTCTCAAACGGGAGCACTTTGAAGATGAAGAGACGTGTTGTTACTTGAGATGTTCTTCACGGTTCATCTGCACAAATCTGATAACGGAATGATCGCAATTCTGACTTCATTATCGTGTTCAGCGTTGAAAAATCTATAAACTGAGGTGTTACTCGCCAAAAAAGGAGACTGGTATTTCTTCAAAAATCCGCTCTTATAGCCATGCTGCATAACTTTTTTTTTTTTTTTTTTAACTTTCGAATTTAACAATGCACTTTATATTATAAATATTACTTAGTTCGATCTCTATTTTATATTTGGACCGCACGGAGACATTCGGAATCTAAAATATTCAATATTAAATTATCCGTGACCTGACTTGAAGTAGTTCACTAACTATTCGTATTTGTGTTTTCCTTCATTCAGTAAGGAACCAGTAGGTACCCCTTAAAGATCTTCTAAAGTTTGTGAAGAAGGTGATTAGAAGCTAAATGTACGAGTCGCTTTGTCGATTTATGGGACAACCACGTCTTTCAACGAGTTACGAGAGAACTAGGTACATGAAATCCCTTCAGCGTTGGGACAAAGTTTGTAAAGAGCATCCCAAGTTATGGATAACGATGAACGTTATGGGAAAACTGCATGAAACTCTCTTTGGGATCACTCAATGACTTCAAGATCCCCCACTCGTAAGCTGCTGAATAATCACTATACCCCCCAAACTATCCAAAAGAACCCGTGAAGATCCATTGGCGAGATAACAAAAGCGCATGACGGCGAAGGTTGACCACTGCGGGGGCGAGATAAGGAGCTTATGGACCGGAGAAGTTCCCTGAGCACACAACAACGATCTGCGGAAAACACCCATTTTTAATGGGCCCATCCCACTCGGTGGAATGTAGGGAGCAGTCTTGTAGTGCTATTAGGGTTCCCATCGGCGACATAAATAAAGCAATAAAGTACTTTGTAACTTGAACTGGAAATTATCATCCGCTACATCTCCGCCGTTCCGTTAGGTTATTCGAGATAAATAATCAATTAGACTAGTTTGTGAATAATATTCATTTGTGTATAAATAATTATTCATTTGTGAACAATAATATTTGTGTATAATATTCACTTTTTCTTCGAAATGAAATATTATTTCATTTTGAAGAAAAAGTGAATTAATAGGAAGGACTGGTAGGTGAATACCTACTCTTCTATCGAATAAAGGAAAGTCTGGCCCTTGTGTAACAACGAATTCTGCTTAGGGTGATATGCCGATGGGGAGGGAGACTGAATATTTTTTTAAATCTTTGTTTATTCGTAATAAAAGCAACACAAAAGAGTCATATTATTTACAATACACCACAGTTACGACTCCCTGTAAAAAAAAACTTGTGATGGGGTCAGAGAGCTAGCCTAAATAATAGCTGTTAGTAACTTATATCCTAATTCCTGAATCAATATAAACTCCTAACGAATGGCTAAATGAACCAATTATTAATATAAACTTCACTCCAAAAGAGAATATATATTTACATAAATAAGTAAATGAATAAATAACTTCCCCCAAAAATAATTTTTTTGTTAAAGACAAGCAACGATTCCTCCCCACCTGTCAAGTGGGAAGAGAGAGAGAGTTAAAACGCAAGGCACTCCAAAATGAATATAACCTCTGTCCCGTAGCAGTGTTCATTCTTGACGTTAGCAGGGTAATCCTATCCGCAGCCCTCGTAACACTGAGGTTTCTTTAAGCTTCCCCGACAGTACTCCTTTTATGTGAAAATCAAAGTAGTGTTCTCAGCAATCTTCCTTAAATCCAGCACTTCAAACTCTTTGAAAATTTCCTAAGTAGGACATCTGACCGGTTATTAAGTAAAATCTTAATTAGACTTTTCTGAGTTATAGCTAGAGGATTCAGTTCGGATTCAAATGTTTAACACCATGCATTACACCGTATACTAACAAGGAGTGGACCAAAGCGTTGTAAAATATTTGCATGCATAAAATTGCGTACTTCCCAGCAAACAGTAATTTTGTATTCATCATTTTACTCGTAATATGGTCTTCCCAGGAGGAACCTGAGTGATTGAGGGACAGGTGCATCCAACGCAGTTATCATTTTGGTGACACACAATGGGCAATTCCATTGTGTCCGAAAATTTACAATAGGACAGTATTTCTCGGTCAAGGGATGTGTGAAGATTACGAAAATAGCATGAGTTGATCAGTTTTTTCGTTAAGTTTGGTAGGAAATGCAATCAAACTAGTACTTGTTCGTACTACGCGCGCTTAAACCTTGACGTCATCGGACACCTCAAACGAGGATGGATAGTTAGTTTTAGTATCCACGATGTTTCAAGAAAAATGATCCATTCGCGTCACTCCAGCATTCTCTATTCTTTCACCTTAGAAATTGATTTTCATCTCTTTTAAATGGTATCCAGCTCTAGTGTGAAAAAGCCGAGGCAAAATACTATCGAAGACGGATTTGAACCTGGTAACACAACCTTCGCTGGTAGGCGCTCTGGTAACAAGGATTGAACCTTCCGCACGCCACAGGAATCCGTGGATGCTTTATGCAGGGATTGCTTCATAATCTAGTATCCATAATGGTGAAGTTTTTGACGTCACACCCCGGTCACTCGCCCGCCTGTTTTTCAAACAACCAATTTTCTTTTATTTTCCTAAATTTATGTGAACAATTTCTTGGCAAATGGACCCGATTTTCGCTAACATTAGACAAGGTACTTTGGAAAAAAAAAATAAAAAAAATTGACTGGAATTGCCCATTTGCCCAATTGAGGGAACAGGCAATCACTTAAGCGAGAAACAAATGAATTTCGTTTTATCAAACTTAAGTTTCATGTAACTAAACCATTTGTTCATGACCAAGCTACTTTTTTCTGTCTTGGTACGAACCTACCACCAATGTAGTATCATCTGCAAATGATTTCCCCCTTGATATCCGTCCCGAAGATGCTGTTGACATACATCAAGAAAAGAATGGGACTCAAAACAGTGCCTTGAGGAACTCCACGCGTCAATCTACTGGGATCCCTTAAAATATCGTAAAATACCACTTAAAATATCCTTCGTATTTCGCGTTTCATAGACATCATCAATGATAATTCGTATAGGTACATAATTCGTATACCAGGTTTGATTCATTGATAAAGAGCGTTCAGGGAAATGCGGATTTGCGCGATACAATGCCTCAGACTGGCGCATAGGACTGGTGAGTTGCTATGAATAGTAAAAGGTTCGATACGTCGATAAAACTTCCATAATAAATAATGAAATTTTGGACGGTCGCATGCTAGATTACACTAGAGCGTAGGGTAGTCTCATCAGCGCATATGCTCCCTTTCGCAGCTCTCTCCTCGTAACTCCAGATTGAACAGGCCTTGGGCGGTTGAGATGTCGGGAGGTTAAAGGAGATCAAGCTTTATCTTTGAGGGAAAAGCAGCTCTCTCTTCCTCTTGTCGGCCGAATTACCATATAGATAGCACCCGCAGCTTTCAGGAACCTCGACTTCCCAATACCGGTGCTCCTTTCCACGTTTAGGACCCGACGTTGAAACTTTAAAAGTTTTTCTCTGAAGCTGATTGGCGCACTCCTTCCGCTCACAGTCTTACGGAACTAGGACGAATCAAATTTATATATCACACGTAATACCTACCCCACGGAGCTATTCAAAAATATAAAGTAAACATCTGATACGGTAGACGTTGTTATCTTCTTCGAGGAAAACATGAAAATAATAATTGGGACTCGGAATTAACTTGAATAATAGGGAAAAAATGTATTTTCATCGTCTTCATTTTTGAAATCGAATTGGAAGAACATACAACAAGTTGTATGAGAGAACGGTCTGAACGGGTCAGTCCAGGGGATTATCAGTATGAAACATTATACAATGAAATTATGGTATTATGTACAAGTACATACAATTAGGTACAAGTTTGTAAATATCATGAGCCAATACATATAAGTTCATCTTGAAAAAATACAAGTTCAACGATCTGAATTCTGATCAACAGAGAAATTGAAACAAAGGTAAACTTGTCCACGCAATCCTACGATGGTATGAATATCCCTTTTAATGAAGTTGTATGATTTTCAGATGTGTGGGTTTTGAGGACAAACCGAAGTTTGTCCAAGGCGTACGAGGGATTTTTCATTGGATAACCGGATTCTACATAAGCTGACAAATATTGGCTCTGTTTGTTCTGCATGATACGCAGGTAGTTCGACAGGGAGAGAGTGAAAACTGTGTTTAATAACATATTATATTATGCAGGTACGTTCAATGGTTTACATCTTTGATTATACTCGTAACCAAACAACATGTTGAACTGCATAGCCTCAAATTTTCTCGTCAACGACGCAAGTTGGTCAATGTCGTTACCTCACTGGAGTCGGGAATCGATAAGACGAAGACAATCATACGACTAACGAGCGTCAGCTTCTAATAGCTGCTTTTCTTTCGCAAGCCTTGTACCCGTCACTCTACGCTTGACACAAAATAAAGTCGTTTGTCAGGATAAATGAAACGGTTCATTTACGAGAAAGGTTTGCGCTCTTCAAACAGCGACAGAAATGAATAATTAATAAACCGATCCATTTATTCACCCATGACGTTACCGGTAAAGGTACAGAATTTGTGGCCACCTGCAGAGGGACCGAGACTTATTTTTAAGCTTTGTCGGACTAATAGGGATAAACCGCATATAAATGAGTTTTGTCGGTGTTAAGGGGGGAGAAAAGCCTTTTGAGCTCTCTCGGAATAAAGGGGGAAAAAAATTGTCCGTGTTATGGGATAAAACTAGCCATTATGGGATTGGTCAGCATAATGCGAAAAACGAAAATTCGTCATTAAGAGCTTCGGCGGTATTAAGGGAAAAACCCCGTATATTTGAGTTTTTTCGAGACATAAACGAGAAACCTCATGTTTTGAGTTTTGTCGGCGTATTAAGGTCGATGTGGGCTTGTCGGTACATTAAAACCTAAAAAAAAAATCCAGTCATGGCTATAAGAATGAATTTTATGTACGTGTCATTCCAGATCATTACTGTCGATAGAATTGTGGTAAAAAGTTCAAATTCGCACACAAAATCTGTCTTGGCAATCGAAAGGCTAACTTACCATACTTTTTACCACAATTCAATCTGGAATGACACATTCAGATGGTCTGAAACGGATTTTGGTATAAAACATTTTCAGAAATTCGAGTTTTAAACATTTCGGACTGAGATCAATAGCTTCCTTTTCTTCGGAAATTCGCTAAAAACATCCTTTAGCGCTCCGACGATGCAAAGAGAAAAATCCAACTTTTTGGAAAATCCAATCCTTTGGAATTTCATATGTGATGATGAAATTTATATGTGATCATCTGGGCACCCTGAAAACTGCTTCTCTGTTTGGTCTATTTTCTGACATTTTCGTATTGCAATGGACGAGGTAGAATTCTGAATTTTAACATCAATTTGATCGGAATTTTCAGTTTGCCTTTGATAGGCTTATGTTAGTGTTCCTTTGGTTTCTATTTTAGTGTAAGTATAGGGATTGGGTCCCATTCACGTGCAAGAATTATTTTAAATGACACTCCGTATCTTTCTTATCCCCCCAAAAACAACTCCGTTGTAAAAACTGGCCCGCCAAAAAACCTCAGCCGCAAAAAGGAATGATATCCATTTTGCCCGCCAGCCACGTATGTAGGATGCTCGGTGCTTCGCACCTCGCTGTTGAGTGTGCATATAGAAACCTGATCCTCCTACCCCTCCTCCACCGTCAATGTTTTCCTGTTCCCTGTCTCCTTCCCACAACCCCCTCTCGCGCTTAGTGCCCCTCGGTTTCACCTAATATGTTTCCCCTGTTACACCGGCAGGGAGCTTTACGCTTCTTTCAATGCTGTTGGCGGGAGCTTTTTGCAAGGCTTCTGAGAATTAGATATACAAGTAGTAGTGGTGATGATGAGTACTTAGTGTTGGTACAAAAGTAAAGTAATGAGCCATTTCAGGCTGCCTGACATTGCAAAAGCAAGGCGTCTAAGAATTATAATATAATTATAAAATATAATTATAATTATAATTAAATTAATATATTAATATATTTATAAATAATTATAATATAATTCTAAAATATAATTATAATATAATTGAAGCATTACTTCATTATAGGTGTACAACCACTGATTACTCGTGACCACCAGTAATACATATAATATATCTAATAATATATTATAATTCTCAGAAGCCTTGCAAAAAGCTCCCGCCAACAGCATTGAAAGAAGCGTAAAGCTCCCTGCCGGTGTAACAGGGGAAACATATTAGGTGAAACCGAGGGGCACTAAGCGCGAGAGGGGGTTGTGGGAAGGAGACAGGGAACAGGAAAACATTGACGGTGGAGGAGGGGTAGGAGGATCAGGTTTCTATATGCACACTCAACAGCGAGGTGCGAAGCACCGAGCATCCTACATACGTGGCTGGCGGGCAAAATGGATATCATTCCTTTTTGCGGCTGAGGTTTTTTGGCGGGCCAGTTTTTACAACGGAGTTGTTTTTGGGGGGATATCACATCTTTTTGCATGGCTAGTTTTCGAGTGGTACTTATACAATACGGTTCAATTTAACAAAAGTACCTACGAGGTAACTAGTAGGTAAATGTTTTCCTAATTGAAGTTTTATCGTAGTCGAAATTTTGTAAAACCCCTGCAAATTCTTGACACAACGGTTTATTATCTTCTATGAGCAGAAAACCCTTCAGTCTGGATTAATAAATGATAAAACGTTAGTTACTCTACAGTAGAGTGCATATTGCATTGTCTTCCATCCTCGACCCATGTTTAACAGTTCATGTCATTCATTTATAATTAATTTTTCTATCGCTTTTTAATTTAATTTCTGAACTCGAATCAAATGTATATGGAAAAACTTTTCGATTAATTTTTTAAAATTTTCGATTAATTAAAACAATTTATTCTTATTATTGGATTTGAAAATTTGTTGCATTTTTTCTTGTGGATTGTGCAAATTTTTGTTGTTGAGAATCATTACAATTGGTGTCGAAGAGAAAGTGGAAAGAGAAAGTTTGCCAAAGGTAAAACGCACGTTTTTATACCAAAAATCGCGAATAACTCGAGAACCGTTGGGAAAAGTGACAAAGTGCGCTACCCTCATTCGAAAGCCCATAAAATTTCCTATCGATCCTTATACAGGCGCCACTCTACGACAATTTTTCTGACCACCGTTCAACTTTGATGTTTTCGGAAATTAGACAAATCAGTAGATGTGGAATTTATTCACGTATTTTTGGCTGTGGATTAGTCGAATCGATTGAGATTTAGTTGAAATTTATTGAGCATATACTAGACAACGTAGCGGACATTTTAAGACCAACCGCACCAATTTCCATCAATTTTGGCGGCAGTTATTGTTGAAAATAGAAAACTCGCCATAACTCCTTTGTTTTACTCCTTAGGAAGCTCTTCTTGATCTCAAATTGAACAGTTTTAAAAGCTGAATACAACTAAAAAAGAAAATCTGAAAAAGCTTCAATTTTGAAGGAGTTATGACCATTTGAAATTCCTAAAAATTACTATTTTCCCCCTAATTGGGGGGGAAATGGGGGGAGGGAGAAAAAATGGTCAAAAGGCACTCCCTTGGAGCATAACAAACGTGTGTGCAAAATTTCAGCTCGATCCGATTTGTCTGCTGGGCTGTAGCCCCGTCAATGAACAACAACAACAACGAGAAGAAGAAGAAGAAGAAGAAGAAGAAGAAGAAGAAGAACACGAAAAACGTGAAAAATAGTGGTTTTAAAATTGTTATACCCCCGACACCTGATGTTTCCGAGAGCTGAATTTTGGTTTACGTCCTCACGTGCCCCTGGAGAGTTGGTGTACAAAAAATCAACTCTCGAGACACTCAGGGGACCGAGCTACGGGATGGTGAAAACCCGAACTTGTTCCGTCGCGTAATCAGTGTCTCAGTCGCTTCGGTTTTCAGGGCTTCGGTTTTCTTGGCGGGTTTTAAATGACACTCCGTATCTTTCTTATTTCCTCTGGGAGACTTTCGTTGTAACGACTTTGTTTGTGCGTTGTGATGGAAATGATCAAACTCATCAAAGGTTGACAACCCGGACAATAAACCTTCCTATCGTTCGCTTCCATCTCTTCCACTTGACGTCGAAAACTTGGGAGAAAAACCTCATTACCGTCCGACCCGGGGAAGCCTCATCGGGATGAATAAAATCTCAAAACTGGTCGTCTCCGGGAATTTATTATCGTCGTTTCCCCCTCCCAAGGACGATATCTCGAGAACGGTTCGTCACTCGGGGATATCGTAGTATCGGCCCTCCCACGCTTTACTTGTTCTTGTCGCGTCAAAGCTACGTTGTAACGAACAAGATTCCAACCCCATAAACCGTCACGAGTGTTTAGTTTCTCGATTGTTGGAGAGGGGGGTCTTTTAGGACCGCCGACAGGGCCTGTAATTGAACGAGGGAATGCGGATAAAGTTTAAACGAGGTCTGCATCAAATGATGTTATCTACTTTGAGGCACCGTCCCAAGAGAAGCTGTCAAAGGAGAGGAATGAGCTGAGTGATGAATCGGTGTTATTCCAACCCATCAATATCACGTCAACTTGAACGGTGATACAAATTAAACGATCAACGGCTCAGTAAGACAAATTCTACTCTCCGTATTTGCATCAATTAGCGGTACCTACTCACAGTGGCGAGAGGGCTGGAATAAACGTATTTTATCGGAGTTGATTCAAGGCGGGCTCACAATTAAGATCAACAACACATTATGTGGTGTTCCTGTGTAACTTTGATTAAGATAATCAATCGTTTAGTTATTCCCTTTGAGTGATATGGTAATACAGTCTGATCACTACATTCACGGATGTTGGGTCCATTAACCAGTATTAAAATAAACCAAAAAGGGGTTGGGACTTCAGGAATCGATAATATACAATGTCATCAGGAAAATTCGTTTAAAAATTAATTAGTAATTATTGCAAACTACCTTTCAACCCCTAATATATATCATAATTATGTAATGGTTCAATTTTAGACTTTTTGAAAGAAATAAGAAGTGATTATTATTAACTCAGCATCATTTCTCAGAGTTTCTCTAACCATTTTCACGTTGTGGAGGCCAAAACGTGGTTTGAAACATGGATTCGAGGTGTCATACATTTTGCCTGCCTGAGCTGTTATCGATAAGATCAAGGGCCCACTATTTATCACATATCTCAGGCTTAAATCCTCAATCCACACTCTTGAAGCTTTTTCTTGAAGCGAATGAGGGAGTCCGATCGTATTTGTAAAATACCTAGGTATATCACATGAGTAAAATATCACTTAAACATTAACTAGTTGCTAAAATTACGAGTAGATTAGTTTTGATGTGAGTAGGTTGAAAAAGGACTTCAGTTCTACAATGTTTGTACTTTAAATCACTATATATATTTCAGGCACTTTATGCCCATCATCAGGTGTTATTATTATAGTTCTTAAAACAGTTGAAACACCAGAATAAAAGATCGAAAGGAAGCCTTTTAGGAGATCTTTTATTCTGGTGTTTCAACTGTTTTAAGAACTATAATAATAACACCTGATAATGGGCATAAAGTGCCTGAAATATATATAGTGATTTAAAGTACAAACATTGTGGAACTGAAGTCCTTTTTCAACCTACTCACATGATAATGGAGTTCCACAAACTCAGCGCTTCCACCATAAAAACTATCAAATTAGTTTTGAAATATAAAAACAATTACTTCATAGCCGGATCCACTCCATGCTGGGACTCAGTTTAACTGTTTAGCACGGCCATCATAACGTAATTATTTTCTGCCCTATGGGATCATTTCAACTTTATTTAGTTGTTTTTCAGTAACTCTTAAAATTTGCACTGTGGAGGTGACAAATGAACATTATTATTATTATTATGTCCTGTAAACCGAATAAGATAGTTGGATAGTTTAGTGGTACCAGTCTCTAAGAATCTACTAGGAACTGTCTTGTACGAGGATTGCGTTCAAAATTCGGATGCACTCTGCGAGACGAATTGACGTCGACACGCTACCAGCGCTTTGGAAACACTCTAAGTCTAAGGGTTATCAACCCCTACACTCTCTTACTTTTGGAGTCATTCCAACCTACGGAGCCATTTCCTGCGAGACAGTGACTCTTGATTCTTGATATTTCCTGCGCCGAAGAGAGTCGTGGGAGAGGTCTTAACCAAGCGAACTTGCACGAAATCAACGTTTACAAAATAGGGATACACAATACTCCTTCGAAAAATGGCCAGAGATTGTTAGAACTAGGGAGAGTGCCACAATAAAATTAATATAAGTACCTAGGGAATTGACGATGGGAAGGTTTTACTATGAATTGGTGCATTTCACTATTGCAGCAACACAATTATAAACTCATAAACAGCAAACTGAATAAAAATCAAAACAATCCAGAATCGTGCAGCATTCTATAAGAGCAAATTTCCGAAGAAATAACCAATTTTAAGTAAAATGTCTCCATTTTAGCGGTTTTATAACAACTTTAGTTTCCATTTTTAGCCAAGTAGCACCTCAGTTTATAGATTTTTGTAATGGTTTGCTGAGTTCTTTGCTTCCCGTGTTTTTGATTCCACTGCTTAGAGGGTGGCCGGCTCTGTGAATACAGTTCAGATACCCCTCTGGGTGGGCATAACAGGGACAACTCAGCAAACCATAGATTACATGGTAGCAGAGTGTGGTTGGTAGGTACGTGCTGGCTCTGTCTCGGTACCTCCTCCACTATTTTTTTTTTTTTTTTTTTTTTTTAGCTGTAAAGAGCTCTAAGGAGCTTTCTCAGATGGGACTTCTATAGAAGGGATCATAACCATTTGCGTATTTATACGCATTTATAAGCATTTATATTGGCATTATTCAACTTCTTTCTCTTTACCAATATTCTACATTCTACTTTTCTATGCTTCTATAATTCATTGGGTAATCTTCTATTTTCAAATTTCTTTATTTCCATCCCCTGCTTTTTATATCCATGCTTGTAAAAGCATAGTTCTCCACAAGTAATAAATTTGCAGTAGTACCATTACGATGGAGGTTAACCATACCTTGGAGTTTTCCAGTTGTATTCCTGGATTGGAACTCTACTTTTAGTCCCCCTTTTTTCTATCAACAACTACCTGGCATACCAGGTGTTGATTTTTTGAGTTCCATTTCGTGTGTTTGTAGTTTACTTTTTTGAGATTGATTATCTATTTTTTAATTGATCATTGAAAAGTTTCTTCTGGTGACAGTATCGACATTTTGAGAGAAACGTACCGAGTTTCAGTTCTTGTACGAGAACGACATACATCGGATGGTATCAAATGAGGCGGAACATTCTACTTGGGTCGTAAACCGGATGAATGAAACACCGAGTGCAGTCCGGGGTCAGGTACCGCACATAAGACGGCCAAATAAACCGTTGTTGGTCTTTCAGAGTTTCCTATATTCGCGTATTAAACCATTCGCGCTCCAACTGCTGTACTCATATACGATGCAGGGGATAGCGGCACTGCCGAATGTCCAATAAACTTTTATTGGTCCTGACCACGTTCCGACTAAACGCGGTTGTTCTACCGTGTAATTTCTATGTGCTCGGGTAACTGGGGCAGTTTTCCGAGCTGTAACTGCGGGAACATGGTCGCAGTAGGAAACTGTGAAAATAGCTTTTCTTTCCGAATTTTTCGTAACCCGAATCCGTTATAAAAAGAAGTTTTTTCCAGCGATGGCAGAGAAAAGAGAAGTACAATACACATAGTTTCGTAGTAATGGAAAACCAGACGATTAGCGAGAGGGTGTGCCACAAATCCAATAGCCACAGACCTTTGGCTACGCCAGCAATAACGTGGGCAATGTTTGAGGGAATAGGGTGTTTAAAACCAAAAGCCTTACCATTAAGGTATATCCTAGCGCTACCAGTAATGAAGGTCCGTCTCATTATCACAACCACGAAATGTCCAGTATATTTTCCGTTTTATGCAATTTGGAAATAATTGGTTCTCTATTCTCTATAAAACGTAGATTATATACGAAAAGTGTCCTATTATTCACAATTTTGAGTGGAGATGGACGATATAAAGCTTACAGGAAAAACGACCAGGTAATCTCCTCATCTGACCAATCTAAAACCAAATCCGAAAAAAAAAATCAAATAACACTCGAAAATACACAATTTAGTTTTATTATGCTACAGTTCTAAGGGAAGGGGTCAATATTCGAATTAAACTACCTCCCACTCTGAGAGGGCCATCTTATCTGGTCACAGAGTGAACACACGATTTTATATCAATTCAATCCATTTTCAATGATGAACTGAGAAAAAATGATAATGAAGAGGTAATTATGCTATCCATTTTCGTTTTAAATAAATAAATTATCATGTCAGGGCGAAATTCGGTTGGAAAACTTCCCTCTCACTAGTCACCTGTTCGAAAGGGCAAACTATACTTTACCTCATTACTTCATTTATTTCGAATGAATTGTATACATCACAAATCTGTAATAAACCGATTTTTTTAATTTTTATGGGGGGAAAAATAAAATCGGGAAATTGGGAGGTTTTCACAATTTTCTTTTTTGTCACTTTCAGAAACTTTTACCGTATGAAGTCCTGCGCAATCCACCTGTCCGACCAGCAAGCCACAGAATTTAATCGGTTGACACGTCGCGTCGCCCCAAATTTTAATCCAATCAAATTAGGCCGTATAATACACTTTAGTGCTGAAACAAATCTACTTTAACGTTGTTAGCCAATTCCACTCAAGTTGTATTATGTGAAATTCGGGGTCGTATTAATCAGTTACCTTGATTGCCTTTCATCGCTAACTCTAATCAAGTTGCGGGTACAGGGTTTGCCTACCAGACCAACGTGACGGGCTCGGGCTCAAGGATTTGCATAATCATTCCCCTGTCCGCGACAGAGTTTGCGTTGTTGTGCGTACAACTTGTTGTATCGAGTTTCGACAAGGATTACAATAGTTCAATTTTCCGACGAGCGGAGACAACGTCGAAGGCAGGCTCTTTCAACGCGCCTGTCTAGACGTCCTACAAAGGATTCAAGACGTCCTTTAAAGGATATTCGAGGAATAGTGCGAATAATAATAATGCTAACTAAAAGGTCTTTAAAAAGCACTGAAAAAAATAAAATAAATGCATATTTGGATTAATTTCTTATAATGAACACAACTTAATTCGTATCTATTCCATTATATAGCTGAACCATATAAACATATTAAACAGCAACTGGGCGTTAGATTAGAGAACATTCAGGAAAAAAACTGGCTGATCAAAAATGTTATAAATTATTCATTTAGACTTCTGTTGTAACAAGATGTCCTTCCTTCGAACACGGTGGTCTAGGAAATTTTTTTCTTCTGAGTTTTGGGTATCTTAAAATCATCAATTCAATCTACCGAATGCAGACAAGTGAGGACCGTTGTTATATGATTTTTTTAAATCCAAATTGAATAAAATTGATGTGGAGGAAGGTTTTAGCGCTTACAAGGCACAAGTGAGCAGGTGGAATCTTTTAATTAGCGAATTTTCGAAGAAAAGGAATATTGTTCTCGGTCCAAACATTTTTAGACCCGAATTTCCGAAAAATGTTCATACCAAAGACCGTTTCAGACCACCTGAATCCACTGCCAATATAAATTTATAAACTGATGTATGTGTCAGTCCAAACGATAACTTTCGACAGAATTGAGATAAAAAGTTCTATTTTGCACGAAATATCTACTTTGAAAATCGAAATCTTAGTTCGTAGATGCTAATGACAACATATTATATGGAATTACAATAAATTAATTAGTATAATGATGGTATAATAGTTATCTTGATGATTTAGGGATCCTATTCAATTCAAACGTATCGTAAGATTGCTTATAGAGGAGGTCATCCATTATGCATTCATTCATGAACGAACGTTTTGTGTGAATTATTACAAGAATCGGGGCCGGAGGAGGGAATCTCCTGAGTATTCAATTTTACACCAGTATTTACGGGATTGACGACGCGATGAGTAGAAATGAGACCGGGGCCGTTGAGACTAGACTGGCCTTTGGACACCTAAGACCGAAGAGACTGTAAGTGGGGGTTTCACTCGGATGCTCTAAAACTTAAAGTTGAGAGTCGAAGGGATGTGACATTTTTCTAGCCCCATTTTGCTTGGAGATCAAGTGAATAACTCTTATGCCCCCGACTGTCAACATCGTTGCTCTCGTGGAACACTGTACAATCTCAACAACTCATTAGGCCTCCACGCCTGTAAGTTAAGGAATGAGGCGATGTTTGGTATTATTAACTGATACAGCAATATCACCATGAAATTGAAACTCGTTGGTGATCCAGGTACCTACAATTGGCAATCAGCCAGCTTCATCTGATTAACAGTTTTCCTAGACTTCAGGGGAAAACACAGTAAATTGAATAACGGTCTAACAAAAATGTAGGATTCTATGGTTTCGTGGACGAGAGCTAACACTTTAATGTCTGCAACGATATACTATAGAATAGGTAAGAATAAAAATGTGTTCAATATAAGAAATACATTCATTATTTTCTAACGATAAAACCTCTTTATTAGCTCCTCAATTAAATTGGAAATCGCATTATTCCACAAAGCAGTTGATGTCTGTCTACCAGCGGTAGGTAATCAGTCAATATCCTTTGTAGGACCTCTTGAGAGGTCCTTGAAAGAGATTGTGCCTCGACGTTCCCTCCGCTCCTCGGAAAATTGAACTATTGTAATCCTTCTTGACGGGACTTGACACACCAAGTTGTACGCACTCGAGATGAGAAGTTTCCACAGCGTGGAAATTTTCAAGTTCCTACGACATTGATGATTGCTAGGTTTTTTTCTACATACCTACCCGAAATTGAAGCTAATACATTACCTAAGTAATCTATTTAGGATACATATGAAATAACCCCGGTCTTATTCAACTAATGACATACTGGGATTATGGTTTTATGTTCATGTGAAAGTGGGAGGGACATGTTGTTATTTGATAGATGGGAGACTAATGGTTTTCCTATGATAATCTAGAAGAAATATATATTTAAATATAGTACCTAATCGTAGCCTGGGGCGGCCGGGACTGTTTCGCCAAATCGAATCGATTGGCCCAGATTTTAAACATTAGTCAGAGCAGAACAAACATAGTTAACTGCAAATTGGCATCGAGAGAGAAAATAACTACTGAACGACCACATGTGGGAATGACAACGTGGGGAATTGGAACGTCACTCGAAGCTGACCCCGTCTTGCAGATCTCAGTTACTTCTCCGACTGTTCGCCACCGTCGGTGTTAATAGAATTGGATAGATTGGATTAAATAGCTCCCGAGTGACTCGTTATCTTGTTTGATGAAGGACCTCAACAGAAACAACCATCTTTCGATATTTTCGTAGTTTTGTACTTTAGCGCATCAACGCACTCTCCTGGTGGTTTTGTCAAAAAGCCAGATCACCCATCGAAATAAACTTAGGAAAGAAGGAATTGTCTAATAAAAATGCCAGAAAGTGTGAAAAAGCTCATTTTTACCAGTCACTCTTCCAGCTCTTTTCCCTGTCTCTTCTTTCCTAATCGTGATCCTCCTGTCACCATTCAACTACGAAATGAATCAACATTCTAAACCAACAACCCTCCAAATTCGTATCGAATCATACAGCTGGTTCTCAAGCCATATCAGCTACAAGACCATGTTTGAATAAGCTCCTCCCTGGGAATTGAACAGATGATTCTAATAAAAGGCACACTACCTATACTCAATCAGTATAAGGAACTCTTCGAATGACACAAAAGAAGCCTCAGCAAAATATGAAATGTTAGAATAGAACGAGTTAAATTCAAGTCATAAACAAAATTAAATTTAAATTGAATTCATAAACATTTTCTAAACTGGATGAGCTTATTTTCTCATCCAATGTATAGTGGCAGTTACATAACTACAAAAAAATAATAGTAGCTTAGACACAGAACAAACAATATTAACTAATTTGTCGTGACAGAATTGGCGTGGAGAGCATTGAGGGGTAGATTTCAATAGAAAATGAGCCAAGTAGTAAGAGATATAGTGACTCCAAGCGTATCATCAAAATTTGATCCCATTATGCCCTCAAATAGTGTGATTCGACTGACGCAACCGCCTGATGCTTCTTTAAACATGGTCTTCTCTAAACGGACAAAATCGTCCAAGATATCTGTAGCAACAGATACTACACGGATTACACAATCATCAGGTACTCCATCAAGGTATGAAGGATTATTTCCCAGTTAGGAGATCTGGAAAACCTGTAAATTCCAAATAAATCGAAATGTAAGTACCTAGTGAAATATCTTTTCGTTCCCACATCGGTCTTGCGGCGTTCCAAATGGAAGATCTCCTTGGCGACTTTTTCGGAATTTAGTCTTGTTTCAACCAAACAAAATGTGAATGTTACACCAGCCTGTTACACGACTGGTCATGTACCCGCAGATCGGCGCGGTTCTTGTACATGAGTTCTCTCATGGGAAGAGCCAGTGCGGTTTTGAGACCTCATCCCCGCAACATGATAGAGAGCTTGAAATCACTAGCGGAGGATGTCGTATGCATTCCAAGCGTCAAAGAGGCGTTGGTCCGGCACGTCAATGAAATCGAAAAATTAATCGTGTCAAACCGCAAAGCAGGTAAAATTATTTCCAACTCGGACTGTTCATAGTAACTATGAATTGTTATCATATAAACGAGCATATAACAGTTGTCATATAAACGAGCACTTATCGAATCTTATCATGTATCGAAGGGCTACTTACATCGAAAACTGGTACATTTCAAATAGCTGTTTACGCCTTGCTCGCACTAGCAATATCATGCTAGATATAATATATTATGAAGTATCATAAAATGTTCATTAAGATTCCTCAATTCATGTGGCCCCTACTCGTGTGGATAATAGCTCTTTACCATTAAAATTGTCGTCTCAAGTAATTGAGCTTAATGTCGTTAATATTTCATTTATCTTTGATTTTTTTGGGGTCGTTATCGGATTGATTTCATTAATCGTAATTTTTCTATCGTTTTTAGGGGCTATGATGAACAAGAGCATGATGTATTGGAGGATGCTACTTAAACTGCAGACCGTTGATGAGAATGAAGTGATTAATATGATTGGATCCGTTAACGACAAAATGGACCGTATCAAATTTCAGCTGAATATAGGCGAAGAACCCTCGTTGCTGAACCAGTACATGACAGCACGGTTGTTCCAGTGTTACTTGGATGACGGTAATACGAAAACTGGTGTATAATTGTATGATGTATGATGAGGTGGCTGTGAAGGTGGATGGTCTGTGACGATGTCATTATTGCTCTGATTGAAAACACATTTCCATCACATCCGTATTGTAAAAACGCCCACACATAGGTACGTAGGTATATTCTTTATGAACTCTGGCCCGGGGCCAACACGGGGAAGAATATATAATATATAGTATAATTTTTCGTATATCTGGCACAGCTGATAACCTGACACCTGAGAAATAGGAGGTACCTAGTAGGAGGCTTTCCAGGCTCAATCGAAACCACAATATGATACAATGTATGAAGATAATGTATGAATCTATGAAGATAATTTCACACCACGATATAATGTCATTATATCGTAGTGTGAAATTATCTTCACAAGCCCCTGTGCGAGACATACGAAACGATATGAGAAGAAGAATCTGTACCATTATTTTTTAGGCCTCAGGATCATACTTTTCGATAGCAACGAAGATATAAAAGAATACATCGATTCGGCGAGGCGAATGCGGAAGACGCTTCGGAAATTACAGAAAAAGTTGAACAGCTCGGACTACTTCGACAACATCAAAGAGTGGATGATGGACGCCGTGGTGAAATGTTACGTTATCATGGCTGTGGATACTGTCACAGCACTGAAACTCCAACCCGCCATAAAAGACCTCGTGAAAAACGTGAAGGACGGAAATTCGATTGAAACCCAGTTCGTGAACCGCCTTCGAACATTCAATGTCAAGCTGTGCTTAACTATGCTCGAAGCGAAACAAAGACGGGTTTGTTCATAATTCTTACATAATACTCATATTATGAATTCATACGTTTCTAGTCTAAAAAGCAAAGTGTGGGTCAGAATCGAGCATTTTTGAGCATACACCAATCTGATCACCTAGGACAATTATCTGAAGCCTACAATGAGGGCTAAAATGATCCTGTAACACCCTTTGAAGTTCGTTTCCACCCGACTCCAATCATCCTCCCACACAACAGTTGCATCTTTTTAGTAAGCGCTTTCCTTCTTAACCTTCCTCCGACTTTTACTCAACGGATGTGACCGGTCATCATGACTAAGCTGTTGTTTCTCATAAGAATGAGGCTAACAGATCCCGTTCTTACTGCACAAAACTTCGCTCGTCTTCCTGAATTTCAATCATTCAATGCCTGTATCTCAACTAAATTCCAAGGACTCATCATAATCCAACTCCGTTGTACATTCTTATGACAACCCCTTGAGTTATTAAGACCATTTCAGTTAACGTGAAACACTCTTCATAACCACCACGCACAACGGATTGAACCTTGATTGGTTTCAATCCGTGGTCTTCCGTTTCTGATGAAGGTGAATAAACTGAGAAATACCGCCAGAGAGGATCCCTTAAAACGAGGCCCTATGTAGGAGTGCCTGAAGAGTGCCTGTAAGTTATCAAGGCTATTTCCGTTAACGACAAGCACTCTACGGCACTAGATTCATAATCACCACGAACAATAGATTAAACCTTGATTGATTCCAATCCGTTGTCTTCAGATGGCTGTGAATAAACCGGGGTAATTGTCAGAAAGGACGCCTTTAAATAGGGCACTCAAACCACTCAACGCGAGAGTGCCTAGTTACCTTCTGTCGACCCGTTTGATAGGTACGACGGAAGGTTGACGATGAGCTATTACTACCGCTTGCTCGATCCCAATACAACAACTGAGGACATCCAAGTTTCTCAGTTCCCAGCCATCAATTCTCAACTTGTCCCAAACTGATGGCTCGAGACACCGCTCCTCAGCTTCTGACTTCGGTCCGCTTCTCTCGCCCTCCTAATAAACCACTGGAAAGGTTTATCACTCCAATTAATCATTTGGTTCTTCGCCAAACCTTTTCAAGTTCTCTGATTCATCGACTCTATCGTTTGAGTGTGTTTTCATTGGGAAACCCCTAACACCCAATCATGAAAACTCTTCACAAATACCGCTACAACTTCTTCGTCTTGTTCAAAACTTTGTAGCTCTGAAACTTTCATGTATTAGAGTAGGTTTTGTTACAGGCAGGTACCTATCACTTACCTATATATGCCTACATTACTATGGAAAATTGCACTGGTCTATAAATTCCATGGCTTGATATGCAGTTGACTAGTCCCAACAAGTTGGCCAGTTGCCAAACTAGTTGCCGTAACATGAATAAGCTTGTTCCCAAATACGCTCGAGGGAGCTAAATTCATGAAGATTTTGGTTTATTATCTTCCATAACGAACCATTGGAATCGCCGAAAGAAACAAATTTTTTAACCCCCCCTCAAAAAATTTTTCTTAAGCCATCAAAATGTATAACCTAAGCCATCAAATTTTGAAGGGGGGTTAAAATTTTGTTCGTCGGTCGATTCCAATGGTTCATTATTGAAGATAATAAACCAAAATCCGTCCGTCCGCAACACGTCATCCGCGGCATTTTGCCCAGTTAGCGCTGTGCTAAAATTACGAAATTTGGTTTACGGGTTCAGACCAACCACACGATGATCCATGGTAAGACGTTTTTATCACTACACATCTAATACGTAGATGTGTAGTAATGAAAACGTCTCGCCATGGCGCTATGGGGAGATTTCGAAACGGGGAAGGTACTTGTGAAGTGGTTAGGACATCTCTTCAGGAGAAAGGAAAAGGGCACGCGGAGAAAGTGGACTTTATTTTCGTTTATTCTAAAGAATTTTAATTTTCGTTAGTTTTCCTATTGAAGAGACGCGGTATACGCAGTACCACGAGAGATGCCCTATACACAGACTGTCAAGTGAGATGGCTTATACACAATGGAGACTATCAGTTATAAATAGTGAGTTCACGGGTGTAATTCGGTGACTTGAAAAACTTTGAAAATATTGAAAACCATTCAGAGATATAATGAAAACTCGCACATCAAAATACTAAGGGCTGTGAGGGCTAACTAACAAATTATTCGGAATAAGTTGTATAGTGTTGAAAATAGTGAAATTCATTGTGAAAATAACAGCGAAAACGTAGTGGAGGAAACACTTGACACCCACTAAGACTTGACACTCACAAGTGACAGTCATGTTTGATTCACATATTATATGAATCATATATGACTGTCTCTCCCCTTTTGGATCATACATAATACTTTTACCGGTGGCATATCTATACTACATAGATTCATATACGATACCAGTGACATATCTGTACCTATACTATGCGATACCTGTGGCAAACCATACCAATACATATATTATACCTTTCGATAATACAACAATAAGAAAAGGGCGGAAGTCGGCGAAACCTGCCTATTTTCCATTAGAGTTCCAGCGGACGGACGAACAGGGCTCCAACACAACAAAGAAGAAACTACTTGAAGGTTTATTGAATCCATTCTATTTTCATCATCGCCCTATTGGAATCACCTCCACTCACAATAAACTAACAGCATGTTTCGTCCTCTTCTAGAAATTTCAACTCGGGGTCGCTCTTAGCTCGACTGAAAATCGATTTCGAGAATCAACCATCGAAGTATCGACCAATTTTCGTTCTTTTTCTCTTCGCTTGGGACACCTAATGACAAAACTGTTGACAACCAGTTTTCAATTTCGCAGTTCAAACATTTGCTGAGTCAATATATCGAACGAAAACTTTCACATTTAACAATTGGTCATTTTCAATTCGGTGTCTTCTATCGGCTGTTCCAAAGTAGAAATCTTAAATCTCCAAAATGTTAAAACTCGAATTTCCGAAAACTTTATAATAAAAAACTTTATTTCCGAAAACTTTATAAACTTCATGATTTGGTATATTATACCAAAATCTGTTTCAGACCATCCTAAATTCACTGCCACGCGAAAAACACGAAAAATCATATAATATATGATTTAATTTCAGACGACAACTCACGATATCATTGAGATGAAAAGTTCAAATATGCACAAAAAACCTGTCAGTCATGGCAATCGAAAGTTTAAGTTCGTAGATGCGCAGAATATGCCCACTCTACGAGGGGTTTAGGGGAGTTTTAAAGGGAAACAATAACCCATAAATTCTAAAAATGAAACAGTCTGACAAGTGACACGTCATTTTAAAGATTTTTTAATGCTACACACGATGGTGTATCAGAATGGCGATATCTCAATACGCTCTCAAACTGGAGCACTTAGAAGATGAAGAAACGTGGTTGTTACTTGAGATGTTCTTCACAATTCATCTTCTCTAATCTGATTACGGGATTCTGACTTCACCATCGTGTTCAGCAGAATAGCTACTGCTTCGAAAATTCACTCATACGATCATGCTGCACGACTGGAACTTTTTATTGTATCGCCTAAACAGAAAAATTCATTCACTGTGGTACATCAATAGTGGACTACATTTATTTTCATTTTTTCTTCAAACAACAATAGATTGGAATACGTTAAGTCATTGTGGTTTCACTGTTGTTGTAAACTTCGTACTTCATTAGGTATGATGGAATAATAATGATGGGCGCAGTTCCCATTTAAAATTCATCGAATTAGAATTTAATATTGTGTAAGTACTAATATTGTACTATAGGGAAAATGTGGATTCAGGGCAATTATTCAGCACGGTAACTCACAACTTGAGCACAATAGAGTTGTTGATTTCACTCAATGGTTTATCAACACAATAGGTATTGTTAATGAAGCCTCTAGGGTGCCTCATTTTATAAGAGTCCGTGCCGAAACTAAATGGTTCACCCAACACCACCACCACTTACTACCCTTAGAGTTCATAATAGTATTTATACTGTTCAGGATCCTCGTTATACAACATCGTGATAGGTTTTGCCACATGCATTTCGAAGAGAACAAAAAAACCATGAATGTCCATGAGGAAAGGTCCTGTGCAAAATATGAAACTCTTGCAATTATCCAATACTACATCAATGCACGGCCCTCACTTATTGTACTATGGTAATTCAGTGTCAGACGCTGTTTCCAATGGATGAAATACTGACGAAAATGCAAGACCTCAACAATTTGGTTCGAAACACACCAGATCCCTCTGAAAATAACCCGATGAAACATTTGAAATTTCTAGACGAGGTCAAAGAAGCTACTGCAGAAGAAATGGTTCCACCACTAACGAAGAAGGTATGAAAGAGTGGTTTTCTAGTTTCTAGTTTGATGGTTGGTTTGCTGAGTTTTCACTGTAACCCGGGGAGGTTAGGCAATTACGCCCGACCCAGAGGGATAGCCTGGTCTGCCTATCCACAGACCTACCTATCCCCAGAGCGGCCGAATCAAAAATACGAGAAGCAAGGGAAAATAACTTAGCAAACCATGACAAGTTTTCGTTGAAATATTCCATATGTAATGAGATTTGACTCTTTTGGCTCGATGTAGACTCATGAGGATTTTTCTCTTGGACACAACGTGGTGGTATTAAAACTTGCAAAGGAGAATGAGAGTATTAATGATGGAACAAGAATATTTATACAATTAAATTCATTATTAGCTTAGGTAGCGAAAAAACATGTACAGGAGCCTTGTACAAAGAACCTGGGTGAGGTGGACTCAATTCCAAAGGCATGAAAATTTGAGGGGTTGTCAGGGGATGTTAGAGGGTATGTTTGCTCAGTTTTCGAATACGAGAACCTTAAGCTCGGAGGGAAAAAACACATTTCAAAAAAAAATTCGCTTTATCAGTTTTTACCGTATTACTCGAAAAGTCCATTTAGCTGCAATCGTCCGTCAAATTTCGTTGGAGCAAACAGGGTCGGCTGATCATCAATATCTTCATCATTGAGTCTCTGGAGAGTTCTCGCAGCCAGTCCCAGCGCAGTTGTTGCACATGGTTGTGTAAAAAAGGCTTGCTTTTTAGCAGCAATAGCTTCCTAAACTGCATCTACTCATAGTTACAAAGTTGCATCCATTGCAATCATTAATTTTCATAATTAAGGTCCTCGTATTCGAAAACTCAGCAATCAAACTCTCTACCAACCCCTAACAACCCCTCAAATTTGCATTAACTTTGGAATTGAGTCCATGTAGAATGTACTTAGCTCCTGGACTATGAGTATTAAAAACAAATTTTGTAGTTTGGGGTTTGATTTCAGATTGTTCTGTGCGATCCAGTGGTGCTAAGAAACACGTACAAGAAGATAAACCCTCCAGAACTGTTCCCACTTTTCGTATGAATATTTACTCATTTAAAAATGTATCAACTCTTCAGTTGATATTGTATTATATTCTCAAATAATTTATTTACACAATTTGGCCTCTTGGGCGATTATGGGGATAGGGAGTGGACACTCACAATTGTCGAGAAAAAGCGTGAGTTGTGGTAATAACCCAAAAATACGATTAAATTCCCTTGACCGCCCTTGACGACTCCCAGGATCTTTGTATGGTCCTTTGAAGCCGGTATTTTCGATATTGCACAATCAGTAAGAAGGAATTAGTGATGAGCAGTGTAGTTGGTTTTGGTGTTATTTTTGACGAATTTTACCTTGATTTTATTGATTATTTATTATTTTTATTTTTATATTTTCAATTCTTGTAAACTACCTAAGTATGTTATTTAGTTATGATGAAAGCATGACGAATGAGTTTGAATGGCGCTCTGAATAGGGGGTTATTTATTTAATTGGAAAGAAGAATCTATTAATCAGACTAATCTGTTCATTCAGAACAAGAGGTTCGGCTTAAAATCAAGTCAGATTTAGCAAACAATAAATCAGCTTCATTACGATTAACAGATCCAACAATGAAACTCAGGCGAAAAGAACGAATTTTATTTGTCTGGCTTTCATTTGGAGCCGAAAGTAAATTACTTGGTTTTCCTGATAACACGATAAAAGGGCTTAAAGGGGTAAAAGAGCCGGATTGTAAGCGAGAGTTCCTCCCAAACCTTTCAAACTCAATCAATCAAACTGGGATCGATTCATCGATCAAAAAAAAACCTTTTGATCGCTCATTGCAAACTCAAAGAGGGGCTCCCGAGAATTTTATTACGCTATTTATATTTGGAGAATGTAAACGACCCTTCCCCGCCAGAATCGATTTCAACCTTTTCACTATCGATGTAGGGCGGTGAGACAGTTATTTGAGCAGTCAAATAACTTTGACCGTGAGGTTTAGACGATTATGCGACACCTCTGGAATTGACAAAGTTGAAGACGCCATGAACCCTCTTGATACTTTAATCTAGAGTCTTTACTGTTCTTTACAGTGTAGCTAGCAGAACAAAAAGAACCTAAAATATGCATGTGATATAGTTCGCCAAGCTTACGCTGAATTCGCTTCGACAACGACGTGATACGACTATTACCATTGGAGCACCCCTAGCATATTAAACTAAACAAAATTAAGTTTGATAAAAAAAAAACCAAATGAGTAGATAGATCAGTAGAGCTCACTAATTTGATTCTGTTTACTGACGCGATTGTGGAAAAGATTGGTATCATGCAGTTTTCAAAATCACGCTCTATTTTTTGGCAATAGATACCAAGTACCTACCTAAGGAAAACTAGAGTATTTGAAAAAATCGCCTATTTCCACTGAATTATGAGTACCTACACTGTTAGACCCGTTTCGGTGATTTAACCATCGTCAGTAACAACAAACCGGTCTAACAGTGTACTCATATTTCAGTGGAAGTAGACGATTTTTTCCAAGTACGCTTGTTTTCCTTAACATGGGTTTCTTCGATTTCGTCGCGAGTGATATAGTTCGTACCAAGTATCTACTTTGTCAAAGCTCCAAAACTAAGGTGGATCTCTGAGTAGTACAAATTATGCATCAGAAATTCCTATTTTACTTCATATTAGGTGTTCAATGCAAAAATATAGGTACGACATCCACCTTGAATTACTCTAATTATTTTAGTTATCCAAAATTACCTCAAATCTAATTTTGGTTTATTATCTTCGATAATGAACCATTGGAATCGCCCAAAGAAAAAATTTTTTTAACCCCCCCTCAAAATTTGTTGGTTTACGTTTCAAGATACGTAGATTCAGAAAATCGAATAAAAAAAAATCCGTCCGTCCGCCGTACGCCGTACGCCGTACGCCGTACGCCGTACGCCGTCCGCGCCACTTTGCCCAGTTAGCGTTGAGTTAAAATTACGAAATTTTTTTTATGGGTTTCGACCAACCCCACAATGGTCCTCGAAACTTTTCATAACCCTAGGTCAAGGGGAAGGGGTTCAAAACGAATTTTGAAATTTTGAAAATTTCATATCTCGAAAAATTCATATGGAACGGTATGTTTTTTATTTCATATTTAGATAGAGTTTGTTCCGTAGAATTTTTTAAGACCATCCGCAGCTTTGTACGACCAGCCGTTCGTTCACAATGACGGCTCAAAGATTGTGCCTCACAACACGATCGTGACTCAAACTGTTGAAATACAGGTCCATTTTCATACTAACAAGCTCTTTGGAACATCATATGGCTTATGTGTTGTCGAGTTTGTTGTTATGAGATGCGTTTCGTGCTACGGAAATGAAGGTAATTTCGAATGTTTGTTGGTAGTCACTTCTTTTATAGAAAAATTATTACCGACGTAGTATTAAAAACCCCAGAATTATATCGTATTAATTAATCATAATTAATAATAATTATTATTAATAATAAATATGAATTAATAATACCTAACAATAAATTATAATATTTTCCACTAGGTACTTGATAAAATTGTTAATAATTAGTGATAATTTATAATAATAATAGGTAATTATTAATAATGATTAATAATTAATTATTAATCTAACATTTAGGATCTAGACATTTAGACCTAGTGATCTAGACAGAAGGGTGATCTGTACAAAGAAGATAATGAACCGTTGTGTCAAGAATTTGCAGAGTTTTTCCCAATTAAACCTGTCAATAGTTTTACTTTCGTTATTTCCAAATTCAAAACATTCAAGAATCAGTTTTTTAAAATTTACTATTTAATATTCCTGTTGACGATTCAGTCTTAAGAGCGGGTAGTTCAAGTAGGGATGTAGCCAGTCACGGAATTTGTCGAGTGAAGAAATCATTCTGAGATTGTGGTATCTCGAGGACGTAATTGGCATTTGTTCGCGTCAGATCAATCACCGATTGCTTGGTAAATCAATTAAGATGTTCATGTACGTACAAAACAGTTCTATGACTGTAAGCCTTTCTGCGTGTGAGAACATCGAAGGTTTTGTTCAGGCACCTTATGGGCATTAGTTGCTATTCTTATAATTCATTGCTATGTTTATGCTATGCTTTTATTTATTGAGAAGGTAATGTATTTAGTTTTCAAAAGGCTTCAAAGTTAGGTGCATAGGTACCATAGGTTGAGATGCTTTATAAAGCATCTTAACTTATGGTACCTATGCATCTTAAGATGCTTTATAAAGCATCTTAACTTATGGTAACTTCGAAGCTCTATACAATGTAAAAGCTTCCTAATGCTTCGAAGTTGGCTAACAAGAGAATATCTTAAAATTGACATAATCTCATGCCATGCGATTTTCTCTTGTTAGCCAACTTCCAAGCATTAGGAATGCGTAGATTTCCTGGTTTTATTGACCAATGATGCTACATGAGATGTTGATCAACTCCCAGATATACTCGTATTATAGAATTCAGCGTGTCTATTTCCATGCAGCTACACAAGTTTCTTACAGCATCACAGTTTTCCTTGTGCACTTTGTGTTTAGAGACATTAAGAAAAGTCCTGTTTTATTTATTAAGAAGGTTGTGCATTTAGTTTTCAAAAGCCTCACGGTTGCTAAAACATTTGGCTATTTCAAACAGTCATTTCTGCAACAGAGTGTGCTAGCTCACAGGACTCTTTATTTATTACAATTGCTACGGAGTATATCCTCTCAGTTTCGTAGTAAACAGATCACTCATGTGTATCAGAAATAATATTGGGACAAGAACAGATCCTTGGGGTACCCATAGTAATTTTTTTAGATCGCTAACCACATCCTGATTTCACACATATTGCTGTCTATCTGTGAGGTTCCATTTGAACCATCTAACTACGGTTTGGTCAAGTCCAATTATTTCAAGTTTGAGGACCAATATCGATGTTTCTATTGAGTAAAATGCTTTAGAAAGATCAACGAATATTGCTATTATTTTACCTCCAACCCCTTATTATTGATATTTACATCAATGGACCTACAAGATGACGTAATTTTCAAGGGCAAGAAAGTATATCAGAAAAGGAAACCTAACCTGGGAACTGGAAGCTTTGTACCTTTCTAATATATCGATCTCGTGTGATATAATAATTTTCAAGTGAACACCCTTGGATCCGAACTTATGAAATTAAGAAGGTGAAGTCATTCAAAGGCTCAAAAGAATTGTCAAAGGAATAGAGTAAATAATTTGGATGTTGAAGATTAGACCCGACCGGCCTTCGGTAAGTAATAAACTACCAGGCAACAAACTCAAACTTTTTTACGTTCAAGTGTCAATCCGAACTTTTTTGCTTACTTCCTCTCCTCCGACAGGTTGGTATTGACTTCATCATCAGTTTATCGATAACAAACTTTTTTCATTTCAACTATTCTCCTCATCGGATCTTATTAAAATAGCTCACTACCTATCAGAGCTCGCCCTCGGCTGATGAAAATCTCTCTTCAATATTCATCATAAGTACTTCTATAAAGTTCGTTTTTAGCGATTTCAAAGAAAAAGAAGCTATTCAAAAATTGTTAAAACCCGCATTTCCGAAAAAGTACTATGCCAAGATCCGTCTCAAACCATCCTGAATAGCTTCCTTTTCTTCAAAAATTTAAAATTTGTAGTGCAAATTTGAACTGTTTATCTCAATTCTATCGCGAGTTAATTTTGAATTTTCGAAGAAAAGGAAGCTACACAGGGTGTCTGTAAGTGGTGGATCACCATACCTCATTGCCTTATTCAGCTAGGTAAAAAAAAACGGGACCAACGCCATTCTTCATAATTTTCGAGTAGAATTCAGGAAAAATACTTTTGCTCCGGCCACTTGCGCCTCAGTGGGCGCAATTGACACTAACTTCATTAATTTCACATGGTAACCCCTTTTTTTATTGCAGATTCGGATTCTACGCGAAATTTCATGAAAATTTGACACCTCAATCGAATTTTTTCACGGCGCGCAATCCTAACATCAACCAATTGCGCAAAGATCTGATTTTTGGGAACCCAGAGTGTGACACTTGAAATTTCATTATTTTTCGACGATATCAGTTTTTTATTTGAATTGATTTACCCGAGATAACAGCCTAACATGGTCGTTTTTAAGAAAAACCATCTTATTCTGGCTCTTGATCATTTTAGTTTTAGTTAGATGACTTGTTAGGCAGGCGGGTTGGTAACTAAATTAACTTGTCGAGGACATGTGGAACAATTTTTTTATCCTCCTCCTTCCACCTCAAATTTTACTTTTCGTAAAACTATTCCTATTTTAATTTTGTATGGTATTAAGTTGGGAAAACAGACCGAAATTGAATTTGCAGAAAGTATTAGGCGAAGGGGTAAGAAGCCGAAAACGACAAAAAGTGACGAAATAACACAATTTTAATTTAGCATTGTATCAAGATTCCATAATTTCCTTTAGTGGGTGGAAATGGGCAAATTTTAGTAAGAGTAATTACACAATAATTGGCCGGTAATCAAGGATCAGACAACAAGAAGGAGGGAAAATGTAGGATCTACCAACCCAATCAATTAATGTGGAATTATTGGGTGTCGTACCTACTCTTGGTTTTCAAGTATTAGCAATTAAATCGCACTTTGAACCTTAAGAATGCCTTTTTTGGCATAGAAAACATGACAGAAACTCATTTGGCAGTTCCCAGAACATCACCATAACAATGTAAGGTATGAACTGTCTCCTACATACGTGGGAACATATAAAGTTCGAGGTAGTACTTCAAGCATACAATGTGTAACTACTACGTCACTTACATAAACTACTCGGTAGGTATCGTCTTAGACGTAAAAGTATGAAAATAGGCAATGTGGGGCGGTTTGAACAACTGAGATTATTATACTACAATGTTGATATATATAAATATATATATTTTTTCCAATTGTTGAAATTTTGTATTTTTACATTGTCATTTTTAAGACAGACACTCACCTCTTTCATTGATCCATGGGAATTTCGGATCCCCTAATGTTTTACATTTCGAAAAAATTGTCGATCAAAATGAAAACACGACCCTATTGTTGAATTGACAGTGCGATGTTTTCAACTTTTGACCGAATCGTATATACGCGTCGAGTGTAATTTTTTTAGACAATTTGAAAGGGTGAATTTTGGGTCCAGGGAGAGGGGGAGTGTCAAAAAATTTTTTTTGGATTTTATTTCAGGAATTGGTAGCGAGCGATGTGGGACATGCAGTGCGCGCGATAGAACTGGCTGGAGGGTGCAATGGTTGTGGCTGTCAGGTCAGGGGAGGGGGGTTGAGGAGGGGAAATGGAGCGATCGAATCTGGTCCCCTCTCCTCCCCTAAGTTTTCCAACCCCTTGACGTCGCTAAGACCGGCCATGACGTCTCTACGTTTTACTATACCGTACGCTTCCTTTAACTTCGAGGCCCGCACTCGGAGCTGTTCCGCAGGCCAACTTTTCAAGGGGTTCTTCGACAAGTTGTCAATCCAATTCGAAAAGTCGAATCCCCTGAAATGAGAGTGAATTTCACACGATCATCTTGATCGTGACACTCATGATCGAAAAAAATCCAGTCATGCAGCACGGCTATAAGAGCGGTTTTTCGAAGAAATAACTGGTAAAATGTAAAAAGTAAAACGTCTCCATTTCACTGAATTACTAACGTGATGTTGAGGGATGTCTGTTGCTACCTCTGCCATAATGAGTGTGTGTGATTTAGTTTGACCGTCAGTAAGAATGATGTTGAGGGATGTCGACATCCCTCAACATCATTCTTACTTACGGTCAAACTAAATCACACACACTCATGAATTACTAACGAATTTCGTCTCCATTTTTTGCCCAGTAACCTACCGGTTAATAGATTTTTCAACGCTGAACACGATGGTGTAGGCATGGCTAATACGATTATTTCATGGTAATGAGTTTTCGAGTAACAGCGACCTCGCAGAATGTAGGGAACCTCCATTGAGTACCAGAAGAATAATGCTGGGAAGTAGGTACCTTGCTCGCTTGTACTCCACCCTTCAGCCTCTTTACAGTAAAATAAGTGTGCCTAAATATGAATGTTTTGACCGAAAGATATTGGCAAAAGAAAGTAGCCCCTCCACTCACAGAAAATTTCCTCGAAATTTCACATCACATGTGCGGAGTGTTTTCAGAGAACAAGCCGTCGTTTTATTTAATAGATTATTGGGCGTTAATGCACCGTCCGCAGATCATAATCCCAAACTTCAGGCAATCAATGGGTCACAAGGAGGTGGAACACGACCTGATGGAATTGTACAATCGTCAAGAAACGCATTGCAAAATGATTTACACAGATGGCTCCAAAATTGGAGGCAATGCAGGTTGTGCTATGTATGACTGGAATGTAAATGTAATTAAGTCATACAAGGTCAACAAATTAGCGTCCATGTTCACAACCGAACTGATTGCAATGGTTAAGGCTCTGGATTACATTGAGCAGATTGAGGTACTACCTCGAACCGTCCTAATCGTCTCTGACTCAAAGAGTGTGATGGAGAATCTTCAGAATCCAAAGACTCTATCAACAACTTCATATTTGCTAAGCGAAGCTTGCCTGCTACTGTGACGAAGAAAGCAACCTTTTGGTCCCATACAAAGATTTGTACTCCCAGTTTAGGACCAGGAGTACCACAGTAGCTATCCTGCAGGGATTAGTTATAAATTCCTTTTCCCAACTATAGCAGCTAAACCATGGCGCTGTGAGGTCAAGGGGAAGGATAAGAGATTCTACTCAAGCATGGCACGATTACGGACTGGACACGGTATATGCAAAGCTTATCTTCACAAAATTAACCAAGAGCAGTCAGATCTTTGTGATGAGTGTGGTGAACTAGGCAATTTGGAGCATGTGCTTCTTTCATGTAGGAAATTTGATAGACAGCGGAAATTGATGTTAGATGAGATCGCTGAACCTTACCCAATCAATTTTACATCTCTATTAGTTAGACCGGAACTCTGTGTGAGTGTAATGAAGTATTTTAACGACATTGGCCACGACATTTAGTACCATTCACGATGATAATTAATAATTAATGTAATCATGCTTGCATGTTAAATAGCTGAAATCATAATACTGTAATATAATATATATTATATTATTGTATATTGTATTATATTATATGTAACATGGCTGTATGGATAAGTCTGATGCCAAATAAAAAGAAAGAAAAAAAAGTTATAACAACATAAAGTTATGCCATACTGATGCATGTTAACAACATGCATCAGTATGTCATAATGTTAACAAATGCATCAGTATGACATAATGTTAACAACATGCATCAGTATGGCATAATGTTAACAACATGCATCATTACGTCATAATGTTAACAACATGTATCATTATGTCATAATGATTTATGTTAACAACATAAAGTTATGTCATACTGTTGCATGTTTCTTGGCGCTCTGATTGAAATAAGTGCAACATAAAAAACATAGCTACATAAAAAATAAGCTTGAAAGATTCACACTGAAATTGCACCGAAAAAAATAAGGTAGGTACCTTCTTATTGAAACAGGCTCACAAATTAATGTAGGTACCTACTCAATATGACAGCAATCTCGGAAAAAATTGAATTTGTTTTTTAGTTTTAGAATGGCTTGTCATTTAATGAATATTATGTGGCTAACTCTGTTCGATTATTGGACTCTAACTAGTTAGACTCTAGTTAGTGGGAAACTAACTCAATACTCACTCAAATAACTTGTCCACAGTTACGATCACACATCACGCACGGGAGTTAGTTAATTCAAGTTGAAGTGTAATACTGTCCCAAATCAGGGCACTTGGCTGTACTTACGTACTGATTTGTTTTCCTTTTTTCTTCTGGTATAATAATGTCCGAAGAGGAAATTCTGGACGAAATTTTGTCCATCTTCGGAAATTGATGCTGAAGCGGAGATGAAAGTAGACGACGATAACGAGGAAGACCACATCTCGTTACCTAACCTTGAAGATGATTCAGACGCAGATTATTCAGGATTATCAACATTATTATAAAACAACATCATGTAGGTACCTATTCAATTAGGATGTTTTGACGTGCATTATCGTATAATAATTCAAAACATCAACTTTTCAATGAACAATACTATAATTTTTCAACTACTATAATTTTACACAGCACATCAATCATAGTCTTTATAAAACTAGGTCGGTAATTCACCAAAATTTAATACTGTATCTAATATTATTAGGTATATCGTAAGGCTGTGTTAAAAAAAAAGTTCCTTATCTCTTTGGAAATTTGTAGATATTATGAACTTCTTATGTTAGACTAGAGTATTAAATACCGACCAAATTTTGGTGAGTTACCGACCTAGTTTTATAAAGACTATGACTGATGTGCTGTGTAAAATTACAGTAGTTGAAAAATTATAGTATTGTTCATTGAAAAACTTGGTGTTTTGAATTTTGTTTTTATACCCCTTGAGTTGACTACTAATGACAATTTTCCGTGAATATACGTCGAATCGACGTGTAGGTAGGTATTAAGTAGTAGATAATGGTGAAATTCAATTGCTAAATGGTAATGGTACGCCTTTGAGACGTATAGAACATGAAACGAGATACCTAGCACTTTGCTGTAGTGAACTAGCAACCATTCATGGTACCTATTTCGTTTACGATTAAGATAAGGGTGGAAATGAATAGTTAGGCGAATTTTTAACCCTTAAGTGGTAGAAAATCCAGGGTACCCTCCTAGGGTTTCGAAATTAAAGAAACAAAAAAAAGGAATACTTGTCCCTGGTCCAATACACGGCAACTTCCTCGTGGCCGTTCGGGTTAATTGAGATCGCACGCAGGTACCCGTTTCAACCTTCCGTCAAAACCACTGTCGGCACTCGAAAAACGTACTGCACGAACAAAGTACTGGACAAAAAACGTACTGCACGAACAACGTACTGGACGAAAACGTACTATACGAGAGACACTTGTTGCGGGGTCGCCGGATTTTCATCAAGTACATGCACTAGGTAGGTCATCACCGATATCACCGATATCAGCTTATCATTAGGGCTAGAAGGTTCCAGGCTCCTCGAGAAAAGTTCAGCCACCAACATTCGCGACCTTGCAAGTACAAATACATGCCCATGTACAATAATTGGTGATTATTAACCATTAATAATAAAGAAAATGACCTAACCATTAATAACAAACAAAATAAAGAACATGCATGAACTTTGAATAATTGAACATTGGAATTAGTGATGCAAATAAATAATCGATTATCTGACTCCGATTAATCGATTGATTTTAATCAAACTTTAGCTGCCGATTATTTTTATTAATAAATTATTATTACTGATCAGGGGCGGCTCGTGGGCTCAGAAACTGGTGGGGCACCAGGGCAATATTTAGGTGCATACCTACCTATTAGGTACTCACTATAGGAACTAAACTCAAACTACCCTTACAGCTAAACTGCTTCATAATTAATGGTATGCAGCTCTTAGCAAGTCAGGAAACATCGTTCTCCAAAGAGTTCTCTTGAGGAGAGGGAAGATTACTGACCAGTATCCAGGATTACCGACGAGGAGGTGGCTGCAAGGCAATCCCACCTACCCACCCAAATAATTCTCTTCAAAATTATAGGAAGAATAAAAGAGAAATTGTGACTGTACGAGTACTATTCAAAGAGTACATTATAAAGGTAGGTAGTCAAAAAATTATATTATTGGAGTTTCTATTACTGGGGTTTTTAAAAATTAGCAATCGCGACCATCTGCTTCCTAGCCGAGTGGTACCTTGAAAACCCCCTCTAAAAATGTCCTCTTATGCCCAGATTGCACATACGTTTTCTTATCCAATCGTATCAAAACATTTTGAGCGATCACAGAACAGCAAGATTGATTTCAACTAGCTTTTAGAGTTCGTTGGTTAGCTCAAACAAAGCTCGAGTCAACGAAGTCACCATCAGTTTCAGGGATAACAAATAAAACAGTATTCTCAACGGTTGGCTGAGCTACATAATAATATTATGTATATTACTGTTATTAACGGTTATTAACTGTTATTAACTTACAGAATGTAGAAATCAACAAATGAGATTCCCTTGGGCGAATAGTGATCCACGTAGTATAGTAGGGTTTTCTGTGACTTCAGTCTTGACGACTAGCAAAGCGTTCACGCATTGCACGTGAGATATTAAATTTCAATGTTTAGTTCATTAATATTATGGAGACAATAATTCACTTTTACTATGATGAGTAAATACGAAGCTAAAAACCACCAGTCAATGCATTCAAAATAATATTATAACGTCAGGCAACGTTTTGATATCATTCTTATCAAACATGGAAGAAAGCATGGAAGAATGAAACTCGTTCTTCCTTGACAAGGAACGATTCAACGATCGATTGTTTTCGGCGTTCAACTTGATACGATATTTTGGCCACCGCCCGGAACGCCTCCTATCTCGCAACACAGAGTGCCTTCCCCCACCCCAGGAAGCGCCTATACCTTCAACATTGAGACTGGGGCACTTCTGGTCGATCCGATAATCGACTTTTTTAATCGATAAATCGAAACAAAATGCGACTCAGTGGAAGTGGGTAGTCATGGAGGAAGGGAGATCTCCCTTCTTCCATGGTGGGTAGTAGTAGGTAAGATTTTTTTCTCCTTGTTCTATGTTTTTTCTGTTTTCCTTTGCAAATTTTTGGGTGGGGCGAGGGCCA
Organism: Stenodema calcarata; assembly: GCA_963920205.1. Lineage (NCBI taxonomy): Eukaryota > Metazoa > Arthropoda > Insecta > Hemiptera > Miridae > Stenodema > Stenodema calcarata. The sequence goes on along the minus strand of OY986060.1, from coordinate 11,055,357 downwards.
AGGTGGCCTTATGGACGAGCCGCCACTGTTACTGATTAATCGATACCATTACAGATTAATCAGTTTTCGAATACATCAGGATTTGAAAGCATTTTTCAAACATATTAGAATGAATCAAAAATCCTGATATACTCGCAAACCGATTGCTCAGTAATGATATCGATTAATCAGTAATAATAATCGATTAATAAAAATAATCGGCAGCAAAACAACGATCAAATTTGGTCTTCGACCCCGGGGTACCCCCCTTAGTTTTACCCCTGTGGTTGGGGGTCTAGATTTTACAGTTATAGTCTACTGTTTCAAAATTTGGTTTAATGAAAGTTGTCGACGATGGGATTTGAAAAATTAATGTTTTTTGAACCCCCTACCACTACCCCTGTGGGTGTGGGGAGGGGGGGGGGTTCAGATTTTACGGTTATAGTCTACTGTTTCAAAATTTGATTTAATGAAAGTTGTTGACGATGGGATTTGAAAAATTAATGTTTTTTGAACCCCCTACCACTACCCCTGTGGTTGTGGGGAGGGGGGGTCTAAATTTTACGGTTAAAGTCAACCGTTTCAAAATTTGATTTAATGAAAGTTGTCGACGATGGGATTTGAAAAATTAATGTTTTTTGAACCCCCTACCACTACCCCTGTGGTTGGGGGGTCTAGATTTTACGGTTATAGTCAACCGTTTCAAAATGTGATTTAATGAAAGTTGTCGACGTTGTAGGTAACCCCCCCCCCCCCCCCTCCACCTCTAGTGATAGGGAAAAATTCAAATGGAACTGTTTAGTTTTTAGTTCACATTTTAGTAGTGTTTAATTTTTAAAATTGTTTATGGCCATCTGGAGGTTTGTACAACCACCTTTTCGTTGTCCTGTCCCCTGGACGGTACCTAACTCTCTCCTCTGGAAACAAGTTTTACAGAAACATGAATATCTGATAAAGTATTTATAACTCTGCATGCCCACTTTGCTTCCCTCATAAGGAATACAACGTTAAGACAATAAGAGAGAAAAAATGGGAAAAATCGATTAAAAAACATCGTTAGGTCGGTCAGGTCAAATATGACGTTTTTTCGTGGATTCACCCACCTAACAGAACCGATGCCTCAGTTGGCAACTCGAATTCGTTTTCACGTTCGAATTTAAAAATCAGCTGTAAGCAACACGAGCACGCATTTCTTTTCTTGATTTCCACCATTTGCCGTCGTCATCGACCACTTCATGTGAGTTTTCAATATTTTTTACATTTAATAATATTATTACATCCTGTTTCATACCGTTTGTTCTGTGTTCAGCAAGTTCTTTATCAATACTGGGCGGTACTGTAGGTTTAACTTGAATTGTTCTCCAACTTGGGACTTATCCACACTTCACCTCCATTACTTTAAGGTTAGTTCGGGTGAGCGTTCGGAATTGACCATGCTCCCTTTGGGGCGTTCGTTTAATAATAATAATAAAAACCATTTATTGTACAAACCATTTAGTTGTAGAACTCGTCCAGTATGAAAAGTCCGCCTTGGATCGGGCTAAATGAACAGCGGACTGTTGATACTGGACGAGTTCTGTGACAAACGAACGCCTCAAGGGGAACGCGGTCAATTCTGAACGCTTAGCCGAACGAACCTTTAAACAACCAGTTCAATCCTCTAGAATTTATCAATGATGTAGGGCGGAATTCATAGACATAATTTGAGTGCGATAAAGTTGATCGATACGGGGATCCATGCACCCAGCGCGATTCACAGTCGTGATTTGAGGGCGTCCTGAATGCGCTTTCTGAGGGTCCACTCAACAGGTTTCACAAAAAACATCATTACGGCGTTGAGTTGAGGGTCACCCTCAGCTCAATTGTGCAAAGTCCTGAGGGATGTCGGGGGGTCACTCAAGTGCTTCCACCTTCATCTGTTTCTGAAATTCTCAAATTTCTCGATTGTTCGATTGTTCGAGACAAGTGTCCCTATAGGTACGCCATTTTCTCGTAGAGCGCAGTAAAAATGTATCGAGCAAGGAAACCAAAATCACCTTCTAAATAAAACAACAATGAGCGCCAATAGTCATTCAAACGAGTACAAAATTGAATACGATCATGAAAATCGAAATTAATAGACCCAAGAAAACATTCCAATAATTTTTAAGTTTGAACATTTCGGAACTATCATTGATTGATTGAATTATCGATTGAACAAAAACAAAATTTTGTTATCAGGGTTTAAGATAAATGGTCTGTATATAAAATGGTTTGTATATAAAATAGTCTGTATTTAAAATGATTTACATGTATTACATAAATAACGAGGAAAATGCAAGTTCCAAGAGCGTAACCTTCCCACTCCCTTTCAATTTTCTCTACTGATTTATACCGATATCACTATCGATATTTTCTTGTTAGTATCCATGATTGAACTGCCCAACTAAAGTCTTCCAAACGATGAAAGGATGTTGGGAGTTAACTGATTTGGAAATCAAGGGCAAAGTGAGTTTCCCAGTGAATTGGAGTTGAATGTGGTAGAATAGCAAGAAAAGATATTTTCAATCTTGTATCTTGATCCACTGTATCTCAAATTGGGCAGTATAGGGTGACATTTCCGCCATCTCAAGGTAAGTTCAGTCTGAGGGTGGCAACACTGATCCTGAGGTGCATGGAGGAAGGAATTCAGCCTTCTTCAACTTCTGTGTATCTCACATCAAGCAAGGTTATGCGTTGCACATCACAGGTTATCTGTTCATGGCGCACTTTTATTTTTTGTTTTGTTGTCATTGTTAGTAAAAATATGTAGTAGTATGCATTAGTATTACGTAATACGTATCTATTTATTTTTTTTCTACAAAAAAGCTCCACTTTGTATCGGTAAGTCATGGTGAATAATTCGTTTTATTATTGGACTATCAATGATTTGTATGTAACGAACCACATCAAACGTCGTTTACTTCATGGGAAGGTTGCCTCTCTACTTCCTGCTTTGCATGTAGGTTTATCACCTGAACTTACAGAAATACTTACTTACTGAACTTGATAATTCACGTCATTGGATGAGCGATTTCATTCATCTGACTTAAATAGACAACAAATGATTCACTTTATTAGAGTCATCTAATGCGGAATTGAAATTCTTGATGTTTGAGTTATTGCTTTACGTTTCAGCTCCAGAGAATTCTTTCAATTTCAAATTATACATAATACCTTATTCTCCTAGGTTTTTAATTGTATGCGACTAGAAAGAAGTAAGATGTAGGGATGAAAACCTCAAGGGAGGATAACGTTTGGCCACCGAGGGCTGAAAGCTAATCACGGCATCTAATACGACGACCGTGGAAACGATAAATGGCGCGTTTGGCCACGAAATTACTACTTACTATTATACTCCAAAAAAGGCCCGCCCTCAGATTTCGATGACGTTGGGGATGTCGTCATAGAATTCAAACACAAAGTTTTCATGACTAATTTATTAGTGAGGAGATTTATGGCTTCATTGTACTCTGGGTACCACATTGACGGTCTCAAGGCAGAAAGGCGTAAGCGTCAATTTGGCGAAGATGGTTTTTTTTAAATTGAAAAGTGGTCGTAAGTGTTAGTTCTTCCACTAAACACCAGAGTAAAAAAAATAGGTTAATGAAAAAATCGATTGTTTATGTTTAGTAAGTTTAAGTTCACTCTAATATTGTTCATGAATAAATAATTATGTGCTATGTCCACTTCCAGGGTAGAAGTGTGATCATGACCAATCAGTCTCCGCTGGTCAAATACTCCAAAAAAGGCCCGCCCTACGTCAAAACCGGTGGACGCCACCACGATGACTTCGCTCGTGGTACGCTATTCAATCTATTATATAAAACTCTAGGTTTTTTTGTGCTCTATAGGCCGCCAAACCACTGAACCGATTTTGGTAGGAATTGCTCCATCTGTGATCAGCAAGTAACACTTTTTAACGCGTTTTGGCAGAGCACCCATACTTTAAACTCGTTTTTCGTTTAGTTTTGCCTCGTTTTGACATTGGAAACTATCATCAGAATGTAGCCGACTCCATTCCGAATCCAACGATATCGAATACTATTTATTAATTTATTTTTTTCGGTCCACTTTTCAAATTCTCTGCCGTTCTAAGCAGTTCAGGTGAAAACTAATTACCTGTTCTCTATGTACCTATGATGTTTTAGATCCCGCTGTGTTCGACTCCTCTATCGCGAGTGAAAGATGTGCAGTTCGAGGGTGTGCCAATACTTTTACCTCTCAGCCTCCCAAAATCTTCGTACCTTTCCCAGTCCAGCACTCCAAGCGGTCCATGTGGCTCAAGGCCGTAGGATTCGATCCTGAGCACCCTCCCTCGTTCAAGCTGTATTGCTGTGAGGATCACTTTGATGTAAGTCATCCATTCAAAATAGTCTTAGTGTAGAATTTGTGTACGTAGACGCATCGCATGGCAATATACATGGTTGTTTCTGTATGTGATTAGCTCAAGAGAGATGTCATGTGTCTCTCAACCTTGCGGACCGTCAACTCTGGGGTTATTCCGGATTTGTTGAAGGACGGCGTCATACCACACAGACGAACGACTCCGGTTGGTTCTCAGGACGATCCTTTTGCCAAAGGTAATGTTTTGTGATACGGTGAAATCGCAGTTTAGATGACGATTCTTCTACTTATTCTAAGAGAGAATGGTCAGAATTCTGCTTACATTATTTTTACATCTTTCAAAAGATTCTCCTAAAGAAGAAAAGGTTTTGGTCACCAGAGGATCCCAGCTACCTGAACCTTATCCCCAAAGCTCCTCAAGTAAGAGAAGTTCCATAAGAGGTATAGGAGTAATTCCGTTCTCGCTTGCTTGTTCTTCGTTCGACTTTCACTGATGTGCATGAGGTCATGATAATTACTGTTGTCACCCATCTTGGGTTTTTACACCCAGTGCAGGTCCTGAAGATCCAACAAGTATTGGCTAAAATAACTCAATTCTAAACTCGAAAGGATTTTAACAACCTTTATTTGCCAAACCAATTCATGTAGTAGTTAATGGTATGTACTAAATCATGTATCACTCGTGTCCTCCCTCTTCAATGCATGCCAGTAGCATGGGTTTCAGTTTATTTAAAATTGTTGTTGCATTTGTACTTTAAGTCAACAGTTGTTCACTGCCTCATCTTTCGAAATATTCAACTAACGATTTTTTCCAGAATTTAGCTGACATTTTCTGAGGTAGTTGGAATCTTCTGCGTCAGCTATTTGTCTTTTCATAATTTTCCGTAAATGTCACCAGAGGATCCCAGCTACCTGAACATTATCCCCAAAGCTCCTCAAGTAAGAGACAAGTTCCATAAGAGGTATCAGAGTAATTCCGTTATCGCTTGTTTGTTCTTCGTTCGACTTTCACTGATGTGCATGAGGTCATGATAATAACTGTTGCCACCCATCTTGGGTTTTTACGCCCAGTGCAGGTCCTGAAGATCCAACAAGTATTGGCTAAAATAACTCAATTCTAAACGCAAAAGGATTTTAACAACCTTTATTTGCCAAACCAATTCATGTAGTAGTTAATGGTATGTACTAAATCATGTATCACTCGTGTCCTCGCTCTTCAATGCATGCCAGTAGCATGGGTTTCAGTTTATTTACAATTGTTGTTGCATTTGTACTTTAAGTCAACAGTTGTTCACTGCCTCATCTTTCGAAATATTCAACTACCGATTTTTTCCAGGATTTAGCTGACATTTTCTGAGGTAGTTGGAATCTTCTGGGTCAGCTATTTGTCTCTTCATAATTTTCCGTAAATGTTGCATGATGACTTTTCCGCTCTACTGGGATCCCAAAGTATTACGTCAAACCACCACCTGTCTCGACCAGACCTTTGCATGATGACCTGTGTGATTTCTTAATTCTCCTTATTTACCTGCTATGTTATTTTGTAGTTTTTTTTAGTATCCGTACTGTCCGGTATTGCGTGTTTCTGATGAACATTATCAAGGGCGTTTTTAGTAAGACTAATACGATAATAATAAATCTGTAACAGAGCCTAGAATTCGACTAAGATCACCTCAGGAGTTGATTATATCTTCTACAACCCCACTGACCGAACCTTCAAACGCTTGTACTTGGCCTCCTGGAGGTGGGGAAAGAACTACTTTTACTCATGAGCGAGTCATACCAACATCAGTTATTCAAAAAAATCCGCATTTACCCAGGTAAGTAGACTCATCAACTAGCGTCCCCTAGTTTGATTGGGTATCATTTGATAGAATTCGGTGTTGCACTCCAAGTTGCAAGTTAATTGTATAGTGTTGTTGCATTCAATAAATTCTGATGGAGTTGATATAATACACCTTTTTCACTTGCCTGTGCTATTCCGAAGGACAACCATGCTGGGGAATATCCTAATGAGCAATGGACGAGCAAAACCTGACGGTGGGAGTGCGGGATATGTGTCGCAGACCGGCAGACCGGTAACTCAATCTCAAAGTGGTAATGCACCTGGTGATAGACAAATATTCATTCTGTAAATAACGTGAAGAATTCTTCCAAGTTATTCTGCTATTATTTATCCCCCAAAAAACAACTGTGTTGTAAAAACTGGCCCGCAAGCACAGCAGCTTTAGCACTTTGTAATTTGGCTCCTCTCAGCCAACGGCTGCCATCGATTGCCCTGCTCTGCTGGGGCAGATTGACTTCCTTGTGCCTCAGTATCTTTCTCGTTCCTCTAACCTATTTCACGTTCAGACTACATCAACTAACTATCTATACAATAACACCCTCCTACGTGCACTTAGGTCCTTAGATTCTGCTCTCTCCAATAATCAAGTTGATATTTTCGCCGATTCCTATAGGCAATTGATTAATACACTCAAAGTTTCCTTCAAGTAGGTATGTAATTATCAATTATGAACATTAAATGAATAATTACACTAATATTGTAAAATTGAGCTCTCGCTCGTGTCAATTTTAATCAATTAATAAAAAATAAATAAATCATTTCTCATCTTTTGATGAAACTTCTTCATGTTTTGCAGTTCCAGACTTGAACCGACACAGCCCCGTTTTGATGTCAGAAGCCATTAATAATATAGCTCTTGGTTGCAAATCTGAAGTTGAAGACGATCCTAATAATGTTGCTTCCTCACTCAAGCCAATCCGTGACCATTCACGAAATCAAAAGTAAGTTTCAATCATAAATATATTGAACATAATTCGAGTGTTCATCTGTTTTCAATGACTGTTTCTTTCCTTCGTCAGATATAGAGCAGTAACTATGCCGCAATACCCCGATTGCAAGCACAAAGGACAAGAATATTATTGTTGGACTCTCACAGTCGAGGACTGTACTAGCTTTCATACTCGGTTTTACAACCTGGACACTCGTGACCAACAAGATGAATTCATTTATTCCCACACCGCAACGGTATTATCTTCTTCGCCTGATTTGAATCAAGTAAGTTATCATATCAACTTATCAATCTAAAACTCGAGGCCCAACACTCCCCGGCGGAGTGGAAGGGTAGAAATAAATAACGATAAATATTGTAGGTATCACTTATTGGTGCTCATCACATTCTTATTAGATATTCCACGATTTCAGCCTGCGTTCAAATTTTTCATTGACCGGAATAATTCATTGGGCACGAATAAAAGGGTGCTTGTCTGCGCTCATGCCTTTTCAACTTGTCTTTCATTTGAAGTCACCGCGCTGATATCTCTGGTCACACGCCACTTTGAAACTTGTAAGTAAAAGCGTACATTTCACAACATGATTTATTACATTACAACTCATTTCTAGAAAGGAATTTCGTTTGAGATTGGTCATATTTCTTTCTTTAGTTCTACCAAAAGAGGATTCACAACCTAATTTAGTTCTCAAACCTACCAAGGCTGGCACTGACGGCGACGATGACGACGATGTCATGATCTACGAATCTATACCTCAAATTGTCGAAATTGAGGACTCGACGGACGAAGAGATGCCAATTCTAGCCGAAGCAAATGGTTAGTAACATTGTTCATTAACCCTTCAGAAACTAATTTATTTCAGGTCCTTCATAGGCCCGTCACCGCAGACAAAAAAATGCCCTTAGTTCTAAAAAAAATTGCAGGAAGCTGATTTTAGCGAATTTTCGAAGAAAATGTAGCTATTGATCTCGGTCCAAAATGTTTAAAACTCGAATTTTCGAAAAATTTTCATACCAAAATCCGTTTCAGACCATCCTGAATCCACTGCCAAAAGGCACCAACAATTATATGTAGGTATATATTTATATATATATTATTTGATCACGATAACGGTTCGTAGCGAACTAATATGGTTTTTTCGGTATGTTATTAGGACTTGTATGTGTAGTATTACACCACGTTTGCTGCTTCGAAATCCCTAGAAAAACGTAAGTCCATTATCGGGATCTATTGAACCTGCAGAGCTGAAGTTGGGCTTAAATTGTAGCTTATACTATTTACTTTAATGAAGGTAAGAAAGACTTTTCAAACCTCGAGGTTTTCTGGCTACCAAAAAGTTTTCCTTGGGATTTTTAAGCTGCAAACATGGTGCAATACTACTTGAAATTGTCGTAACAACGTACAAAAAAAAATCCGCTTCCTGCAATTTTGTTCGTCCTAAACATCCGCGGTGACTGGCGTATTCAAGTCTCATAATGAGAGTTCATAATTATTATGTCCATGTTATTTAGTCGTTTTGTTACCTTGAATAATTCATACCAGGTAGTGGGCGGTGCAATGGCCATAATTTCGATACGCCTTTGACGGTTAAGGAAGAGCTCCTCCAAACAGACCAGCAAATAAGCGACAACGAGATAGTCGCTGGTGACGAAACTAGTAAGAGATTTTAAGCCACCCATTCCTGCTTCACTCCACCTCAGCTTGAAAATGTACATTTGTGCATTCAAATATTTCTTTTTTCGAGCTGTCACGTAACTCCTCAAGATAGTACGTTCTTTCGTTCAGATACATTTGAAACCGTTCACATCTGCAGAAGATGTTTGGCGCAGTTCAAATCTAAAGCGGCATTCTTCGAGCATGAAAACCAAATTAGTCCTTGCCGCCAGTTTAATGGAGATGTCTTTAAATGCAGCACATGTGGCATAAGTCTGACAACTTACCAGAGTCTCAAAGTGCATACAACCGTTATTCACAGTGGGTGGAATTTTTTAATTCTTTTATTCCCTTTCATGATGATCTTATATTATTAGTTATATTATAATATTATATTAGAATATATTGTACGATCATCCGTTTTTGTTGGTATGGTACGATAACCTGCACGTTTGTAGTACCTAGTCTTTTAAACATTGAGCGTGTCCACCTCGGAAATTCGTGGAGTGATCCGTTTTTAAACCGCGGAAGGGATATCAATTCTTGAACATTTTTGAAAAAATCCAGTCATGCAACGTGGTTATAAGAGCGAATTTTCGAATAAATAACTGGTTTTATGTCAAATGCCTGCATTTTAGTGGTTATATGACAAATTTTGTCTCTTTTTTGGCCGAGTACACTTCAGTTTATAGATTTTTCAACGCTGGACACGATGGTGAAGTCAGAATATATCTGATTCTCATCGGAATATAGGCGATATCTCATTCCGTTGACCAATTGGAGCAGTTGACCCGTGAATAACATCTCAAGTACCAACCACGTTTCGTCATCTTCAAAGTGGTCCAGTTTGAGAACGGAATAAGTTATCGCAATTCTAACTTCACCATCGTGTTCAGCGTAAAAAAATCAACCCTTAAACCCCCTTTAGAGTGGCCCGATTCTGCCCGTCTACGAGGCAAGACAGATTTTTTGTGCAAATTTGAACTTTTAATCTCAATTCTATTGAGAGTTATCTTCTGGAATGTCACAATGTATGTCATACATAAATATATATACGAGTACATACGTATGCATTTTGGTGTCTTTTGGCAGTGAATTTAGGATGGTCTGAAACGGATTAAGGTATAGGTAAATATGTTTCGGACAATAGCGGCCCGAGAACTGCCAAATGTTCCGTAAAAGACAGGGTGAGAGCAGTTGCTACTAATACTTGGGTAAATCGATTGGGACGAATGATTATTTTAATGAATGCTTAATTGTATTAAAACATGTTTCTACCTTACAGGAAAAAGGATGCCAATTGTCACAAAAGTATGTATACTGTAAGGTAGAATCCTTTTTCCTGTAAGGTAGAATTCATTCAATCGTTTGCTTTTTAACATCACAGCTGGGACCTTTTAGAGCATTCTATCATTCCTTCGCATGTTCGCTTCTTCAAAATAGTCCTTGGCATCCTCAAATTCTGTATTATGTTCCCATTGAGGCTGATGAAGCTGAGCCTTGGACAGTGTCAGTCTGAACAATATGGAAATCGGTGAAAATCCACTGTGTTCTGGTGAAGTAATTGACACTATTAATTTGCAGGATGTTCCATTAATTACAAGATGCTCAACTAACTCTAAAGCATTCATTTACAGTGCATGAATATGCTGTGCTAAAAAATTTCGAACGGCCAAAGGAAGTGGCGAAAAGTTTTTTTAATGGGCCTGAATGTGTTGGCATCGGTGTTTTTATCTTTAATTGTTTTTTAATATTTTTTTTTTTTGTGGCCTTTTTTTTCAGAGTACGTGTGCCCAAAGTGCGGTGACACTTTCCGATATCGTCGTTATTTAGAAGATCACATGGTTAAGTGTTCAGGTACGAACCAACTTAGTGATGGAATGAGGCGATTGGTTGATCGGACAAATGTTATGCAACACAGAACTACTGATGCACATGAGAAGACATCGATGGCATCACAACCAGTGATATCCAACGTATGTATCGTAACGACTACAATACTTTATTCATTACTAGCTGTGTATCCTCGCTTCGCAACGGTAGAACAGACACCCCCTTTATGTATTTCGATAATATCAGGGATATCAGGGATACAGGCATATCTAAATACATATTATGTATTTTGATATGCCTGTATCCCTGATATGCCCTTCATGTATTTTGATATGCCTGTATCCCCCCCCCCCCCTCCTCAACTGGTCAGAAACCTTCCCTATGTTCACACAACACAATTTGGACCTTTTCCGTTATCGTTCAGCCAGGCCCCTCGGCCTCATCTCGTGCCGTTATCGTTCGGCCAGTTCTACAAGTGATACTCTTTCCTTCATTGACGATGTCAGAGGTCATGTTTGTGATGTTTCACTGATTTATATGTCCACTTGATCTATATGTCCAACCAATCTATATGGTACTAGTCAGTTGTTTGGGGGGATGTTTGTATTCCGCAACCCCGTCCACTTGATCTATGTGTCCAACTAATCTAGAATAAAATCATCCCCCAAACAACTAATTAGTACCATATAGATTAGTTCGACATATAGATAAAGTGGACGGGGTTGCGGAATAAAAACATCCCCCAAACAACTGATTAGTACCATATAGATTAATTGGACATATAGATCAATCTAAAGTCATAGGTATATTGCAATGAAGGAAAGAGTATCACTTGTAGAACTGGCCAAACGATAACGGCACGAGATGAGGCCGAGGGGCCTGGCTGAACGATAACGGAAAAGGTCCCACAATTTCAATGTTTCACTCCAATACGTCAAGTAGTTTTTGGATTGCCTGTGGACGTCACCCCCCCTCCCCTTACCCCACACACACAACCTGACCCCCCCCCCTCCTAAATTGGTCAGAAACCTTCCCCAATGTTCACTCAACATTTTCCCTAAGTTTCATTCAGATCGGTCAAGTAGTTTTGAAATCCCTGACAACTTACTAAGGACTCTCCCTACCTGGTCAGAGACCTTCCCCAATGTTCACACAACACAATTTCAAAGTTTCACTCCAATTCGTCAAGTAGTTTTGGGATTGCCAGTAGCTTTTTGGCCAACTTATGCAGTAAAGTACGAAACTTTCAAGTAGGAATTGTAGGTTTTACAGGCAATTGAAAAAACTGGAAATTTCCGGGATTTGACAAATTTTTCTTTTTAGGCTGATTTTTTCCCCGTTAAACCGGAGCAAAAGATTTTAGTTTGCCACCAGAGAGATAAGGAATTTAATGTTCTTTCAAACGGTATCCTCAGATTTGAGATTACATTGGGAAATAAGGGAGTTATGTCCGTTTTTGTGGCGTGAGGTCGAAAACACGAAAAACATTTTAAGGTGAAAAGCTCGGGTATTAAACGGAGTAAAAAATATGAGTCATAGGACATTTTTAGTCACAAATTAGTTGTAGAATTCACCCCCGGCGGGATGTCCGCCCTTACGTGGGACACCCAGTATTTTGCAATTCTGACTCCATCATGTGGAGCGTTAAAAATCTATGAACAGAGATGTTACTCGGCAAAAACGACCGAAAAACAAAATTCCTTCCTCTGCCATGACGTGGAATGGAATGTAGTGTACCTTCAGGGTGAACTACTTTGGAGGTACAGTACTTTTGTGCCTTCAATTGGTTGAGCTTTTTTCCAAAGGTACTGTCACCACGTAAACCCTTACTGCATGCTTCCCATGATCAAAATCCTAGATATGAAAAAAATCCGCAGTAGCATTGATCCTACTTTCCTATTTCCTCGCATGAATCCAATACCTCCGTAAGTTAGATGAAATTGGCATATTTTTCATCATTATATTGGTAATAAGATTTAAAATTAACACAAACGACATTGACAGAACTGGAAGAACCTTTTATTTCCAAGAAGACTAGTAACTTTAGTCAGAGACCACCACATCTAATGCTTACCGAATTAACCGCACAGCTTCATACTTGAATACCTACAATTACCCAGTAAGTTTAAGGTTGCCCATATTTAAATGAGATGTTTCAAACACCATATTTTACATAAAACCTGTTATTTCTTCGAAAATTTGCTCTTATAACCGTAGTGAATTACTGGAAATTTTTATTCATCAACGAAAATTCTCTCTTGATCGTTCATGTTTTCGATGTGCCAATTCATACCTAAGATTGCCTCATCTAATTTTAGTTACATCCTGAAGGATTAGAATTGATCCACAAACCAAGAAAATAGCCTCTATTTCTGACAACTCGAGTACGAATTTAATTGAGTATAGATAATCTAATGTGGACCTGTCCACTAGTTTTGTTTTAAATGGTTATGTTTTGGGAACGAGTCCAAATCAGCCTAAGCTAGTAAATCGATTTAACTATTGTACTCATTGTTTTCGTGGAAATAGACTCTCTCATTCTATACCTCCGTTTTTTATTGAAATGGGTTGCCACAACCTCGTCGCGAGTGATCTAATTCTACTTACCGTGGTAGTGGAGCGGTCTAAAACTTCGTTTTGCTTACAGTAGTATCTGTCATGTATACGCAATCGCTATGCCTTCTGTACGCACTTACGAAGCTATGTTTCAGATACCATCATCCAAATGCATCGTGGTCCTTGAAAAACTGAAGACCCCAACTGGAATAGAACGGTCGTTCAGTTTGAGCGAATTAACTGAAATTGTGGAAGGCCAACCCGGGGACCGTGAGTGCTTCTCCGTCTCGAAATGCATGCCTATCTGCACATCCTCGTTATTCAAGCCCTAATTTAAATCCATTTGTTTTTCCGTCTCGTAGATTTTTTTTTGTATATTTTTTTTTCTCACCATGCTACTGGCATTAATCCCTCCCATATTTATAGGACGTGGCACGTATGTTTGCTTTTCAGAGAATCCTATGCATCATCGAAGTTAGTTATTAATTTAACTAATTACGTAACTACCATTAATTATTAATTGGATTGTGCGCAGCCTAATGGGAATGTGTTATGGTTTGGTGCATCATACTGTCGCTAATTATAAATCTCTACCTATTTCATCTTCATACCGTATTCTGCTATTAAACCTCCTTAACCTTATCAGTAATACCTTATCCTCCAAAGAGATAGAGAGAGAGGATCTTTGTCTGGGTATGGTGGTGACATTAGCCAACGTCCTTGTTGAATGACTGACGTAGTGTGATTTATTAATCATAAAATCGTTTCATCTACCATAATTTATTACCCCTAGAACCTCAAATCTCACATCATCCTTAAGAGTTATGTGATTAGTTTGAATTTATCAAAGATCATTGGTGGATGGTGGAAATTCCGGAAATAGTTGGTGATTTCCTATTTGGATTGGTTGGATATTTTTCAGTTCCTCGCCTCAAGATCAGGACAGTTTCCAACAATGCAGCCATTTCACAAATGTCGAATGCCAGTTCCCCAGGGGATATGGAAGAGGACTCTCAAGATGCTGAACAAGAAGAAGAGGTGGATGTGGAGTCCACTGTTGTCACTTCAGAACCGCATGAGGTAAACTAGTTTATTGTTGGAAATGGACTGAACTGCTCGCACTCTTATTGAATGTTTTGGTTTATTATCTTTGATAATGAACCATTGGAATCAACCAAAGAAAAAAGTTATAGAATTTATTTATAGTTTATAGAATTTTTAACGCTGAACAGGACACAACGGTTTATTATCTTTTTTGTACAGATGAGGGTGGTCTAAAAAAAATGCTAAAACATAAACTATCTAAATCTGAACTTTTAGTGATCTAGACAGAATGGTTATCTTAACAAAGGAGGTATTAAACCGTTGTCAAGAATTTGCAGACTTTTTTCACTATAAACAATCATGGACTTCTGTCGATCTATGTTACATTTTATAGCGCACCAAAGGACCGGCGATTTCCTCGAAGAAGCAGTCGAAGAGGAAATTATCCAAGTATCGTGGAGAACGTGGGTCGAGTCGTAACATGTCTGCAGAGAAGCAGAACTGGACGGCTACGCGAGAGTTGAGGGCCAGGAAGCCAGTCAGCTTAGCTGGCAAGTACTCTTTTCTGTGACTTAAAAAAGAATTTTCTATTGTAATCTGATCTTGGATGATTTTGTTTCTAACTTTGGAGTAGCTTTACCGCCACGCCAAAAGCGCCAATCTGCTTTTTTGCTTATTTAGTTTTTAGTGCACTTTTGGGTATCCTGAGTTGAGTACTCCATGTCAGAGCCGACATACGTAATTCTCAGTGGATTTTTAAAAAAATAAGAAATTCGTTTCGCGTACCTGTAGAAGCACATAAACAAAAATACCCCAAAAAATCAGATTGGCGCGTTTGGCATGGAGTAACGATACCATCTCCTGCCTACAATACAGTCAGTTACTCTCGCTATATTCTAGTTTTTAGTTTTTAAGCCGGGAATGGTCCCTGGGATGTTGCGTATCCCTCAGTCGACCAAACAAGTGAAAAGTAGGTTCTGAAATAGAAAATTCGTTACTTTGAGACCACCAGCTATCCATAGTAGGGTAGCTGGGCAGTCCCCAGCTACCCATATTAGATACAGTGTATGTATAGGTTTTTCGACATGAACATGTTTTGGAAACTTGATTATAGCGAACCCAACACAGGTTTATACGGTTCGAATGATGTATTATCGTTTTCCAGAATCAGACATTGAAAGTGAAAATTCTGAGCAGGACCCAGATTTCGTCCCTGTCGAGTTAGAACGTCAAATGAATAAGAATAAGTCTGAGAACAATTCTGAAGGTAAACCAAAATCAAATGTGTCAACGAGGGATTTGTGTTCACTTGTTTACGTAATGGCCTTTTCCTGTGCATAAAAAGCCAAGGGCAAAACTGTCGGCGGAAATGCTATTCAAATGGTATTCAAACGCTATTTTGCTGATAGCCGTTCTTAGATACAGTGTATAGGTTTTTCGACATGAACATGTTTTGGAAACTTGATTATAGCGAACCCAACACAGGTTTATACGGTTCGAATGATGTATTATCGTTTTCCAGAATCAGACATTGAAAGTGAAAATTCTGAGCTGGACGACCCAGATTTCGTCCCTGACGAGTTTGAACCTCAAATGAAGAAGAATAAGTCTGAGAACAATTCTGAAGGTAAACCAAAATCAAATGTGTCAACGAGACATTTGTGTTCACTTATTTACGTAATGGCCTTTTCCTGTCCATCAAAGACCAAGGGCAAAACTGTCGGTGGAAATGCTATTCAAATGGTATTTAATACTATTCAAACGATATTTTGCTGATAGCCGTTCTCCGAAAGTACTAATTCTCTAGCATTGGGGTAGAAGGTTTGGCAGTTTCATTTAACCAACTAATTGGGTATGCTCATGAGAAATGAAAAATGAACCATAAAAAATAAGGGTAAACTAATTTTGACGAATGGTTCCCATTTTCATGATGCGATTCTCTATCAATGAAAATTCTGAACAAAAATCATGCGCAGACCCCAGTGGAGCGAATTGGGAGTCCTACCAGCTTTAATGTCTCATCTGCCAATTAATAAATCCACCCTCAACTTATGATTTAGTTTCATTCCCAACCATGGAAACTCACTGAACTTGTCAGTGTCTTTATTCTTTAAATAATCATTGCGAATAATCTATATTGCAGCACGTTGTGCAGAGGAAACAATCGAATGTAGTCGATGCAATATTGGTTTTTTCAAAGTAGATGAACTCTTAGCGCACCTCCGTCTCTCGGAAGAATGCAGACAATTCTTTCGTGGTAAGATCATATTAATATTATCTTACTAATTTTGTTGGATTTTTGAATGAAATAACCGGAAAATCCGGAATAACCGGGGTAACTTTATTCAGATTACATTTTAGTTAGTCTATGCCCTTCTGATTTCCCCTGTATGCAGACAGCGCTCGAAATAGTAGATGATCCTGTGACCATGCTTTTGGTTGTTGAGGAACAGTTACGAGTATTTTGCTAGAAGGTTCAGTGAACTTGAATAGCTGTATAATATACATATCATGTCCTAAACACTCCTCACCTTTCATATCTACTAAGTAGTTATGGGAAAACGAGAGACTAATAATGCTGCTAGATGGCTCCACCTCACTTACTATGTAGCTAGTCTCTAAGCTATTTGAAACCCAAGCCAATTATTCTGCCATCTATGCTCTTCCAGGAAGCGTGTTCAAACGTGATGGACACAAGAGAAAGTTCGCCAATACGAGGGCAAAGAGCACTCCTACAACTGTTGGTGAGTTTTAAACTTATAATAATCTTTTTCACTATCACAATCCCCAACCCTGAATCCAAATTTCTGGGTGAAACAACCTTCTCATTTTCTTACATTCGATGTATTTAATCATATTACATTCTGTGGTAGGATTCTATTTATAGTATAAAAACATACCGCACAAGCAATACGAGCTAGGCAAGGATTGAGATTCCTGAAGCTATGGAATCCTCGATCAAGCTACCGCCTTCTAAAGGCTTAACCAAAGATGGGAAAATCGGTCTGCAGCAATCCTTCCCCGACCAATCATGGACCATATTTCAATGGAAAATATAAAAATAGGGGGAATCCAATTTTGTTCTTCATCCACAACTGGTGCAGAACTATCGAGATGAAGCTAAGGCAACAAAAAGACACAGAACTCATTCAAATGGCCTGATTGTGCTTTTTCCTTGGATGGAATACGAAAGCAACATGATCCAGCTTGAAAGTTGAAAACCAGCGAGCTGCAAGCTGACCTGAGGTGAAAATTAACAAAACACTAAACCAAAGTCCATATTGTGAGACGTCTCAGTGAGGCTGGAAGCCTGGTGACTGGAACCTCTACTACACACAAAATCCTCAAAGCCTTTGTAAGGCCTCAGAGCTAGACATCTTATGATGTATAACTATGTACATTAACGGTCCAAGGTTCAATATGTAAATGGATCTTCGACGACTATTCAATCATCAACCTGTGAGTCAAACTGTGACAACCAACAACTGAGTCCGAGACTTTTTTGGCACCTGCAGACATTGAGTGCGGAGTTCGTGAAGGGCTCTTGTACATACACTCCTTTATATCACGTCCAATACCTCATCCTAACACATTTCATCCCATCCCGCTTAATCCAAATTTTGTTTCACAGATGTTGATTTACTGATTTGCGTCAATTGCAATAAACCGTTCAGCTCCTTGTACAATTTGCGGTTTCACTTGAAATCTCCAAGGCAGTGCTTAGCTTCTGCAAGAGTGGGGTCTGAAGCTAGTGAAGTATCCTCGCTAGATGGTTGGTTCATTTGAATAACTTTTAAGAAATCCAATCGAGATCTGTTGAAAACAAACCTAGTTCTATATATTTGTATTTCTACGAAATGCATCAGAATTCCTGTACTTCTATTCCTTATCTCTTTCATACCAAATGTGTTCAGGTTTGTTTCTGTCACTCCAACTATTCAAGGCAGTATTAACTTGAAACTGTGTGCTATCACAATTGGCTATGATTCGTGCCAGATAAAAGCGACCCTTACCTGGCTGGATTTTGATAGTCTAGGCTCAGGCTATCTGAAGAAGGCTTTAGATTCATCTTTCGTCAAGAAAATAATATCACTCGTAATAAAGTAGACTCTAATCTGATCTCTGCTCGCCTGTCGGCTCTTGGTTTGACCTATTTGGTCATTCGATTGTGGACAGTGCCAAGATTTCAAAATCAAAACCAACAAATTCAGGGAACTCAAGTTCACTATTGATAAAAATTACATTTTTTGTTTAAATTAAAATGTTACAAGTTGATTCATCTTACTTTTTCTTAGATACAGCATCAAAAGCGAATAGTGACGTGTCGGAAAAGAGACCACAAAGTTCAATTAAAGGCCCCCACACATGTAAAGGATGTAATGTTTTTTTCAACTCAGTTCTCGGACTTGGCTTGCATTTGAAGAGATCCACTAAATGTATCCCAGATAGTAAGTCAATTTACTGAGTAATAAATTTAACGCTTGATACGACGAATGGTCGGTAGATGATTAAATGGACGTTCATTTGTTCGTTTCAGATCCTGATATTGACATCCCTGGTGTCGTAGATAAGAGTGCATTTGTGAACAACTCATCGGCTCATGCAAACCAGGAAGTGAAAGGTGAGTTGTCGTTAATGAATGTGCGTAACTGACCGTTTGTTTTGTGTCCCAACCCAAACACATAGTTTAAAAAATGTTGGACCGAGAACAACAGCTTTCTTTTCTTCGAAAATTCGCTAAAACCAAGATGACAAAGAAAGCTAAGTTAGGAATGCTAACCCTGAATATTGCAATATGGAAGGTTATCAACCACAATATTCACAATTCCACGGAGTTAGTTTTGAGCTTGATCCCATGTCCGTTTGAACATTTGGGGTTTGTCAACCCTTAGCCAGCGATCTGTCGTGAAAGCGCCGATAGACAAACAAAGTGGGCTTTAATCGAGATTCTTTCGTTTTTAGACGAAAAAGCAATGCGTGCAATTAAGGTTGGTTTGCTGGACTTCATCAGCCTTTCAGGCACAGGGGCACTAAGTGGTCGTGTATGACCCTGAATGTTTTGATTGCAAGTGGTGGGAATAATATTATGATTTAGAAAAGCAGCGAGAAGGATGATTTTGTTTTGTTTTTATATTGGAAGGTTACTTTGAGGTTTCTTCGAGGAAACCTCTACATTGAAACCTACAACCCTCAAGGTACTTTGAAGTAGCTTTCCCTACAGTTTCCTTTTGCCTTCCATCATCCATGTTCCTTTACAATATAACGTCCATTACAATATTAATGTTCCACCCATTACATTATCCTTTCCATTCCCAGGTCTCCTGATGAGAGGAGTCCAACGTACCGTTTTGCGTGGTAAGTATTCTATAGCAGTAGTCAAGGTACTCGTATCTTTCTGGTGTGTTAGCTACCAGTTAGGTCACAAGGTACTAGGTAGGGCAATGCATATGCTGGCGTTCACTTGGCAGCGGAATCATAGCCTTCTCCTTGGTTTGTCAAATTCCAATATGGCTGGATTACCAAACAGGAGAGGTGTGCACAGGAGCCTATGTAAGGCAATGTATCCGGCAGCTGAAAATATCTGAAGATTTTGATATAGTACCCACGACACTACGTTGCAATAATCATCCATTTCGTTTTGGCCAATAGCTTGGAGAACCCACGGAAACTGTGAACCTAGCGTTAGTTTGACTCGACAGCCCCCTACGCGTTGTCCTTATTCTTATCCCGACTGTGAATTATTAATGTTTGTGCACCTGTTTAGATTTATTGTGAAAAGATGTACAATCTCTCGTACTATTTGAATCTAATCGATCTGATTTGACTAACTCATATTTCGCCATTCCAGCGCCTGATCAGGATGTGGTCTACCCTTGTGCTGCGTGCCATTCATCATTTTCCTCAATATGGGGACTCAGAACACATGAACGCAAGTCAGTTAACTGCAAGCCAGATCGTAAGTGTTGAAATCCATCTGGTAACTGTAAGTAAACTGGCATTTTGATATTGACAAGAGCTGCTCAAAGAAGTGAATTACTGATATACACGATGGTGACTATCGCGTCCCTATGGAATAGGTACGCGCTACAGAATCTAATGTGTATTCTGTCAAACAAGCAAGATCTCGGCTGGTTTCCAACCTACCTAACGGTGGCGCGCCCTCCAGAACTCAAGCATGTTTACCAACCGCACTGAACTTTTCCGGGACGGTCGAGACCTGCGTATCATTCCCAACCTTGAGTGAATCTGTGTATTGGTATTTTTCTATATTAGTCCAGTCAATGAATACTCAAAAAAACGGATGTAGAGTGCGTTGAAGGGAGTATCCGCATTCCTTCAAAAATGTGTTCGTTTAGACTAGGTATTGAACATACTAAAAGTCCCGGCTTGTAGGGTGGGCGCATGGGTGGGGTCCCATTTTTCAGTTTTTCGCTTATATAACGAAAACGGTGTAGTTTTTGATATACCACACAAATCTCTTTTTCATCTCCTCATCTTCACCTCGTTTCCTAAGAGAGAATTTTACTCTGTCCGTTGTGATACTCCTGACATCTGAATAATAATTGTCTATCACAGAGATTATTTGCAATAATGGCACTCACCAACTCGGCGAGGTCGGAAATGATCGACAAGGAGCTTTTAGGTTTCAGACCCGATTTGTAAGATTATCTCGGAGTCAGCCCCAACTACCCTCCAAATTTGAGCGAAATCGGTCCATTAGAAACTGACATATCGGGTTTCAGGAAATAAATGGTTGCGCATGCGCTCACGCTACTAGTGGTCCGATGGCGATGAAATTGGACATCAAATTCCGACCATTCGGCTTATTAACGCTTATTACAAACGTGACGTAATGTTACCAAAAATCAAATCAAATGAAAAACAATTTCCGCCAAATCAAAACTTTTTGGTTTCATTTTCAGGTCCTTACGAAATATTCTTACCCATTCCAAAACATGAAGCAGAAAAGCAGAGAGAGGAGTATTTAGCCAAATGTCACAAAGAAAGCAACCGGCCTCCAGCGCCCTCATCTAGTAAAGGTTTTTATTCTTACTGTTGAATAAATTTGAAGTATCTACTGTTAACAAATACTTATGAAAATAACTGACGAATGAATCAAAATAATTAATGGATTTAATTTATATTTTGGTTTATTATCTTCAATAATGCACTTTTGGAATCGCTCAAGAAAAAAAAAAATCGATTTTCTGAATCTACGTATTTTGAAACGTAAACCCTCAAATTATGAGGGAGGGCAATTTTTTATTTTTTCCAGGGCGATTCCAATGGTTCATTATCGAAGATAATAAACCAAAAATCCGTGGCACTTTGCCCAGTTAGCGTAGAGCAAAAATTACGAAATTTGGTTTCCGGGTTCCGACAATACCCACGATGATCCTTAGAACTTTTTATAATCCTAGAACTTACTTGACAACACGAAGTCCCAGTTGGTAACATCATAACAAAGTTTGCTCGAGTTTGGAGAAACAGCGAAAGTAGGTTCTTGATGTGAGTGAGGTTCTCCAACCCTTATCATAGAAGGAAAACGTTCTTATGCTCGTATCGTGTTCGAAAACCCTTTAGGCTCATGTCCTACGCTCATAATCCCAAATCTGATGCAAATTCTAGGCGGTAAAATTTAATTCGAAAATACGAAAAAACCGTGTCGTTACAAAGTAACCTCGCCAGGCACAACGTTACCCCCCTTTACGGTACCTAATTAATAATAGTTAATTATCAAACTATTGTCGACGTTGGTAGGTGTAAATAAAAAACCCAGAATTGGATTCTTTCATTCTCTATAAACGTTTTATCATCTGGACAGAAGGGTGAGCTGTACAAAGAAGATAATAAACCGTTGTGTCAAGAATTTGCAGAGTTTTTAGGTATAAAATCCCACCCAAAAACTTGTTAAACAATACGACAAGGTGTAAGATGAATACATAAAGCGAGAAGGCGTATTGATCGTTATATTAATTTTATTTTTTTTACATTGATTTATTCATGTTGTTTCTCTTGTAATTGAAAAGTTATGTATGTTTCCATCCAGGGACTGTGATTGTGTACACACAGGAGTTAAAAGACGAAGGTAATCCTCCTTAAAATGTATCGTATTTACTTTCCAAATTGAAATTTCGATTAAATAATTGAAGAGGTAACTTACAATGTGTCTTTCGTTCTTACAGATGGGAAGTTCAAATGCAATCTATGCTCGGCGGTCTTCACGTCAATTTTTGGGCTTCGCTCTCACCAGAGGATTTCTGCAACTTGTATGGACAGTAAGTGATATTGATTTGTGGTGTTATTTTGCATTCTTCCAATAAACATTGAACGTTCATATCATTCGCACGAAGTATTTGCCATTTAAATGATATTGGTGACTGGATTCATGGAACCTGCTGCATGTTGTTTATGTTTTATGCATGTTTCATTCCCAAATATCACTGGGGATTCGCTTCGAACGTCAACAAACACTCCTGGTTTCATGATGTTCCGTCGTCTAATAAAATTGAGAAATATGACATTTTGGTTGTGGCAATAGGCCTGAAACACTATCAAAATCAATCAATTTGATTTTTGTAAACTTCGCTGTAGTGGGCAGGACAGGAAAACAAATTCGTACCATTGTTTGTGTGATGAATCAAATTCTGTTGCCGGAAATTACGAATTCTAAATGCCTATTAGTGATTAATACCAACCGATGTGTTATTTGCTTTTTCAGAAAACGCGCTGAGATTGCCTCGTCCTTATCAAAGTTCGTATTATCCTTTATCATAAGGGTGTTTCTCCGAAGATGTGTATTTTTCCAGGCAAAAAAATTCTGAATTTAAAACGATAGAACTCACCTTCTTCTTTCAAATTTGTGCTCTCCTAGAGTTCCTTAGTTAACACTGTTAGCAGCTGCACAGGATACTAAGATCAACTACCATAATCTATTTTAGAAAATGTTAACCTGCCAGATTAATGAATAATTGTTAATAATCTTTCATTTTCGCGAGGAAAAAATATAAAATAATAACGCAAACATGTAAGAAACATTTTATTATAGCACTTTCGTAACATTTTTAAACTTTTAAATGCCATAAGAAAGTCTTAAAGGCATAAAACATGAAGTTTTCTTGTGAGTTTCTCCGCTCTCGACATAGCCTGTTTTCGTGGAGCCATTTTTGGACGTTGTTCATAATTGATTGCTAATAATTGATGATTAGTTAAAAATTTTCATTCATCTTTGATTAATTATAATTATTATAGGACATAGGTAGATGCAATAATTAGGCATTTTCAACTCAATGGAGAGTAGTTTTGTGATGCATACAGAAAACGCTAGAGGTTTGTTTGAAAAAAAAAAAAAATGAAGTGACCAGAAGAATGAAATTATTGTAAAAATACTTACATGATTTTAGAGGTACCTTCACCCATGGACTCTTTGTTGTCAACTGATGATTCAATTAAAGAGTAAATGGTGTCAGGCCTGTAACCAATGGTGCCAAACTTGGAGCGAAAATGTTCCCAATGCCATTTGTTCAGTCAAGGGAGGCACACCCATTTTTTGATGCAGAAGCTAGGACAACAATAGCGTTTTGATGTGACTTTCCCTTAAAACTAGAGATGTTAACCAACACAATTTTCAAGGAAACACTTAATCTTCCATGAATTTAGTGTTTTACAGAGTGTGAGAACTTTGCTAATACCAGCGTAGGACAGCCAGATGAATGAAAAAATAGCACTTTGTGATGATATTAAACATTGATGAACAATTTAAAACCTTTAAAAAAAGCACTGCTTATGTAGTTCAAGTTGCTAACTTGTTATAAAAAATAAGAAAAAGTTGAAAAATTGCATAACAACAGTGAGATATTGACACTGGACAAGAAAATACACTTTCTCGGAGAAAGACCCATAACGTTGAATAACCAGGTTATTTTGGATTCTTTGAGCTCTGTCTCTATTTATCGAGGCGATAAATCTGACGCTTCGATCATAGTGTGAATGAGGTGGAGCCACGGCCTGTTTCTGAAATCACTCATAAGTATTAAATACTTATTTTGTGATGGTTCAAATTTTCGTGACAAAATGAAGAAATCTAAATTTTTTAGTTGAACTTGTCATATTGATCGCTGTGGTCGTCTTGACAAGATCCACTGAAGCCACCTCATCCTCTGCCAATGCATGCCAATTTTGCGATTTTTTTCCTTCATTCTCTTACCTGTTGTGCTAGTAATACAATGCATTCTTCTCTTCATCAACACACTGCATGCTTGAGTATGGGGCATTTTACTGCCAATTTTCAATTTCTTCACTTTCTTTATTCACTTTATGTTGTGCTACTAATACAATGAATGCTTGCATACTGACAACAGACTGCAATTCACGAGTTACAAGGTGGGTCAAAACAAGCAATTCCAATGAGTAACTCCATGCTTCCCAATTGGGATAAAGACAAGTGAAATCTACTATTCCGTACCACATGCTATTCAAAATGATGTTTTGGTCCACCTTGCTTAGGGAACCTTAGAATATACGTCAATTATACGTTGCCTCCGCTAGCAGAAGGGCAAATGTTGCAAAATCAAGGTTTTGGGAACTCGCTATTTTTTCTAGCGAATTTTAAACTGTACCACCCAGCTTAACATAGTTACTCCTAGATTCGTACTAATTTTCTGCATCTTTCCATATTTTTAGATTAGTTCCATCACTAATACAAGTTGAGTTGTGATTGAAAGGGTAGTTTTTATTCCAAGTCCCTTCCACCACGGGAATTGGCCAATTTTCTATAAGGCATTAAATGCCTTATAGAACTAATATACCGAATTTCGGTATTTACATGCCAAATTATAGCTATGAAAGCTGTTATGCCCATAGCTCTGCTATTCGTTCAGTCACAGGGTTATGGCGAACAGGAAAATTTTCTTTAAATCGAGAGCTGGTGAACGATTTTTATTCGACCAAAAAATGGCGACGATCAATTTCTCTATCCTCGATTTGGTTGAATGCGGAAATCATGATAAAATCGGAAATAGATTAGCGGAATGGACGCTCGGTTTTTGCCAACTTTGTGAAAAAGCTATAATGTTATTATCCATATCTAATAAACGTTAATGTGGCGTATTCGTCCTTCTGCCTGGGAAGGCACAATATAGAATTACATCAGCATCAATATGTATATAGCTTTTCCGAGTCAAATTAAAGGTATTCCGAAGCAAAATGAAGGTTTTCCGAAACAAATTAAAGGTTTTCCGAAACAAAATAAAGGTTTTTCCATTTCAAAATAAAAATCGTTAAGATAAGTTCACTGTAGCGGATTGAAACACTCAATGAAAACAAGCCAAGGATAGCCTGCCTGTCCATTCTCTATCGAATTTGATATGGACGATTCCTTATGCATGATCAGGGAGATTTCTGCCGCATGCGTGCATTCCTTCTTTATGTAATCCTTATCGGCCGCGTGCATCCCTTCTTTATGTAATCCTTATCGCCCGCGTGCATCCCTTCTTTATGTAGGGTATTCTATCAATCGATTCTCCCCCTTTGTCACTCCTAACGTTTTGATGTTGCTACGGTGCAAAAATCTTGAGAAATTTAAACGTGGATAGTGACAGTGAATCCACGATTGCTGACAACCTCACTGCGATCCCGCTCGTACTTGGTGACCATGAAGTAAGCAGACTCTAAGTGTGTACCTACCAGCAACAGTTGCCGCATCTTTAATGCTCCGCCCTTCCTCGTATAAACTAAAAAACAAGGGTCTTGTTTTCATTAAGTGTTTCAAACCGCTACAGTGAACTTATATCAGCGATCTTTATTTTGAAATGGAAAACCTTTAATTTGTTTCGGAAAACCTTTATTTTGTTTCGGAAAACCTTTAATTCGATTCGGAAAAGCTATATAATAGGCACTTAAGGGGTTCTATCAGTTACTGAACTTGTATGGAATAGATCAAAATGATTTTTTGGTCAATTTCGTTTCAGAGGACAAGATCACCCTGAGTGAAGCAGCTGCCATATCCATCGCTAGAGGTAAATGGATGTAATAATGCTTGAAATAAGTTGTAATTAGTAGAGAAGCGTGGTCCATTCAACTACACTCCGTTCACTCATCACGCTCAATATGGGGAATGCTAGAAGTTGTTGCTAAAAGTAGCTGACCTCCCAATTTTAATACCTACTACACTTTACGAGTTCTTTCATAATATTATTACGAGCTACGACAACTTTCAGATTATTCTGTACTCATCTTCAATTTATTCGGACACTCCTTGAAACTGTCTTCGGAATCAATTGAAAATTCAATCGCCCTCGTTTATTAAATTATGGTTAATCTTCTGTCTCATATGAGACTCCAGATTGACGATTGCCTCGATTATAGTTATCAACCTTGAATTGAATGAAGTATTTGTATTTTTTCTCCCCACTGTGATTCACATTTCTCATTTCCGTCTCAAGGGGAAAATATTTGTCCGAACTGCTCAGCAAAATTCAGCACATCGTGGGGCCTCAGGACTCATCTTCGAACATCGAAAATGTGCTCAGGAAGTGAAAGTGAGCAGAATCCGTTTTCTTTCCTAATTCCGTTAACTATATAATGACTTGAGTTAAATGTATTCGGGGTGCAGATGGTGAACAAGTAGGCACTTAGGTCGACTAAGGGCTCATCCATAACGTTGATGAACCACCATTTCCTTTTGATAACAGTTTGCAACATGAGGGGAGGGTGTAACAGATTACAACAGTAATTGCTAATATGCTCTTTAATCAATCATTTCGAAAATCCACTTTTCAGTGCTTGATACCATTTTGTTTGTATTCTTCTCAGCCGATATCAAACCGGAGAACTCCCAGAAACTCGATGAAGGTAAAGTAGCATTGAGATTTATCTTGATGATCCTACCACACTATGGCTTCATCTACCTCTCGTATCATTTCATGAGTACATATATCAATAGCTCATTCATATATTTCGTCCTGAGGAAAAACTCATCCCCTCTTATTCAATCTTCATATTATGAATCATATTTAATGAATAACATGAATCAACTTTCATTATGCTGCCCACAAACCACACTTTGAATATAATATATTATGTCGCACTTGGCTCAGAAAATTATAAATGTTTGGCCATTTTGCATAGATTATTTTAGATGGATGTTATCTACTACTTTGTTTTCAAGTTTGTTGCTGACCCAACTTTTTCCTTCGTTTGCAAGCAAATCCTTTGTGTTTTGTGCAGATCTCAGGTGTCCAAAGTGCAACGAATTCGTATTGAACTTGAAAGATCTGCGAGATCACGTCAAGAATAAGCCAAGTTGTCTTCCAGAGGGTAAGGCTCACTTCAATTGTCTTATGGGATACGTTATCGTGCAGGTGTACCAACAACTGCGAATAAGATGAAAGTGTCATTAATCGTCAATAATTAGAATTAGGTATTCTTATGTTGAAAACTTCGGATTTTCCAGATGCGACGATTTCACCGAATGGTCTCGTCCAACCAGGTGCCGGTTGCTTCCCCTGCCCCCGGTGCCGAATGACGTTCAAGATTCCATTTTCCCTTGATCATCATTTCCTTGACCACGCACCTCATAAGGAAGATTGGATCTGCCAGTTGTGTACTAAAGTAAGTTCATTGTTTGTCTCTGTGATCTTGAACACTCTTGAAGGAATTAAAGGAACACTGTTAAAGGAATTCAATCGACTCCTTGAACACTCTTGGGAATTCAATCGACTCCGTTTTATTGGCCATAAAAAGAAAATTCGTTTTGTTCCAAAAAGGCAGAGGATCATTAATAAACGTGCAATTGCAAAGAAAAAACAATAAACAATGGCAATCATGCATTCGAATTAGCACAGTATTTCACTGGCAACCTCTTAGGCCTATAATAGGCCTAAGAGGTTGCCAGTGCAATAATTGCACACCATCCGGGTTGTATTTGTACGGTTATGTCCGTAGGGCTACCGTGAGTCCAGAGAAACAGACGCCAATGAGAGCTTTCAGGCAATCAGATAATACTGTCCGCGGCGAATGGTTCGTAAGGGGCCGGTGTATAGTGGTCAAATTTATGAAAAACCCACCAAAATGAAAGTTATCAAATCGGTGTTCTGGGCATTGTAGGTCACTCAAGAGAACGAAAAATCTCCGCTTCGGGAATGTTATTATGTACCTGAATAACATAATATACAAATTTATGTATTATATATTATGTAGAAGAGTCAATCACCATGAGTTTGTCGCCGCCCACCGCCGCTGCTGATGAGTATTCAGGATAGAACATGATGGCTCATGAGCTGATCATACTTGGTGTATGTGGAAATCATCAGAAAATTTGTGTGATAAAACTTGACATACGAGTAAATTTCGTGGCACAACAACGTGACACTTTGGCCAGTTAGGTAATGACTGATGCATGTTCCATGCTAAAATTGTGATTGCTTACAAGTTGTGTGACATACTTAGAACTGGGTGTACCCTACAGCACGGATTGAGAGAAATGTATCATCACATCAAAGAAGATACATTTAGGACTAAGTGGAAAGTCCTTGAAAAAACAGCGAGTAAACCACAACTTCGCACAATATTTGTGGTTGTTGGATCGGATTACAAAGATAGGAAGAAGTATTAAATATGGAACACAATATGGACCGCGGTTCTCTCCTCACTCTGTAGCTTTACAGCCGAAGAAAGAAGCAGAAAAGGGATTGAAAACTGTGGATTCACCCGCTTATAGCAATGTGGAACGAGTTAGGAGCTTTCGCAGTTCCTACATTTTAATGAATTGAGTTGTGACGAAAGAAGTGTTTCAATTATTTTAGAAATGAAAGTTTTTGCAGTAATTTTAGTGAGTGTAAATTTTAGTTAAGTTCCAGAAGGACAGCGCAGTTACCCGAATCCTCACGAGACGCTATGGTACATATAACAACTATTGTAGGGCTGTCTGCTCTACCAACGGGAAGATCAGGGATGGAATGACGAGACAATCAGTTTAACTTCGATGGCTGATATATATTTACAGATGATCGTGCGCGTTATGAGATGTCGATATGTACAGCTTAATGAATAGATGAACGATTGTAGAAAAATACAGGTTTATGTAGAGTGAATGCACTTGAACACAAGAGGGGTTACCACACTGAGGAGACTTGAGTCACTTGTAACAGAGTAGGTCGGGTACAAACAGTTATCAGTTTTATCGAAAGTGATAGAGTGAATGCGTTGGTTGACTGAATGCAATTTGGCAGTGCTCATAGCGGTTTTATAACCTAGGTAGAGGGGAGCAGACGTTTTGGAACTATCGTGAAACCCGATAAACCGCGAGTGGGGGTAGCTAGTTGATGAATAACAAGAACTTGGAGGTATGGAAGGACGAACTCAGTTGTGATACAATGAACTGAGGTCGTTGCCACAGAGGGTTAACGGTATAAATGCACAGGTGTAGGGATAACTAAACAGGTTTAGGGATTACTCAGATAAGCTAACGGGACGTGACGCAAAAAAAAAAAAAATCAAATACGCTTCGATTTATACGCGTATTTGATTTATTTTTTTTTTCGTGGTGAGAGGCTGCAGCCGAACAACTATGTTTCTGTTTCTGTTTCCTCAAAGTGTGGCCCAATTAGCCGACGTTTGTCCCGATTTAGCAGTCATGTTTTATCTGTATTTGATTCAACTCTATCAGGAATGACTCAATTGAGCGGTTGCCCCAATTATGCGAGGACCCCAATTAAACGGAGTCGATTGTACATAGATATTGAAGTACATAAGGTACTAATCGTTGAATAATCAAATGTACTTGTTTTAAGGAATTTCCCAATCAGTTCGCCCTGCACCGTCATTTCCACCGGGAACACATAGGAAAATGGTTGTGTATCATGTGTGAGAAGAATTCTGTGCTCGACACATTCAAGGACTTTTACGTCCACATTTGTGATCAACATGCAACAGGTACGTACTAGTTTTTTCCTTATTTTT
The DNA here is from genome assembly GCA_963920205.1 of Stenodema calcarata. NCBI lineage: Eukaryota > Metazoa > Arthropoda > Insecta > Hemiptera > Miridae > Stenodema > Stenodema calcarata. The sequence continues at coordinate 11,025,171 of OY986060.1, read as the reverse complement.
TCTTTCTTTTTTTTCTTTAAGGCATCGCCCTAGTTTTTTTTTAAACAGTGGCGGATTCAAGGGAGGTTCCCCCCTCCCCCGAGAGCCAAACATCGGCAATAGTACAGCAGTTGTCTGGGTCCCCAAACCGGCACCTCCCAAATTTCGAAGGGTTACTCAATAGAACCATACTAGAACCATACTAAGGCTGAGTTCGAACATGGACGTCTTTGGCGTGCAAAAAGTGTTTTATCATCAAAATGCAAAAAGCAAAATTTGTTTTAAAGTGAAGAGACATGGGTTTGTGTGGTAGAAAGGTGTTGTTGGCGGCGTTCTCCTCCATTTTCAGTCTGGTTTTACTTATTTCTTCTTTTACACCAAGTGGCGAACACCCTCTGTATGCAATAGAAAGAATTAAATCGAACCTCATGGCACCCCCCCCCCCCACCCACAAATCAACGTCTGGATGCGCCCCTGGTCCAAAACAAGTCCTCTTTGTGTGAAAATGTTGGGAAAAGTGCGGGTGAGAAGAGGAGATATGCTCAGTTTTAGACTTTAGCTCCTCATTACCTGTACTTTCTGTACCATAAAGTCCCTTTTAGGTGGACATGAATATTATTATTTTTATTAATATTATTACTTATTTATTTTAGTTTTTCAAGGTACTGAAAAGGCATCATTCAAGTGCTCCATCTGCTACAAGTCCTTCATCTCTAAATTCAGTCACGATTTCCACGTCATCTCTTGTCGAAAATTGACTGAGCGGATTTTCCAGTGTGCTTCATGCCATAAAGCATTCAACAAGAAAGTTCACATAACCAGCCACATGAAGTACGCACATTCCGGTAAGAAATTACAATTTTAGCTCGTTTACAAAGCGTTTTGGTTTAGTAACACCAGTCCTGAATTATCTGCGGTGACCGTTTGTTTCAGGCGTCACAATTGACAAGAGGTACAAGTACAAATGCCCCGATTGCCCTAGAACATTCTTCTCGAAAAAAGACTGCAAGCAAAAACATCCGAAGGGGTCGTGTATCCAGGAAAAAATACCTTGTGAAATATGTGGCGAGATTTATGCGGGGTTCGACAAACTAAAGATACATCTGAACATCGCTCATAAACAACGCTCCAAGGTAAAAATGATTATCCGTATAGATTTGAGTTCTTAGATTGGTAATTTCTTAGATTACTTCAACTTGCTCACTTCCTACCATAGTTGTGAATTTGATATTTCTAGTGTGTTAGACTGTATCCCAAAGTTAGTGATCCATGTAAGATAACAATATTCATATCAGATTCTGTTAAACTTCAGTCATCATTGATAAACCCTGTTTGTTCGTAGTGATAAGCCTTGTCCTCTAACACAACTGGAACGAAAATATAGATAAAAAGTTATCAGGCCTGACCAACTATCAGGTTATTCCCCCCTTATGCGAGAAAATTGTTCGTTAACTGAATCGCAGTCACTATTTTTTATAGCTGTTGCCAGTATTACCTTTCCTGTTACCATCACCCTGCTGAGTTCCTAGTTGTTGTTGGACTGTCTAATAGTTAGTGGTTAAATTCTCAAAATGCACCAGTCTGCCATTTACTGTTCAGTAAGGATGTTTACTTATAAAACTGAAAGTTTGTCTGTATGTGTGTCGTTCACTGATGATTTTTTATCGAAGTTAGCCTTTGGAAGGCTTTTGAGTTGGTATGAACGACATAGGTAAATACTTTTCCGAGTTTAAAGTGGTTTTCCGTTGAGTAATTATAATTATTATAATCTGCACAGCAGTAATAACGCCCAGTAATAAATCCCAGTTTTTTGCCATTGCACCTGCATCTTGTAGACCATCTGCACTATCCGTTGTTGCCAGACACTACAAAATACCTAGTAGGAGCTCACTTCCATTCGATAAATTGGAGAAAGGAGAACTCTTTTGAATTTCGGAAAGGAGGTGTATAGAAAACCTGCATACGAAAATGTTCGACAACGGTTGAATTATAATAATTATAACAATTATTGTTGACAATGATTGAATTATAGGGATGGCCATCTATATTATCGAAATATCGATATTTTCCATCGATATATCGATATTTTTATATCGATTGTGCATAGTCGGGTATCGATTCTTGAGTAACCGATAGTTTTTGACGATATTTTGTTCTAACCGATATAATATCAAACAACGGTTCATTATCTTCTTTGTACAGATCACCCTTCTGTCTAGATCACTAGGTCTAAATGTCTAGATCCTAAATGTTAGATTAATTATTATTATCAATTATCACTAATTATTAAAAATTTTATCAAGTATCTAGTGAAAATTATTATAATTTATTGTTAGGTATTAATAATTTGTATGTATTATTAATAATAATTATTATTAATTATGATTAATTAATACGATATAATTCTGGGGTTTTTAATACTACGTCGGTAATAATTTTTCTATAAAAGAAGTACCTACCAACAAACATTCGAAATTACCTTCATTTCCGTAGCACGAAACGCACCTCAGAACAACAAACTCGACATCACTTAAGCCATATGATGTTCCAAAGAGCTTGTTAGTATGAAAATGGACCTGTATTTCAACAGTTTGATTCACGATCCTGTAGTGAGGCACAATCTTTGAGCCGTCATTGTGAACGAACGGCTGGTCGTACAAAGCTGCGGATGGTCTTAAAAAATTCTACGGACCAAACTCTATCTAAATATGAAATAAAAAACATACCGTTCTATATGAATTTTTCGAGATATGAGATTTTCAAATTTTCAAAATTCGTTTTGAACCCCTTCCCCTTGACCTAGGGTTATGAAAAGTTTCGAGGACCATTGTGGGGTTGGTCGAAACCCATAAAAAAAATTTCGTAATTTTAACTCAACGCTAACTGGGCAAAGTGGCGCGGACGGCGTACGGCGTACGGCGTACGGCGTACGGCGGACGGACGGATTTTTTTTTATTCGATTTTCGGAATCTACGTATCTTGAAACGTAAACCAACAAATTTTGAGGGGGGGTTAAAAAAATTTTTTCTTTGGGCGATTCCAATGGTTCATTATCGAAGATAATAAACCAAAATGTATATAATATCAACCGATATAATATCAAAAATTTCCAAAATCCTTGAGGCAAATGAAAAAATCTGTGTTTTAGTGTTGTGGTGAACTAATAGTGCTTTTCACTAGTTCCGTGGACGTACTAACCTGCATGAGTAATATCAACCTATGAGTTAGGATGTAAGAAGTGTAAATAAAATGGAACATAAGGGATGATTTTGTACAGTGTTTTTGTTCGCCAACTACCAATAATATTATCAACAACTAAGTAGGTACTTATTCCGGTGCTTATGTTTAAATATTAAACTATAGTCGAAAACTCATTGCCAGAGAATTGACATTCCAGTTGGGCTTAGGTACCTATTTACATAGTTTTTTAATTGAATGTTTTTTCAACCGATATTTCAGTAAATATCGATATAGTTTATCTATACTATCGGTTGCAAAAATTATCGATACTGAGCTATACGATACATATCGTCATCGATATGTTGGCTACCGATGGCCAACCCTAGGTTGAATTGTTTTTATTTACATGTTGCAATGGTCGATTATGTCGTGGGAGCCAGTTGATTATAGTCATCTGGAGGTGGTTGCTAGGGGAGCAAGAGGACTGACAGGGCATTTTCAATAAGTATCGCTCACGAAGCTGATCTTACATTCTCCCAATCACTTCCCGTGGTATCACGAGGGTGTGTACCAAATTTCAACGCCCTGGGGTGGACAGGAGATGATTCAGCTGTATCGCTCACGAAGGTGATCTTAAATTCTCCCTATCACTCCCCGTAGTCTCATGAGGCTGTGTACCAAATTTCAACGCCGATATCGCCCCAGAATGTGGGCAGGAAGTTGCTTGTTAATCCCTGGTCTGAAATGGCTGCTCACTTGACTATAATTTGTTTTCTCCCCCAATCACGGACTTAATGGATCTTGTTCATTTTCCAGCTGCACACCGGTCGGATTTCACCTAAGCCAGGAAGAAAGTCTCCTCATCCCGAAAACGGAACTCCGGAGACCAGTAGACCCCGGTCGGAACCCGCCGAAGACAAACCGATTGACTTAACCTCACCAAGCGTTTCGCCTATTCCCCCTTTCAGTGCGGACATCCAGGAATCTCCCACTTCACCTGACTGAGTAGTGGTAAAGATCCAGTGAACGTTACCCCGATTAGTCTCCACGCTGCAAATATTTTGTATGTAACTTGTCATTTTGTTCTCTAAACTTCGCCGTAAGAAGTTCTATAAAACAAGCTGTAGTTTATCATAGTTTTAGTTCATCCTATGAGGGGTTCAATGATATTTAATGGGACCCAAGTTTTTATTTTCTTCTTCAACTTGTAAATTTCGTTTCATGAACTGTTCTGAATTTAATAATATAAAGAGTTTAATATAAAGAGTTCTGGTTATTGAATTTGAAGATCTATACCATTTAGATCAAGGAGGCACTAAAGGACTCCTGAAATGAAAGGCCCGAAAAAATTTAACTTGTTATTTAATGTAAACGTTAAAAGGCGTCCCAAAATGGGTATGTCCAGCATTTTAATCAATTCATTTTAAACTGTCCTTGTTTAAATATTATCTGTGGGAAAAATAGCATTTTAACTGATCTGAAAATGTCAGATCAATGAATTCACCAGCATTTTCCCTAGGTATCCAGTTATAGAGTAAATTTCAGTCGATTTGCATGTTTAAATTACTTTTGATAATATTATTGTCCATCTGAATCGATGAATAATTGGACAGGAAAATGGGCTAAATAGGAGAGAGTTTAGTGTGCAATTACGCGAAAATGCCAAAAAAATTTAGTTGTCCAAATTAATGTGGCTTTTTTTTTCTTTAAATTAAATATATAACTTTATAATTTTTACAATATTACAGTTTTGTACATAGTAGACTTAATCTAATTGACTTGGTACATGTTTTAAGGTACAGCCCAATGACTGCCCTTATCTGGCTTTGTTTTGGTGTCAATTTTGTTAGTAAATGTGATTTTGAAGGTAAGCTGCCGGAACCCCACTGGTACCAATGCACCAGTGACTAGAAAAGTACCTATTACGAACAAACACTTGTTCCCGATTATTTAAGGTTAAAACGTCACTGAAGAAATAATATTTCTTATGTGCATAATACATATTATGTGCCATGTCAACCATGTGCAATAAACGGAACAACGCATTCTCCTAATTAATTTTAATACATAAATACTCACTGGTTTCGGATTTATTTCTTTATTTGAAACAAACGGGCGAGCCTAATTACAAGATTTATTTTTAAAAAATCAAAATAAATGAATAAATAAAATAAAGCTTGTAAATAAACATGTATAAATTTTGTAATTGGCATCGCCCGTTTATTTTGGTTTATTATCTTCGATCGCCCAAAGAAAAAACTTTTTTGACCCCCCCCCCCCCCCTCAAAATTTGTTGGTTTACGTTTCAAGATACGTAGATTCAGAAAATCGAATAAAAAAAATCCGTCCGCGGCACTTTGACCAGTTAGCGTTGAGCTAAAATTGCGAAATTTGGTTTCTGGGTTTGGACCAGCCCCACAATGATCCTCGAAACTTTTCATAACCCTAGGTCAAGGGGAAGGGGTTCAAAACGAACTTTGAAATGTCGACAATGTCATATCTCTAAAAATTCACATGAAATGGTGTAATGTTTAGTTCACTTTTGAATGACCTGAAAAATTACGAATTTTGTAAGACCAATTGGATTTTTGTTCGACCAGCCGTTCGTTCACAGTGAGCGCGCAAAGGTTTAGGAGAAACACTAAACTTCGCGTCTAATACGGCCGTTAGGTGGGTCAACCCCCCAGACGCCCGACATTAAAACTACTTTGTTTTCATCTTCCCGGTAAACTACAGAGTGGAAATTTCAACCGTGAGTCAGGGATTGACCACATTGCAATATTCACTCGGTTTCTCATCTGTAAAATTGTTTAAATAATACCTTTTTGTAATAATTTTGTAATAATAAGCTGTTGACTTGAAATTTTTAAAATGGGTCAGAACTGGATGACAATGCAACATTCACACGGTTTGTATGACATGGAATATTATGGTATGTATGATTTGGTATAGTACAGTATGGTATGATATGAAAGAAATTCGTATGGTATTTTAAATTTAATTTGGATGATGAGCTAGAGTTTCATCTAACAGTTCGTTAATTGGATTAGGGTGATCTGCTCAGAGAAGATAATAAACCGTCGTGTCAAGAATTTGCAGAGTTTTTAGGATAGTGCACATATTTCTTCAACTTTATATTACTTAAGCGACGAAGTAATGGGATTGTGTTAGACCTTGATTGAAGTTTCTTAGTGGATTATTAAAAATTATTTATTCACTGAATGAAATCTCATTTTTTTGTTACGGTTTTTTAAAATAATACGTTTATTTTTATGTCTTTTTGATCATGTCTATTTCTGTTACCCTCCATAATTCTCATCCTGAGTCGTATCGGTTACCATAATTTTTATCATCAATCAATGGTCTCTCTCTCTTCTTATGAAAACATTGCGATTGCCTAACTATTTAATTGTGAATTGTAAAAATATTTTTAATCGTCGATTGCGGCCTTATAAATTGGAAGAAATTGACAGGGGGGGGGGGGGGTCCTTTGACGCAGATTTTTATGCTCTCCAACGTCGATAAGGGTGATGTTTTACGTCAGATCCTTCGCTCCCAAGATATTTGCCATAAACCGAGAAAACGTCCAAAATTTTGAGGTTTTTTTCGTTTTTTGACCTGACGCCGATCAGCCAGAAGGCAGCAAACTTCAGATTCGGATTCAGCGACCCAAAAAAGCGTATAAATCAGTTGAGGAACCTAATACCTCATTTTTGTTACGAAAACGCCACGTTATAACATCATTCGACTGGACTAATAATGGGGGGAAAAGGAGAGAGGGAGTTACTTTTTCAGTAAGGAAATAAAAGACACATCCATGATCTTATAGGAGATCTTTTTTCACAGTGACTTCCAACATTTCGTTGTGGTTTTATAAAAGCATAGGTATCTATGAGTGAGATCACTTAACAAACTGAGAACATCTAGGTAAGAATTTTGTGTGTAAATTAAGTTGGCAAGTTAGTTAGCTCAGGTTTTAGATACTGTCTCTAATGTTTCCCAAGACATATTAGAAAACGTCTTAGTAGTTTCAATATAGGATAAGTATTCTTATTGGGATGATGACAACACCTTGCGACAGTAAATGCAGCAAATTTTGCTACGTGTTCCCAAATTGATATCAACTTTGAGCCAATGTTTACATTAGGCCCAATGCTATAAAGCTGGTAAAGCTCGTTTATACCGTAGATACAGGAACATTTCTAAATAAGATCTTTACATCGCCAACCACCAACATTCGACTTTTTGATGGGGGTATTTTTCGAGTGAACGGAGGTAAAATCAACCCCTCTTTAACAATCCTCTTTATCAATCTGAATGATATTTGGAACACTTTATACACTATCTCCTCTTTAGAATAATACAGCTCTGCCCTAAAACTTGCAATATTGAGGACCAATAGTAATAGGTAACGATAACAATTATGATAACAGAGGCAGATACCTAAGAATGATATTAGCTTTACACTGCTATTATGAAAACGACAGAAATGAATAACTAGCTAAAATTTTGTTAATTGCATGTGTAAAAACGTGTGATTTACTTCTACTTGATAATTTATGATCAAAAATAAGCCAAACCATACTTATATAGCACCAAAGTTACCCGTAATAACATATTTTACAATAACCCACGCCGATATTCTAACAGCAAAAATACTCACATGAGTGGGCGCTTGCAGCACTGCGTACCTACTGCCAAACCGGTAATCTGCACATTCGACCTTGAATGGTGACTGCTTCAGGGGAGGAAAACGACATAATATGTCCATATTATGGCACGTGGATTGTGTTATCAGTATGGCAAACTGCAGGCATTAAACCTCCCTAGCCGTTTCAAAAACAATACTCAGTTTATCACAGAAACACTCAGTGCTGCCATGCGCCCACCGGAAGGATAACTCTGCGACAAACTGGTCTTATTAGGTGAAATTTGTGACTCTCGGTGCTGGTTTGTCAAGGGATAGTCCAATTTCCTACCAGTGCTTTCGTCTGCGCATGTGTAAACTTGTTCGTAGGGAAAATCACTGGTACGTTTACATTTTGTCTCAAATTGTGTACAGTGGAGTTTACTACGAGAACTTGTTGACACGTGAAATTGCCCCGTTCGAATCGAGCTCCTGATTTTCTTAAAAACACAATCGTCTCGTCTCAGGGACAAGCGGGTCAAACCCCCCAGTCATAAAAATATTGCCGCCTCCTGCCGCCCCTCGGATCAGTCGTTCCGCCGCCTCCGGTCTCTTAACACTCGCCAAGTGCGCGCACTCGCCTTCCCGGGCTCGTTCGCTCGTCACGCGGTCTTTACTTGGGAGATTTTCCTCTTGTTTTCATTCCGTTAGTGGCGTTTTCATGAGAATTCACTTTCGCCGTACCTACCGATAATCTACAATAATCGTGAGTTCCAATTTTTTTTAGATAAAGTCGTCTACCATAATTTAATTTTGTTCGTCGTTTTCATACAATAACAAACCATTGCAATTTACCAAGAAAATGTGATTTTAACTGGTTCATGTTTTAAGATAACGTAGAATCCAAATAACCCATTAGACACTCTGTTCCGTTGTTAGGCCATGAAATGGTATGCGGACTCCGACTGCGCCGAGGACGACCGTACACACTATTTAATCTAGGGGTTGTGATTTTCAAAATACCCTAGCTCAAAAATACCCCCTATATTATATAATATATATAAAATTATATGTAAAATATAGGTAGGTACATACCTAAAATTATATAAACCATATTATGGTTTATATAATTTTAGAAATCTGAGTGGATTTCAATTTGCGCTCATCAAACAACAAACCTTCGAAGTTTGATTATGATCATTATGATTACTAATGGAGCTAAAAGCACGAAAAATCTCTCTTTTCATAACAAAACTAATAATATTAAGTAGATATCTGATTGTGTATGATCCATAGTGGAAACCCACATGAAATCGACTTGTTAGGAGGAGATACCGTTGTATTCCGGGACCAATAAAAAAGGGTGTAGAACTAAAACATGAAAATTGGATTTTGACCAACTTTTAGGTTCAAATACCTGTCATATTATGGTTTATATAATAATTATATACAATTATTTTAGAAATCTGAGTGGATTTCAATTTGCGCTCATCAAACAACAAACCTTCAAAGTCGGAAAAAAATCATTATGATTACTAATGGTTACTAATGGAGCTAAAGGCACGAAAAATCTCTCTTTTCATAACAAAACTAGGTAAATAAAATATTAAGTACATATCTGATTGTGTATGATCCATAGTGGAAACCCACATGAAATCGACTTGTTAGGAGGAGATACCGTTGTATTTAGAGGACGAATAAAAAAGGGTGTAGAACTAAAACATGAAAATTGGATTTTGACCAACTTTTAGGGTCAAATACCTGTCTGGAAAGTAGTAGGTAATGTTCTGTTTCTGCCACTTATATACCTACATTGTATTCATATATTATATTACCTACTACTTTCCAGACAGGTATTTGACCCTAAAAGTTGGTCAAAATCCAATTTCAAGTTTTAGTGCTACACAGTTTTAGTATATTATACTCCGTTTTAGTATTTAATTACGTGTTATTATTGGTGTACTTGACAAGACCCTGAAAAGAATAGTGCAGTTTATCGACAGTGCACTTGATAGTTGATACAACCCCACCGAAAACCCCTTTCTGGAACCTTTATGACTTCAGAACGGTTAATTTTGTTTCTTCGAACATTTTATACCTCCTACTCAATGACTAGTATAGGATTTCCGTTACGTCGTAAGTTAAAATGCTCGTCGGTAGGACGAGTAGTGATTACTCCCTTAAATGAATACGGAAGTTATACGAACTTTGGTATGTGGTTTGAGAGCGAGTAAGTTCTCTTTTCAATCAACAGGTGAGTATATTGACATGTTATCGATTTATAGGTAGATTAGTTCGGAGTTGGCAAACTTAATGGGAAGGTAGGTATCCTTTATTCAGTAAGAAACTGCATCATCTTCCAGAGTAACGTCGGCGTGTTCCTTGTTGATCTGGGGATTAATGAAAATTTGAAGAGCTATTATGGCGTTGTAGGTTATTAGCTACTACTTCTGCAAAAGTTGGTGGTCCTATGAACGAATAATATATCACATGCATATTGATGGTGGTATGTACCTTCAGCGAATTTCCGAAGAATGTTTAAAACTCAAAAACTTTTTATAACAAAATACGTTTTAGACCATTCTGAATTCACTGCCAAAAGACGACCAAAAATCACATGTATACAGGGTGGTCCCCGAATTAGGCTCCCACCCCCTTTATATTCTCTAATTTTCGGAGTATAAAATTTGGACAACGCCATTCTTCATAATTTATTTCGTAGTTTTCAAAAATGATCAAAATGCGCGCTTTGGACATCAACTTTGTTTTTTCGAAAGGGAACCCCTTTTTTATTGCAGACAGGGATTCTGCGCAAAATTGAATGTAAATTTGACCCCTCAGTCGATTTTTTTTGTAGTGCGCAACTCCTTTAGGGAGCGCGCAATTCCTTCAGCGAGCGCGCAACGTTGCCAAACCCCAAGTTTGGCAGATGAATTTTCACTGTTTTTCAACGCTGATTTATGTGGTGACATCTGTTTTTGGCTTTGATCGAATTTCAACAGCCAAAAATATGGTCATTTTAGTGTTTTTTTTTTTTTTTTTTTTTAAACACTGTGGTTATTCGATATTTATGTCGTTTCTGCATTCACTGCAATCAGATATTTGTAATTCTTCTTCTTCTTTCTCTTCTTAGATACTTGGCTTCGGTTATGCCAGTCATAGTCATTGGATTCGTGATTCAAAGCAACCACCAAAATTTGGTGTAGGTACCTGTAGGTACCTAACTGTGACATAATGTGCGGGCGATTCAATTTTATCCCCTGACGCTACGCCCCTACTTCTTAATGGTTTAATTTCAAATGTATATGATTTTTATGACCCGGTTTTACGTGTATTCAGTGGAAAGTAGAGCTGCAATATGAAATAACGGTGAGGTTAGGGAAACTCGCTGGGGTAATTCGTAGTTGGGAGCTTGCGTTTTTCCCGACCAGCACTCAGAGCGCTGTCTGATGAAATATGGATTGTTAAGTGTCTAGATCAGTGATTCTCTGACTATTTTCGCTCAGCACCCTCTCTTCTCACCTTGTTCAAACTCAAACACCGTTATACACCCGCTACACCCTCAGGGGTTAGTAGCGTGCAGTACTGGTAGCCTTCATTACATTTTCTATGCAACTCAGTCCCTACGGATTGTACAGATTATTGCTTACGTCGCGTCGCTATTGTGATCACCTATCGCGCCAGTGATGTTCTGACAGACGACACATGAATTCTCAGTGTACAACACAGAGGTTGCCGAGGATGGAAATAGTACAGGAATTCGCTAGTTAGTCCTACTCGTAGAGAGCACACTTATTACAGGTCCGTCTATTTAGACCAGTTCGTAGGAACGTCCACAAGAGGTCTTCTTCACGTTGATGGTGAAACGAAAGTCCTTCAGCGTGTGAAGCAAACTTCCAATACATGAGTATAATATTACATTACTTATACTGCTCCAAGTAAACTCCACTGTGGAGTTCGAGGCCCTGTCCGAACTGAATTGTCTTAATGTAAATCAATATTGCAATGTCGCATAGTGTACACAGCAATTTATAATCATAACTCGCAGTTTTTGTATTTATAAAAAGTTATAACTTGTCTAACCTTCCAACAAAAGATGACTTTTGTCTAACCTTCCAACATAAGATGACAAAGTTGTTTGAAACTAGAAACTCTCTTAAAAAATACTGACGGCGTATCAACGGCAATGCAATTTTTTCTGAACTGCGCCATATGAACTTCATCTTGAGCTCAATGTTCCCTAAGTTCGGGGTTCAACCAATCGACGTGTTGCGAGCATTCAAGAAAACGGGTAGCAAAGACTTATTTATAAAACTCTGGATTGCACTAAGGGTTTTGTTAACTATACCAGTGACCGTTGTGAGTGCGTTGCTTCAGTAAGCTGAAAATTATAAAGACATATTTACAATCAACCATGTCATAGGAGAGACTGAATTCTCTTGTCATCATGTCAATTGAAAACGATGAGGCTAGAAAAATAGACATTTGCTCGTGCGAAATCCAGGCGAATGCCATCAATACTATTTATGATACTATTTTGTGGGTGTTGCTATTTTCTTACATTATTTGTAGGGATTTGATTATCATCAAGTAAAAAAGATTTTCATAAAAAATTTAAGTACCTAATTTAATTCCTGACTGTGACAGGGGGAGTCTGACATGTTTAGGCATATGTTCAACCCTTAAGTAATCATAGTTACTCTAATATAAAATTTAAAAAAACGAGAGTTTTGTAGTTTCACCTCATGATCGTTTCTTCTATTCAAATATTTTACCTCTATCGCTAGAACCCTTTTTTTTAAACTTAACGTTGTTCGGAAACTAAGGTAAGTCACACCTATTTTATACCATACGCAACTATGCATGAATGCTGCAAAGTTCCGAGGTAAGTAAACTGCGGAAAATATCACATTACCGTTTCACCATTGACTCCAAAAACGAATTTCAACCTTAAAACCGATAAGAGAGAGTACGGTTCGGCAGTTCCATACATTATTTCCGCGTTCAACTTACTCGTATTGTACTCTTTCTCCTAAAACTTTAGTGGCCCATTCAAGTGTAATGAAGATTTCGAGAGAGCTCTTCCCCCATTTTCTCGGGAGCACAACTTTCTTCGCGACTCAGGAAACTACGATGTAAAAAAACTGGTTTCGATCGATCGATTCTCGATCGCACTTTATGACAATTTTTCTTAGGTCATTTTTCCTAAGTAGAGCAATTTTTCATAAATTTGATGTGTTGCTGTGGTGTTTTAATTTTTATAACAATTATTTATGTTATTGTATCAGTGGAACACACGAGGGAACTTCGCAAAAACCACTCTTCCTCCCTCATAGCGTGGTAGGTTGGAAATAACCCTAAAGTTAAAGTCCGCCAACACCTGTATTTCCACAACGTCACTCTCATTTCACTTTAGGCTGTAGGCTTGAGTGATGTGTCCTCACTCACAGCAGTTCATGTATGGACTGAAGGGGTATCCTGAAAACCCCGAGTTTTTCCAACTAAGTTAGACGTGCTACATCAAAACGTCACTAGCATCGTCTGGTCAGGCGATGGCAGGAGTGAGGAAGAAGTTGGGTACCTGCAGAACAACATGAACTAATTTGGAGTAATTAATAATAATAAGTAATAATTTGGAATCGGATCGACATACGATCGACATAATCTATTTATACCTTCAATTTATACTCAAATTTCTCCTTTACTGGGAAAAACCTCTGATCATGGATATGTCTCTCAGCTTTAAGGGCCCTTAAGCGGATCCTGGTCCTGTAATTCCTAAGGAGGCTTCATAGAGTGAATAGCATAGAAATTAGCTTTAGGAGCCACTCAGCTGATTCGGGCCCTATGCTGCTTAAAGTGTAAATCCTAAGGCGGCTACATGCTAATTTTCAATTCTGTGCCAGTACAGGAATTGCGCCAAAAAAACGTCACATTCTTCCTGTCACGCAAATTTGATTGCACCAATTTTTGAGTGGCCGCCTGGCATAAGTTATACCCAGTCAAAACTATTATGGTCAATTTTATTCGTTTTGAATAAAATTTTTGGAATCGTCTGCTTTTTTAGAAAACTTCCACGATACTCGCTACCCTCTCCAACCACCGGAAGTGTACCAAAAAACGTTACAATGTTTTTGGCATTTTATGTCTTTACTCTGGCACATAACTCGCAAAACGTTACACAAAAGCGTCACACGAAATCGTCACGAAAATTTCTGATGACTTTCGCTTACAACCGATTCGTTGCTACAGAGCTTTATCTTCGCCAGTTATCATCGTACAACAATCGTTCACCACTCGTTCGATAGCTCTCGATTTACCTAACCATATTACGTTAACCACTGCGGAGTGCGTGGCCGACAAGCTGCGGTATGAGCGTGATTGTTTAAATAATTGTTTACACGCAGGTGATCATTCTCAATAATTTATATAAAAATTTAAAAAAAAAATGAAGTACGAGGTACGTGGTACTTGGTGTGGGTGTGGGAGGGGCCGCAAAGACATAAAATGTCCCTCGTGGTTGCGTACTTGTACGAAAGCTGTACCCACTTTTGTAGGTGGCAAGAATGTTTTAGCGAATTTTCGAATTTTTAGGAGAGTAGTGACGTTCTTAAGATTTTTCAACACGATTTTTGAAAAGTTTTTCCACGCAAATCCGTTTCAGTTTGGCGTACAAATCAGACCCTTTTTACAGTGAGATTTTCATTCTCAATAATTTATATTGTCAACACGAATGCAAGCTTCATAATTTATGATGAACCCTACAATTAAGTATAACAACTACGCTACTGGGGTAGGTGATGTAGGATTGTTCGAAGGTTCTTGAATCACTTCATTAAAGACATAAAATGTCCCAATGTGTTGCAGACTCGTATGCAAGCATTTAATTCTCGACTGTATCAGCAACAGGATGGAGTTGACATTCTTTTGACATTTTCATGTCTTTGCTTTGGCACATAAACTGAAACGGGAAAAATTTGTTTCCTTGATTCACCCTTTCCCTCAGATCACGTCAGAACACAAGCGACAGGCGGGCCACTACGTCAGACGCACCTATGACGCACGAGCGTATGACGTCAGACGGCTAGCAGGAGGCCAACTAGTACGTCAGAGCCTATGCCGTACGAGCCTATGACGTCAGACGGCTGGCCGGAGGCCAACTAGTACGTCAGAGCATATGACGCACGAGCGTATGACGTCAGACGGCTGACAAGAGGCTAACTAGTACGTCAAAGCCTATGACGTCAGACGGCTGGCCGGAGGCCAACTAGTACGTCAGAGCCTATGAAGCACAAGCGTATGACGTCAGACGGCTGGCAGGAGGCCAACTAGTACGTCACAGCCTATGCCGTAAGTGCCTATGACGTCAGAGGCCTGGCTGGCTAGGTGATCGGGTTTTAATAAGCCTCTGGAATTCCGCGCCTTCATTTTTGTGTATTATTTGCATTATAATTTTTACGACTCGTTGAAAATCGGATAGAGAAGACTCCTTTAAAAGAATAATAGGATGGTAAAATTTATTATTTTACTTTTTTTTTTAAATTTTGTTTCGATGACGGAAATTTTTGACTGACCACCAGACAATAGACATATCCATGTCAAAATGCTTTTTCAGGAAATGGCTTTTAAAAGTTTAGCGTAACGTGAGTGGTGTCTGTTAACCAAATAACTCTCGAATAACTATTCTGTAGATAGAACTAACTATTCAGCTTTCACGAACAACTTTTTTAGGAAGTTTAGGATATTTAACATGTTATGACCATGATTACCCCATTTCGACGAATAATCTCGAATTAATTCGAATTGTGTGGGATTGCATTGCACTTTGGGTCGGGCCACCAAATGCATTCCAGCTCGAGATGTTAATGGGTGATGGTGTTAGGGTACACAAAGTGCTTGTTAAGGTGGGCGAGCATTAGGCAGAACATCTAGGTTCAGTAAGCTATCCCCGCCGTCTACCTGATCCTTTGATCGCTTCGAGCTAATCAGGAGAATCGGTTTCCTCCCTTCCCTTCCCTTCCCACTCCACCACATTGTTGGGAATATAACTCGAGCCTCTTCTCTCGCCCGTCTCAGTCAATCAGCCACCCCGTGGCCTCCGCCAGTCCCTCTCCGTCCCTTTTCCATCCACTTTGCTTCCTGTCAGTTGTAATTGGCAAAGGGGCGGATGATAGGTCGGATCAGAAGCGCTTGTCTTCCAACCGAACCAGAGGCGTTGGTTGCTCTACGCCGCAACTGAGGCGAAATGTCACTCGTTGGAGTTCGACGAGACAACATCTGATAGACCACCTGATAGACCACCTAATAGATTGTCGAGTACCTACCAAAGCTAAATGAATCTCGTTCATGTTATTCGTCTCTGACTCAAACACTTTCGTGTTTAACATCCGGAAATACGATCATATTACTATCCATTCCAGGGCTCTGGTAGGTTGCCCTATGATTAATCACTTTGAAATCCGAGTATGCCTTTTTATTTTTCGATTATTGTATGGAAATACCCCTAGTCCTGAGTACCTTGAAGGCATGTTTTTTTTTTGGTCACTCTGATAGACTTCGCGCTCTTACAGTGGTGCCTCATTGTACAATCTCAATGGGCAGATCCCTGTCTTGTCGATCAGTCTCCGAGCTTTCCGTCTTCCGTGGCCTTATCGAACAACATTTCGGTATTACTCCAAACTCGCTTCCCGTTACTTGACTGCCTAGTTTGCCTAGTTACAAACTGCCTAGTTACAAACTAGTTTGCCCAGGCCTAGAGCGTTCGGCCATTCCGGGGGCTCTGGGTGGCTTCGCCTTAACATGGTGCCCCCTTGGATATGTTTTTGAGATCCAGACCCTTTCCACCAAATTTGTTGCTGTATTTTTTTCTTTTAATTTTTACCTTTGCCATTTACTCTGTAATTTATGTACATAATTCTTAAAGGCCATGATTTTATTTATTTTGTAATTTTTTTGTATTTACAACCTTAAGGGCCCCTAGAGGCCTATTGTAAATGTGTATGCCAATAAAGGTCTATTCAAAGAGTGTGCCCATGACTCAGAGGTCCGTGGATCGTAACCATTCCGCTACCATGTGATATGATAGAGCTGGTATACATGGGTAAAAGTAAAGGCTTGTGAATTTCGTCAGCAGAGTCTGCTACCAGGGATACTATCTCAAAAAAAATAAATACACCTTAAAAAATCCCCAGTCATGCAGCATGACTATAAGAGCCAATTTTCGGAGGAATAATTGGTTTTATGTAAATGGTCTTCATTAAAGAACATGATGTCCATGAAGAACATCTCAAGTAACAACCACGTTTCTTCATCTTCAACGTGCTGCAGTTTGAGAGCGGAATAAGATATAGCAATTCTGACTTCCCCATCTTATTCAGCGTGTAAAAACCTTAAAAATGAGGTGTCACTTGACAGACCGTTTCATTTTTGGAATTTACGGGTGAACCCCCCCCCCCCTACCAACATCCCCAAAATCGCCCTCAGCTTATGGACATTACAACGCTGAACACGACGGAGAAGTCAGAATTGCGATGTCGCATTCCGTCATCAGATTAGAGCAGAATAACCATGAAGAACGTATTCTTCACCTTCAAAGTATGTACTCAAGTTTGTGAACGAAATTAGGGATCGCAATTCTGACTTTACGATCGTATTCAGCGTGTAAAACCCTTTAAAATGAGGTGTCACTTGTCAGACTTTCATTTTTTGAGTCAACCCCCCCCCCCCATACTCCCCAAACCCCCCTCAGCTTTTCGATATTTCAACTCTAAACACGACGGTGAAGTCAGAATTGCGATATCGCATTCCGTCATCAGATTAGAACAGAATAACCATGAAGATCATTTCAAGTAACAACCACGTTTCGTCATCTTCAAAGTGCTCCAGTTTGAGAACAAGATGAGATATCGCAATTCCAATTTCACCATCGTGTTCAGCACAAATAAACCTTTTAAATGAGGTGTCACTTGTCAAAATGTTCCATTTTGGGAATTTATGAGGAATTTTTCCCCCCTAAAACTCCCCAAAATCCTTCATTAGAGTGGTCCGATTCTGCCCATCAACGAACTTAGTCTGTAGATTGCCAAGAAAGATTTTTTGTGCAAATATGAACTTTTTATCTCAATCCTATCGAGAGTTATCGTCTGGAATGACATATACATAAATATATACCTATATAGGATGGTCTGAAAAGGATTTTGGTATAAAAATTTTTCGAAAATTCGAGTTTTAAAAATTTTGGAACGAGCAATTTTTGCTTCCTTCTTGATGTAGTCGGATATACCTAGGTAAGTGAATGTCAGTTACAAACCTACATGAGCAAAATTTGCTAGTCATTATAAAGTAAATAATGGTAGGTAATACCATAATATGTATATATATACCTACGTAACTGTGATTATTTAGTTGCGTAATGAAGTAACTGCTGCAATATGCATATTTTCTTCTATTGCACAATGGTTATTAAATTTTTCCCCTGATTTCTTCGAATTTCCTCAAGAAAACGACGATTTTTCTTCATGTAGGTCGAAATGACCCCTGGGTGGTATAGGCGATGGGAACTCAAAGGTGTCTTTGTAATGGTCGTAAGACTTATACAAATAAATTTATAAATAAAAAAACTCAAGGGTG
Organism: Stenodema calcarata; assembly: GCA_963920205.1. Taxonomy (NCBI): domain Eukaryota; kingdom Metazoa; phylum Arthropoda; class Insecta; order Hemiptera; family Miridae; genus Stenodema; species Stenodema calcarata. The sequence goes on along the minus strand of OY986060.1, from coordinate 11,006,756 downwards.
GTAATCCAGGGTTAAAAAAAATCCGGAAAAAACCGGTTATTGGGAGCAAAAAAACCGGTTTTCGGTTTAATCCGGTAGGTTCTTCCCATCCCTAAGTACTTAGCGCATTTCCCATCCCTAAGTACTTACTTAGGTACTCTTCAGCGCCTATGCAGAAGATAATAACCAGTTGTACTAGATTGAATCTTGGGGTTTGAATATTCACTCGAGAGAATCAGAACGGAGCAAACCAACGAGAATCAACTACCTGTTTTCTTCGTCGAAGGTTCCTAACAAACATTCTTGGAAATTCAATCATGAACAACAAAAAGGAGATGACAGACACGGGACAAGGAGTAAACACGACTATTGTTGGTTTCTTGGAAACTTAGGTAAATAAAATCACGCCATACGAAAGCTGGTCACTCATTGGCTGGTCGCCACCCTTTCCCTTTGTCATTTATTGAATATCCACAACCGTTTTCAGTTTGAGTCCGAAACTCGAAGACGGTGGTGAGTCGTTTAGTGGGGAAATCGAACGTTCTGTAGATTCCAGTGCTATTCGAATATGTTGAACAAAACCACCACAATCGTGAGTATTCAAGCATTTTCTACATCAAAGGGATGAAATTTGTCAATTTGGTGTGATTACTCTTTCAAGCACATTTGTCAAGTGCCAGAATTTGAATTTCCGTATCTGAAATGAGCGTTTATGGTCATATTTGTAAACAATCAGGCCAAAAATAGAACCCGAAGTCATGCAGCATGGCTATAAAAGCAAATTTTCGAAAAAAATGAACGTGTGTGTATGGCCACCATTTGCGAACCATCTTTCCCTTCCCGTTCTTTCCCCTCGCGAATCCTCTCGGTTTCCGCGTGACACGATTTTAGAGATGAAAGAACGTACGTGTATGGCCGGATATGAATCTACGCCGCCGAGACGCAGCGTCGCGTCATGAATCGACTCTTTGAGTCCCAGTGCGTACCAGGCTTTAGGGAGAGCGTTCCCCGTTTGTACAATTCGCCCTCCTCACGCGCTCCCTAAAAGACGCGCTCCCTAAAGACGCGCTCCCTAAAGACGTTCATGTGTCATTATCCTAATGGTTGATGGTAGTTGGAGGAGGGTGGGTGAGTAGGTGGTGGGTGAGTAAGTAGTGGGTGGGTAGGTGGTGGGTGAGTAGGTGGTGGGAGGAGGTGGTATTGACAGGGATTAGGGAAAAGGGTTATGAAACATTTCAAGGATCATTGTGGGGTTCGTCCGAACTCGTAAACCAAATCGCACAACGCTAACAACTGGGCATTCTGAATTAGATTTTCTACTTTTCTCGAAAGGTTAACAAACAAATTTTTAAGGGGAGAGGGGGTAAATTTTTCGGGGCAAATCTAAAGGTTCATCATTGAAGATCACAAACCAAAATGAGTACACATTGTTTTTAGCACTCAACATCCAAGATGCTAAAAATCTTTATGCCCCAGAAAATCTCACTGTAAAAAGGGTCTGATTTGTACGCCAAACTGAAACGGATTTGCGTGGAAAAACTTTTCAAAAATCGTGTTGAAAAATCTTAAGAACGTCACTACTCTCCTAAAAATTCGAAAATTCGCTAAAACATTCTTGCCACCTACAAAAGTGGGTACAGCTTTCGTACAAGTACGCAACCACGAGGGACATTTTATGTCTTTGCGCCCCCTCCCACACCCACACCAAGTACCACGTACCTCGTACTTAATTTTTTTTTTAAATTGTTATATAAATTATTGAGAATGATCACCTGTGTGTAAACTATTATTTAAACAATCACGCTCATACCGCAGCTTGTCGGCCACGCACTCCGCAGTGGTTAACGTAATATGGTTAGGTAAATCGAGAGCTATCCAACGAGTGGTGAACGATTTTTGTACGATGATAACTGGCGAAGTTTAAGTTCCGTAGCAACGAATCGGTTGTACGTGAAAATCATTAGAAATTTTTCATAACGCTTTCTTCGTCACACCTTTTTGAGTAAAGGGCCATAGTAAAGACATATAATGTCAAAAATAACTGGTTTTACATAAATGTCTCCATTTTACTGGTTGTATAACAAATACAACCTTTTTCAACTGACCAATTCAATTATTAATCCTTAACAATAATTAATAATAAGTTACAGGAAGTATGCAATATATTTTTAGCCGGCATTCTATCAAACTGTGGAGAGGAGCTAAAACAGAGAATAGAAAACCGTTTTCGAAATTCTTCTTGAAAATCACACGATTGCGAGGATAGTAGATAGTTGATTAGTAGTTAGTTGAGTTGTTAGGTTTCAGTTGATTTTGTCGGCGGTGAAACTATTTGCAAGCTCGACATAATTCAGGATAACTGAGCATTGAATACGATAACATATAATACTAATATTATATTGTATTGTATCGTATCCAATCCTCAGCTGAAGTCTCGCTATTGTGTGCCAATAAACGTCAAAATATTGTATCGATTGAGCTCATCGTCAGTTCTACGGTTCTGCAGAGCGTATTGCCACGTGTTGTAATTTGCGCTCTCATTCAATGGTGCTGGAAGTGTCGAGATGAACTCTGACGGGTGAACGTTCAGTTTTGACGATTTGGCGAGCTCTTCACTCTTCGTACGATGAAAAAATAATTAAAAAAAGTTTGATCGGAGATCGCTAAACGGGAAGCCGTTTGTCGATTGGAAACTCTATTGACGGGATAAGCTGATTACATCTACACAGCAATACCCTCAAGTAATTTCAACATCATCCGACCTCATCATCACTTAATTTAGCCATAATCTGATCTGCGGTCCGGAGTAAGGTGTTGGTCTACATTTAGTGGCTATCGACATTCGATAGACTGAAATACGCCAAGTAACTCAAATTGATCAGAGGATGCTGAGGAGAGAAACGACAAGTTATTTATAATTCGTTGGTATTTACCTATTAGCGAATTTTCGAGAAAAAATTAAGCTATTGTTCTCGGTCCAAAAATTTTAAAACTCTTTTCCGAAAGATTATTATATCAAAATCCGTTTCAGAACGAGGACAAAATGTTTTTAAATTAATTTGTAATTTTGTTTTCTGACATCATGGTGGAGAGGGCCATAAGGCCCTTATGTATGTGCAGATGCATAAATGAACAGTCAAACAATAACAGTGAAAAAATTATTAGGCTCTGGTTTGTGTGGCAGAACCTGCACTTTCCTCTACTGACAAACACAGGGAAATGATTATTTCCGTCGGTGCGAATGTCATCACAAGGGACCATTGGAGATGGGAAAACATTGACTCATTTCAGGGGCTATATGGCGAAATAGCGTTATTTCTTCGAAAATTCGCTTTTATAGCCACGCTGGCGAAATTAGGCGAATTTTGGTTTATTATCATCATTATCAACATTTTCTAACCCCCCCCCCCCCACCCTTAAAATTTGTTGGTTTACGTTTCAAAATAACGTAGATTCCGAAAATCGAATCGAAGGGGAAGGGGTCCAAAACAAATTTTGAAAATGTCAAAACTCGAAAATCCGGATGAAATGGTATAATTTTTTTTTCTCAGAAATTACCTAGTTGGAGAATTAACATTCGGCGGGATGTTCGCCCTTAAGTGCATACAAAACACCCTGTGCATACAATACACGTAAGTGTATACAAAACACCCTGTGCATACAAAACACTTAAGTGCATACAAAACACCCTGTGCATACAAAACACTTAAGTGCATACAAAACACCCTGTGCATACAAAACACTTAAGTGCATACAAAACACCCTGTGCATACAAAATCTGCTCAAGTACTTTAAATAATAATAATCAATTCACCATTGAGTGATCTAGACAGAAGAGTAATCTGTACAAATAAGTTAATAAACCGTTGTTTTAAATACTTCTAACGACTTTTATGGTAAGACCGGGTTGTAGCGCCCTTTGGAAAATCTTCAAGATTCGTAATATTCGTGGTAGTGCGGTTGAAGTGTCGAAAGGGGAGTCGTGAAGGCCTTTTTCTACTTATGTAAGGGTGGGTGGTAGGGAGGGGGAACATACAACCCACTCGTCAACCACCCACATCTGCTCGCTTTCCTCCTTCTCACCCACTTCCACCCACAATTTAAATGTTACGTACGGGTCGGTGAGTGTGACCAGATTCCCCCCGCCAACCACTCATCAACCACCCACATCTGCTCGCTTTCCTCCTTCTCACCCACTTCCACCCACAATTTAAATTTTACGTTCGGGTCGGTGGGTGTTACCAGACCCCCCCCCCCCGCCAACCACTCATCAACCACCCACATCTGCTCGCTTTCCTCCTTCTCACCCACTTCCACCCACAATTTAAATGTTACGTACGGGTCGGTGGGTGTTACCAGACCCCCCCCCCCCCCCCGCCAACCACTCATCAACCACCCACATCTGCTCGCTTTCCTCCTTCCCACCCACTTCCACCCACAATTTAAATGTTACGTACGGGTTGGTGGGTGTTACCAGACCCCCGCCAACCACTCATCCCATTACTTCTCCCATTAACTCGTTCTCGCTTGGTGTTATACTATCGTGTTTCATAATATTATTATCATTTCTCCCGTATTATTGTTGAAAAAATAATCTCAACTGATTGTGCAATAGGACTGAAAATAAAATAATCTTAAAGAGATCCTACTTTTTCTACAGTTTTTTTTCTAATTATAAACCTATAGGTACCTACGTAAACAGTCACATAGGCTGCACTAAAAAAATAGTGTCCTTTGTTCATGTGATCTCATAAAAATGTGATAAATTACCTACTCATTCAAATATAGACCTATTTTTTCTCATGTTGGATCGGTTTTTATTACTCTCTACTTCTACCTATTTGATAATTGTTCTCCAAAACTTGATGACATGCAAAGAACCGTAAACAGGCAAATTTAACCAAAAATGTCATCATCTACTTTTGTTAAATTCTATTTGGAGCCTCCTTTTTTTTTTTTTTTTTTTTTTTTTTTTTTTTTTTTTTTTTTTTTTTTTTTTTTTTTTTTTTTTTTTTTTTTTTTTTTTTTTTTTTCTTGGCAAGTCCCGTTCATAAAAACTAATCCCCTTGCTAATTTAAAACGAACTATCTTCAAATGTGTCGACAAAGTTTTCGTTTTTCCTATCAGTTGACAATGACAGTTATTCGTTTTCTTTGTAACTACATTACTAACAACATAATAATATTATGTTGTTCTAATATTATTAGAACACCTGCTGTTTCTCCCGTTTTTCATTAAGAAGAAAAGAAACTAGTTTTTTCGACGGTTATTTTAATGTAACGAACGTTATTATACGTTTCTCGAAAATAACTGTTATGCCCATCCCTATCTACAGAGAAGGGTAATCTGTACAAAGAAGATAATGAACCGTTGTGCCAAGAATTTGCAGAGTTTTTTTTTTTTTTTTAATAAACCAAAACATACTTTTCTCAGTAACAGAAAAACAATATCGCTGAGAGCTGTACTTTACTGTGACTTCCACGGTGTTGGTAACACTCGGAGGGCTGGATATTCAAGGGAAGGGGGATGTCGGGCGAGGTATCAGGAGTGTGAAAGAGAAGCCCGTAGACGATCCCTGTCACCTTGCAGCTCTTGTCAAGCTTGAAACAAACCAGACTTCCCCCCCCCCCATCCCCCCCCAGTGATCTGTCATTTTCTATTATTCACGATTTTTCACCGCTACCGGAAAACCCTTTTTCCGGGAGAGAGACTAAGGGAAAAAGGAGCCCCCCACCTCCATGTGGAGGAAAAATTCGATACCGGAAAGACTACTGAAAAAAAAAAAGAAAAAATCCTCTGTGAAGGGAAAAAAATATTTCCGGACAGTTTTTCCCCCTCCTCCCTCATTCGAGACCGCGTTATCTGAAAGAAAAAAGATGATAAAAAATGGTACTTCAGATCGGATGACAAGTTATCGGTTTTTTCCCCCTCTCTTTTTTCGACGAAGGAAGAAATGAGAGGTAACAGAATCAGACGAGTTCGGAACTCGCGTTTAGTGAAATGAAGTTAATTCTCTGAGCCTCGGGTGGCAGTCAAACTTGTTTTGCTGTCAAACGGGCATCCGAACCGCATTATCGTGAAGGTAATTTAAAAGGTTTTTCCGCGCGGCATTTCAATTGATGCTTCGAGCGAATGACAGGCGGATGTGCGTCACCGAATGGTGAGTGAAAACAACGAACGAGTACGCGAACATCGATGGATCACTTATTTTTTCGGAAAGACAAAAATTGTGGAAATATTTCCGAAAGATTGGAAAAATTGGAAAGATTGCCGTTTTTTGACATTTTATGTCTTTGCTACATAAACTCGAAAATGTAACGCTGGAATGAAACGCGGGTTTCTGATGATTTTCGCTTACTACCGATTCGTTGCTACGGAACTCTAACTTCGCCAGTTATGATCGTACAAAAATCGTTCACCACTCGTTGGATAGCTCTCGATTTACCTAACCATATTACGTTAACCACTGCGGAGTGCGTGGCCGACAAGCTGCGGTATGAGCGTGATTGTTTAAATAATTGTTTACACACAGGTGATCATTCTCAATAATTTATATTGTCAACACGAATGCAAGCTTCATATAAGTTTCTGATGGGAGGGGGCGCAAAGACATAAAATGTTCCTCGTGGTTGCGTACTTGTACGAAAGCTGTACCCACCGTTTGTGTTTTATGGTTTTTCAAGTAAGGTTGCATTAGCCTGTGCTGTACAATTTACCATCAACTCCTAGTTTTCACACGTTTTCCAGTACCTTAGGTAGTACCTACCAGTTTCGTTATGCTCGACGTTTGTGAGTGGACAATTACTCTTCTTCAAGGTCCATTCGAATTCAAATAAACACCTCGATTCGACATGAAGTCGACTTTTTTTTTTTTACAGAAATTGAACATGAGGAGCTAAAAAAAAATTTAACGGACTGTTATGATCATATGAACTGGTCTTGGAGAGATAGTTTGAGGACGCAGGATAATAACGTAGAGTAAAAATTGCAAATTTATTAAATTAAAATTCGTCAGACCGAGCGTCGTGCGCGGTGGTAGCGGGAACCGTAGGAGTGGAGTAGTGTTGCAAGATTTAGGTTTAGGTTTAGGTTTAGGTTTAGGTTTAGGTTTAGTTTTACATTTTATCCGTCCCAATAATGGTTTTAGAATAGAATACGGAATAAATTAACAGTTTCCTCGGTATTTTGGCTTAATTTCCCTAAAAATCTCAAAAATCCCATTTTGGTTTATTATTTCACGCTTAAATCCCTTCTTAAATTCTTCTTTTCAGGTGGAGAGGAAGGGTGGAAGTCGGTTGGAGGAGGTATCGTAGCTGTGCTAGTCGCGAACGTACCCTCTGTACAAGTCTGTTATGTGGGGTTCCCATAGGAGCTTTTTATCAAGGTTTACGCCCAGGTATTTCACACAGTCCTCGTCTGGTATACTCGTCTAATGCAGGTTTCTGATAGGAGCGTTTGTACGTAAAGTAGCATTTCTTGGACTTTGACGGGTTAACAACTTCACTCCAATTTTTACACCAGTTTTCTACGTCGTTAGTAAAACTTTGGAGTTTTTGGGTGACTTCATTTGGGTTTCCTTTTGCTAAGATCGCCACGTCATCAGCGAAGTGAGCTAGTTTAAGGTCTCGTGCTGTTGGATAATCGTAAGTGTACAGTACTGCCGTCCTAAGTTAAAACGTCCTATCTACAGTAAATTTTACTGTAGATAGGACGTTTTAACTTAGGACGGCAGAGTAGGTACAGTAGCGGGCCCCATACGCTTCCTTGAGCAACCGAAGCTTGGATTTTCCGAGTGGTGGAAATTGCTCCGTTGTATTCCACGACAGCCTAAGGCTGTCCGTCCACTGGAAGCGTTGTAGCGCGACAAGAGGCATCTTTTCAAACACACTGTTTCAAGTGAGAGCCCGTCCACTGCAAGCGCTGCGCTCAAGCGTAAAGAGGCGACGGCTACAAGAATCAAACCTGTTTGTTTTTCGTCGCGCGTAGAGGCGACATGGCGCCTGAAAAGTTAATAGTTTGTTTCGTCTCAGATCTATTTTACGTGTTTTTATTTCCTTTTTTTGTAATAATAAAATCTAATATTATCCTTATCTATAAGGATCTAAATAGAATCTTTTTTGGATTTTGAAGAAATGAAATTATTTCGATTTTAATTATTATTATTTTATTAGTGTACTTACCTCAGTTCTGCGGGGGAAATGGTTTCCCTGAAATTGGAGTTCCGAGATAAACGGTCCACCGGTCTTACATTTACACCCATTGTTCACCTTTGAAAGAATATAGTCAAAGGTGCTCTTTCACATCCGTACATAACTGAAAAATGACTCCGGAGATAAGTCCTCCATCAAGTGACGCCACTCTCCGAGCAGTGGTCTTTGTAGGAATACACTCCTCACCCACTCTTCCCTATTACCCCGTTCGGTCGAACGTCTTCTTCTTTGAACTGATGAGTCCAACACATACATTTGCCACATTCTTGACATCATGGTCACGGAACACCTCGCGTGTAGACTGGCTTCACGCTACTGATTCTCTTCCAGTGGTCATGTAGCGTGAAGAGGCGACGGGCGCAAACTAGCTACAAAGCCTCGTCGCCTCGTCGCGCTACAACGCTTCCAGTGGACATCGAGTTATAAAGTGGTAATAATTAATAATATTTATCAAGAATGATTCATAATAATTCATAATACTTCTAAGTAATTATTAATTAATGATTAAATTATTGAGTAGTTAGGTGGAAATAAAACCCCAGAAACATATTAGTACAAATCATTTGTAATTAATTCACCATCTCCATAAACGTTTCATTTATCATTTCGTGATTTAGACAGAAGGGATAATAATTTGCAGAGTTTTTTAAATTTTCCACGTATCAATTTTTTTTCTAACAGAATCCCTTGAAATAAACGCTCCCTCGTACACCCACGTTTGTTGCTACATGCATGGCGAATGCTTGAACTAAATAATAATAATTGAATCCTCATAATAAACTCTGCAGAGTTATATGACAAATTCAATTGAAATCCCGATAAAAACACAAGCCGCTCGCGCAATCAAAACAGGGTATAACGTTTTAAAATTTTTTTTCCATTCCCTTCCGTCAAGCATTTTTCACTCGGAAGGGAAGGCAGTTTTTTCCAGCTTTAATATATCTCTCACTTCATAAGGTCTGTGTGTGGGTTATCTTCGTTTAGTTAGCATTGCACATGCGGGTCAAGGTTTTTTTGCTGACTTTAATAGTCTCGTCCCCAAGGCCCCTTTTCTATACCCATTAGCCTGGTCTCTATGGTAACGGGACTCATCTCGTAATAAATATATATTTTTCCTTCTTTTTTTCTCTTCCAACTTTTTTTTGTACGGAGCACATCATTACCGGGGACTTGGGGGCGGCGGTGTAGGAACACACGACGGTGCTCTCCAGACGAATGCTACAACTGTATTTTTAATGAGTTTCTCGCATATGTTGTGGGAAGTTATTTGAATAAATCGCAACTTGGAAGCTTCTCTTAACTTCTCTTAACCGCTAGTAACAAAAGGGAATTTTAATGTAATAGGATCGCCTTGGAATATCAAATATAAACATTGTAACGCAGGAGTGTAAGGCTCTCGAAGTTAATGCCAAATGGGCGAAGGAGCCGTTTACCGGAGTTAATACGACACCGTGTAAAACCATTCTCTCGAAACTTCGTAACTATTTGTACCAGTTGATATCATGTAGCATTATTCGAATTCAGAACCACTCGTACTGTAATTATGCAGCAGAGTTGTGATGATAATGACGCTGAGAGTCTGGAACATTAGCAGATTCAGGGGGGTCATGGGACCCATGAGAGCCAAAAATTGGCAATAGTAGAGCAGTTGTCCGGGCGAAGCCCAGCCATATTGCAGCCAATTTTGCGGCAAGATACATCTTGACATGTGTAGGTTTTCAGGAGAGTGGACAATACTCAATAGGTGCATACTAAGGCTGAGTTCGAACATGATCGTTTTTGGCGAGCGAAAAGTGTTTTATCAAACAAATAAATTTTAAAAAAGCAAAATCGCACAAAAACATTGATTTGGCCATGTACGGACACCCCCGCCCCCAAATTTAAGAATATTAAAAAAATCATGAATTTAAAAAATATTTCTTTGAAAAATGAAGGTTTTTTTTGGTACTTAATGGAATCTTAATCTCTATTTAGTACCCTGTTTGTCAAACATTTTCCCGGGGGTTAAATTCTTCTTTTGGACCTCCACTCCACCCCTAACGATATTTCTGCCAACGTTACTGATGTACAAGCAGGAGTTTGGTTGAATTTCAGTTATTGTCAGTGATTCCCTAAAGGGTCTATATGCAATAGAAAGAACTGAATCGCTGAAAAACTTGGCTAAGGTTAGGTTACGAACCTCAGGGCCCCCCTCCCCCTCCCCCCACCGGAAATCAAAAACTGGGTCCACTCCTGGCTTGGAATGCGTTTTTATCTCGCCTCTTAAATTTAACAATCTGCAGTTATCCGCTTTTTTGATTATGAAGGAACGAAAATTAAAAAAATTCCATAAAATCATTCCCAGAAATAGTATAAATAGGTTGGGAAAAACCAAATATTAAAATGTATTGAAAAATGAATTAAACGGAGGAAACCCCCAAGGCAGCACCCCAGACTCCAAAGAGTAGAGAGTCAAATCAGAGCCCTTTTCTTAAGTATTATAAAGGTTTCATGGAACCGCCAACGTCAAAGCTACATCGCAAACATTTGGATTTTGTTCACTGTGGTGACCACCTCAGCAAAACCGCAAATCCGACTACGCTCTCAGGCATTTTCTCTACATAACAGTCCAATGATGAGATTAACGTTTCCCCCCTTCAAAAAGCTTGACGGATCCAATAACTTTGTCAACCCACGTTACGATCTCCTGGCGGCTCCCACTCAAAAAGCGTCTTTTTTTCCTTCTTCCCCGCTGTACTCAGCACAGATCTCCTCAAAGGGCCTTACTCGTACTTGCGTCCCGCAGGAGGGTATTTTGAATGTGAGCTCAAGTGAACCGTGAAATATTCCACTATGGCACCCCAGTAACACTTTTACCTCATTTTTTTCTCCTCTGAGGGAGCAGAACAAGGCGGTTTGGTTAACCCCCCCGCTCCAATTTTTTTTCAGTCCGCTCATGGTTGGGTCTTTGAGACGAGCCTTTAGTGCTTTGAAGAGCTTGTCGGGAAGAGGGAGTGTATGGATAAAAAGGATTTTATAATACTCGCAGGTGCAGATACTTTGAGGTCTGTATATTAGATGGTTGGAGAGCGAAGGAAAGAAAAAGAAAAACGGTGGGCGAAACAACGTACGAGTGTAGTCGACGAAACTATTGAAAAACTGCCAACCGGAATTAGCGTGAGGGGACCGCTGACATGGGAATTTAACCGCCTGTTGGTTTGTTTCCACAGCTCTTTAAACTCAATTTGGAATCCGTAGGGACGTTCGATACCGATCGATACCAGTAATGTATCGAACATTTCCTTTCGATACCAAGTATTTTTGGTATCGATTCTCATGATTTGAGTATGAGTACTCATAACGATACAATGGTCGTATCGAAAGAAATACTCAACTATCGAATTGAGAAATTATAATATAATATATTATCTAGTATATACCAGATCATATTATGTACCTGGTATATACTTGATAATGTAGTAAAGTATAAAATAAGGATTTTCTTTAAGATTTTGTTTAGTAGGTATTTATTTGACGTTCCCAATTTTTCTTGATTTTGGTTTATTATCTTCGATAACAAACCATTGGGATCGACCAAAGAAAAACATTTTTTAACCCTCCCCCTCAAAATTTGTTGGTTTACGTTTTCAAGATACGTAGATTCAGAAAATCGATTTAAACAACTCTGCTAATTCTTGTCACAACGGTTTATTATCTTCTTTGTTCAGATCCTCCTTCTGTCTAAATCACGAAATGGTAGAACTCTAGCTCATCATCTAAATTTAATTTTTTTAAACAAATAGGTATTGTTCAAACAATTCTACAGACAAGAACCCTACTGAATATTGCATTGTCAACCATCCTTAACCCCTGTTTGAAATTTCATTCAAATTTAATTTGTTTAAGCATCTGGGTATTGTTTTAACAATTTTACAGACAAGGAACCAGGTGAATATTACATTGTCACCCATCCTCGACCCATATTTAAAATTTCAAGACTCTAGCTCATCATCCAAATGTAATTTGTTCAAACAAAATTTGTTTAGGATGTTTCCCTATTTAATAGACGTATTAAATAGGTAAACAACCTAAACTAATTTTGTTGGTTTAGGTTGTTTGTAAATTTGTTTCTTGTTTGTAAAATTGTTTAAACAATATCTGTATTGTTTAAACAATTTTACAAACAAGAAACAGAGCGAATAACATTGCATTGTCATCCATCCTCGACTTTTAGTGACAGAAGGGTGATCTAAACAGAAGGGTGATCTAAACAAAGAAGATAATAAACCGTTGTGTCAAGAATTTGTAGAGTTTTTTCTAATGAGTAGTTTTTGCGAGTACTCATGTGTATCGAGTAGTATCGAATATGCCCAATTAAGTACTTAAATGAGTACTGGTATCGATACTTTGAAAGTCGCAACTGACCACAACCCGGAGTAGAGTATTGACAGTTGGCGACAATCGATGAAATTTCACTTGAAATGAGGTGAAACACAAGGTTTATTATTCTTCCACAACGGTTTAGTATTATCATGCATAGACCTTCTTTATAAACGATCGACTGATCTAGAATAATACTCTAAATCAATAATGATTAAAATTTTGAGCGACGGCGTTATAAAAACTTCAACCCCATTTCCCACCTTTCGATTTATCCGCAAGGTTTAACCAATTCGGATTATTCATGACGCAACTGTCTGGATATGCAAACAAACTGTCAGGCAGAGAATAGCGGGAATATGGATCCATGTCGAGTTAAAACTGGACTCATAATTAACACGTATAAATATACAATAGGAATTGCGATTATATTGGTTCCAAATCAACATTAAATGAAAAGAAATTCAATTCGAACGAAACGCGGGTCTACTCAACTATAGAATTTACTGGATATGGACAATATTTATACAATATTTAAGTAAGCGCTTCTGCGATTAACTCCAAGTAGGAAGGCGAAGCAGGAAAACGTATTTTATACTCATTTGAACTGCATTTCATATACTTACATGTAATTTTTATTAGTTACGTCAATTTGAAGTAGATATAAATTTAAATCGTGTAATTAGGTGGATCAGAAGCTGAATAGAAAGTGTCACGAGTCATCACTAACCGCAGCATTGTGCTGGCAATTGCCATGTAGATTACTTACTGTGAATAAATCACCAAATATCAAGTTATGTAGGGTGAGCCAAAACAATAAGTGCAGGATCTAAGGGCGATAAACAAAAAGCTCTGCCAATTCTTGACATAACGGTTTATTATCTTCTTCGTGCAGATCACCCTTCTGTCTTGATCACGACATGACAGATTATGAATTCTAATTAATTGTTAATAATTATTATGAACTAGGTAGTTGTGTAAATTATTATTAACCATTAGTATCATTTAGTAGTAATTATCAATAATTATTACTTAGGATTATTATTGGAATATGCGCGTGAGAAATGAATCTTTTTGCAGAAACTAAATGATACAGATGATGAATTAATTACAAATAAAATGTAACGATATAATTCTGGGGTTTTCAATTGCACCTACCTACACCGGCAATAAATACTCTATAAAAGAATTATTCTATGTTTATTCTGTAAACATTCAAAATTACCTTCTTTCCGTAGCACGAAAAGTACCTTAGAACAAAAAATTCGGTTGGTCCGAATCTGTAAACCAAATTTCGTAATTTTAGCACAACGCTAACTGGGCAAAGTACGGCGTACGACGGATTTTTTCTAATTTGATTTTCTGAATCTACATAACATTTAGATTCAGAAAATCGAATTATTATGTACATATTATACATGAGATACATATTATGTATCTTGAAACGTAAACCAACAAATTTTGAGAAGGTTTAAAAACATTTTTCTTTGCTCGACTCCAGTGGTTCATTATCGAAGGTAATGAAAAACCAAATTAACCAAAAAACTCTGCAAATTCTTGACACAACGGTTTATTATCTTCTTTGCTCATATCACCCTTCTGTCTAGATCACTAGGTGATTATTGAAAATTATTTCAGGAAGGTTGGCGATGCACTGATGAAGGCCACTTCTGACGTTATCGCAGCTCCCCTTTGAAACTTCACTGCTTGTTTTGGTTCGCCCTGTGCACCTCCCCGATGAAATTTCAGTATCCTCGTAGAAAAGTGAATCTTCAGAAGAAAACTTTCTTATTAGTAATTATCAGCAGATTCCGATATTTAGGTTAAGTTTGGGGTGTTGACCCGAAAAAAGTATTTCGAGCCACTGGAGGGATCGGAGGGATCGGTGGCCTATCGGTGGAATGTAACAGGCAGTATTGCAGTTGTATTGAAAAGAACGTGAAGTGGCAACCGGAACATTGATACAGGGGCTGAAATATTCAAAACGAGAAATCTGTTTCCATCCAGGAATCTGAATAAATGAGGCGTTCGTTGATCTGAATGTTGTTATTCAAGTTGTTGGATTGTTATCTCCAATATAGTACCTCTTATTTCTATATTTCTACCGTCTAAGTAGAACACTGTTTAGGAATAATAATAATTCATCGACCAACTTCGCTTCCCTACGTTCGGCCTCAAATATTCTCGCCTTTCGGTATCATCTCTTATGTATTATGCCTTGCGGTTTGCTTAGAACAGTGAAATCTGACGGGGTTCGCATCCTTTCATTTCATAATAATAAATGTATATTATAATTCTCCATTGAGATATGGCGATGTGTGGAGGACTCCATTGTTTTCTACAAGGGGAACCGGATCCTTGAAACTTCCTCTTCACAATGATATGCAGATTTATGTTGATATTCCTTGACAGGCTCTTAGAAGGAGTCATACATCACGTTATGCCGTCAGAGTGCCTCTACGGAACATGCGCGAAGCCTCGTGTGGCCCGTAACCCGGGTTTAAAGCGTTTCTAACCCTTAGGGAGGCCTAAAAGCATATGCTTCATCTTAGCTCTCAACAACGTCCCGACCTTCCAACCTTGATTTAGCGATCCTTTCACGCTGTGGTACTTTAAAAAAACCTTCTCACTTGTTGCTCGGGATTAATCAAAATTAAAGTTGTTGTAGTGAATTTTCGAAGAAAATGTAGCTATTGTTCTCGGTCCAAAAATTTTAAAACTCGAATTTTCGAAAATTTTTCATACCAAAATCCGTTTCAGACCATCCTGAATCCACTGCCGAAAGACACCAAAAACTATATGTAACTCCCGATAGAATTGAAATAAAAAGTTCAACTTTGCACAAAAAATCCGTCTTGGCAATCGACAGGTCAAGTAAACGTAAACCAACAAATTTTGAGGGGGGGGGGGGGGTTAAAACTTTTTTTTCTTTGGGCGATTCCAATGGTTCATTATCGAAGATAATAAACCAAAAGTGGTCACAGTAAAAAGTTCATAAAATTCGACGAAAAATCTGAATTTCCACTAAAATTGGGGGGGGGGGGGGGTTCATTTGGAAAAACAAAGTTGGCACGCGTAGCCAGCATTTGTGCGTATGCGCGGCGCACGAAAATGTGATCGTTGAATTTTTTGTAAAAAAAATAAGGGGACGTTACTTTGATGAGTTTTTCGCTATCTATCGAAATATCGAAATACAAAGGGTGGAACGTTCATTAAGAACCACCATGTATACGAGTAAAACGTATTGCAGAAAAACACGATTTAAAGTAGGTATTTAGTATTTAGACAGGAAATCGGTCGTTTGATCCGAAAATAGAATCATCGATATCAAATTCCACCCTGGTATGACAATTAGAGCTCACTTGGGATCATTATTTTCCAAAATGTACGTTTGGAATTGACCCAGATGAATAAATTATAGTAATTTTTACACAAAATTCTACGTACTATAAATAAGTGGCCATGTAAGTAGTGGTCACAAATAAACTCACGAATTATATGAGAATCATATTTATCTAAAAGCTTTTATAGGGAACAATTTATACCATATCTATTACGGGACTCGGTCGTTCGATACAAAAGTGGTATCTTCGGGAGATAATTCCACCCGGGTATGTTATTAGTGCTTAATTTCTTTATGAGAGCTGAAATTCAAATCGTTTCCAGCCGCGCCTCTGCCATTTACCCGTGGTCATTTTCGACTCAGTTAATCATTGATAGAGGTCTTGGCAAGCATGGACGAAATGGCTGACGGTATCTTTGAATTCAGCTTGTCTGTTTGGACTGGCAGAAGGTCTGAAAAGGTTGTCACGTTAATGCTCAAGGACCTCCCCCACGACTGGCCCCAACCATCACCATTTGTACCCCTGACTCCTTGCACCCCTCATCGTCGTCCTCTGGTCCTATACAGTCCCACACTATGAATACTAAATCGTCCCCGAGCCCCTCGTCACCTTTGGGGCCTCGCAAACCGGCCTCCACTTGGAACAGCATAAATTGTGGATGCCTTCCGGGGCGGACCCGCTCCCGTCTTTCCTGCTCCCTCGTTGAGGGGCTCAGACCAATTTGCTTCTTCGTTTCCCAGCAAGATAGTTGCTGTCTATTTGTTTGAAGGCCTTGTCCCCTCCCAGTCAATCATCCTTTTTTTTCGTTGTGGCACTGCCTCGAGCCTTAGATTGCCCTCTTGAAAATCCCACAACTAAGTCTTTCATCTTCTCAGGCGAACGTTGCGAAAAGCGCTGGATAACATACAAAATTCAATAATTAATACAACTTCGTTACAACTCTATTGTTATCCATCTTGTAAATTATCTAACATAATATCTGGAAAAAAACTGATTAAAGAATTATACGCATTTAGACGTGAAATATCAACAAAATTTCCACGCCGAGCGCAAATGAGGCGTTTGCTATCAAAACCAGCTCATTCCATATTTTTTGGTTTATTATCTTTGATAATGAACCATTGGAATCGCCCAAAGAAAAAAAAATTTTAACCCCCCCTCAAAAATTGTTGGTTTACGTTTCAAGATACGTAGATTCAGAAAATCGAATAAAAAACTCTGCAAATTCTTGACACAACGGTTCATTATCTTCTTTGTACAGATCACCCTTCTGTCTAGATCACTAGGTCTAAATGTCTAGATCCTAAATGTTAGATTAATTATTATTATCAATTTTATCAAGTACCTAGTGAAAATTATTATAATTTATTGTTAGGTATTAATAATTCGTATTTATTATTAATAATAATTATTATTAATTATGATTAATTAATACGATATAATTCTGGGGTTTTTAATACTAAGTCGGTAATAATTTTTTTTATAAAAGAAGTACCTACCAACAAACATTCGAAATTACCTTCATTTCCGTAGCACGAAACGCACCTCAGAACAATAAACTCGACATCACTTAAGCCATATGATGTTCCAAAGAGCTTGTTAGTATGAAAATGGACCTGTATTTCAAAAGTTTGATTCAAGATCGTGTTGTGAGGCACAATCTTTGAGCCGTCATTGTGAACGAACGGCTGGTCGTACAAAGCTGCGGATGGTCCTAAAAAATTCTACGGAACAAACTCTATCTGAATATGAAATAAAAAACATACCGTTCTATATGAATTTTTCGAGATATGGAATTTTCAAAATTTCAAAATTCGTTTTGAACCCCTTCCCCTTGACCTAGGGTTATGAAAAGTTTCGAGGATCATTGTGGGGCTGGTCCAAACCCAGAAACCAAATTTCGTAATTTTAGCTCAACGCTAACTGGGCAAAGTGGCGCGGACGGCGGACGGCGGACGGCGGACGGCGTACGGCGGACGGACGGATTTTTTTTTATTCGATTTTCTGAATCTACGTATCTTGAAACGTAAACCAACAAATTTTGAGGGGGGGTTAAAATTTTTTTTTCTTTGGGCGATTCCAATGGTTCATTATCGAAGATAATAAACCAAAAAATCCGTCCGTCCGCCGTACGCCGTCCGCCGTCCGCCGTCCGAGGCACTTTGCTCAGTTAGCGTTGAGTTAAAATTACGAAATTTGGTTTCTGGGTTTTTGAAATCTATTTTTTCCATATTTTGAAAGCTTAGAAGGTCCTTCATAACCTGATGAAGAGATATAGCTGAAATCCAGCTCACTCCAACCCTATATGAAAAGGTTTGCCCTCTGGATCAAATCCAGCTCATTCCAAGCTTTTGTCATCTCCCACAGCCGTCTTTTTCCTTTCTCTCCTTGCTTTCTGAATTTTATTTACAATGTTACTTCTCTTTGATAAATAAAGACCTTTTTCACATTGTACCAAAGTTTATGTCTCAACTGTGAAATTTCAGGTCACTTGAGAAAGTTAAGTGGATATCATTCATTTATAACTCGTGAAGACACAAATTTGTGTCTTCACGAGTTATAAATGAATGATTATTGATAAATGAATATTTATATTAACTGGTAAACTGAAAAAAACCAATTTCACACAACTTAATTGAACAAAGAAACTGAAAAAAAGCATCTAAAATCGTGTTTTGCATAAAAATGAGCTCATTCCAACCTTCCAACCAATTAGTGTAATTACGCCCAAGGTTCCTAATGCACCTGCAATGAAAATGAAAAACTTATCGAATTCTCGATCATTCTCATCGAATTCTCGATTATCGAATCGAATTCTCGATCATTCTCATCGAATTCTCGATTATCGAATCGAATTCTCGATTATCGAATCGAATTCTCGATTATCGAATCGAATTCTCGATTATCGAATCGAATTCTCGATCATTCTCATCGAATTCTCGATTATCGAATCGAATTCGAAGTTGTTATTCCTACAATTAAATTCCAATGGTTCATTATAGAAGATAAGTTTTTTGTCTCTCCTGTAAAATTTCCAAAAATGGAATCAGCTGGTTTTGATAGCGAACGCCTCAAATTGTTAAAATGTATCCAATTTTACGTATTTAGCTGAGTAGCCGTGAAATTGCTCACAAAGTTATTTTTTATTTTGCCACTTGTTGCCTTTTTTACTCAAAAATTGAACTTACATGCCTTATAAAATAAGTGATTTTACTGAATTGCCACGTTTTCATGACTTAAAATAATGATTTCATAACGTGATTGATTTGATAACGTATTTAGTCGTTCTTGAAGCACTCTGAATGAAAATAAGTATCCCCCCAATAATACACACCGTGTAAAAATCGCAAATATCATTCTACAGCAGCTAAAAAAAGTTATAGTATCCACTTCCCCGCCCGCCACCAAGAGATGTCCTAACCGTACCGGTTTCGGAATCTCCCCTTGGCGCCATGGCGAGAAGATCGTTGACCGTACAATACAAGCCAAACTTAATTAAGAAGCCTCCTTTCAGGGCTTTCTCTTATCTACACCAAGAAGATCCGCACCAAATTTCAAGTTGATAGGCTGTGGATCCAAAATGGCCAAAAAAGTGGCCAAAATTAGCCTAGATTACATATGGGTTTTTATTCCTACGATTTTCTTGGGTTGAGATACTGGTTCATGTTATAAAAAAGGCCTATGTTTCAAGTCGACTGGTCCTGGTGTAGACTCGTCATAGTAGAAAATATTAGCCTAAAATGTCTATTTTTTGTTTCTAAAACTTTTTTGGGTTGAGATTTGGGTTGAATGTTTTAAAAGGCACTGTCTGAAGCTGAAACGAAGCTTTGTGCAAAATTTTAATTGGTGAAGGTGGAGAGGCTGTATCCTTGACCGTATGAATAAAGAGGAGAAGAAGAAAGTAATGGGTCGAAACAGGGTTTTTGATGTCATATAACTTTGTTCCCATCAGACCTATCGACTAGAAAATTTCAAGGCTCTCAATTATCTACAGCAGGAAGATTCACACAAAATTTCAAGCTGATCCGTCAAAAAGGAGCCGGGATATGGAAATCTGAAAAAGGCGTTTCGTGACGTCAGGTCAACGTACACTTGGTACCGTACCTCGGTAGCGGGGCGAAACGCTGCCGTGTTCCTAGATAACCACAAATAAGTTCGACAGGTTTTTGACATTTTATGTCTTTACTTTGCTACATAAACTCGAAAATGTAACGCGGGAATGTAACGCGGGAATGAAACGCGGGATATGAAACGGAGTTTCTGATGATTTTCGCTTACAACCCATTCGTTGCTACGGAACTTTATCTTCGCCAGTTATGATCGTACAAAAATCGTTCACCACTCGTTGGATAGCTCCCGATTTACCTAACCATATTACGTTAACCACTGTGGAGTGCGTGGCCGACAAGCTGCGGTATGAGCGTGATTGTTTAAATAATTGTTTACACACAGGTAATCATTCTCAATGATTTATATTGTCAACACGAATGCAAGCTTCATATAAGTTTCTGATGGGAGGGGGTGCAAAGACATAAAATGTCCCTCGTGGTTGCGTACTTGTACGAAAGCTGTACCCACCGTTTGTGTTTTATGTTTAATTTACTTCCCCAATTATGCAATTTTCATTTTATCGATGAATTTGAGTCGACAATTGCTCTTCTTGAAGGTCCATTCGAACTTTTCGTTCATTTTGGCATTTTTACTGTACTTGGCGAAAAACTTGGAGATGGCTAAAAGTGCACAGGCAGCCTAATACGGTTTCACCCATTTATTGATATTCCATTTATGAAAGATACAGCTCAGGAGAACCAAAACATCCACAACGAAACCCCTCCCGTTGTTCCCTCACAACACAAGCAGTTGACACGGATTAACCTCATTATCCGTACTGTTGAACGCAACAAGACGTGAATTGAGAGGGGGAAAATTGTACAACAACAGGAAAAACATTGTTGGGGAAAAAACAGGGAGTTTTGGTTCATCACTACATCACTCGTACCAACGTGATAACGCATCGGGCAGTTACATCGTCTTCAAGACCTTCGAGACAAGGCCAACGTGACCTTTTATGACCCCCATTCAAAAGCCGCTGGATGCTCGCCGATAATTGAAAAATCGATAAGCAACTGACAATCACACCTTCGGTACTGAACGAGCGGTCCTTTTCGATTGGACTGCTCAGACATAAAATGTCTAAAAGCAAATTTTGCTTCCGTGTCAAAAAAAAAACCCCCTGCAAATTCTTGACACAACAGTTTATTAAACAGTTGAATAAACCGTTGTGTCAAGAATGTGCAGAGTTTGCAAGTTACTGATTTACAAAATTTTGGGTCGGCCTTGCATCCGTCTGAAGCTTCTCGATTTCTTACGTTTTTTGGGGTGCTGAATTAAAATCCGAGGTCTGTTTTTTCGGATTGGCTCGATTTCTTTTAACTTTACCGACCGTTCAGAGATTCCCTCATAAACATGTAAAGAATACCAATTCAGCATACACCATTGATGTCGATAGCTTGAGACCAACTAGGACGAAGAAATGAACAACAAAATTAATTACCACTACAACTACGCTCGTTTATCACGAGCTCGATGAAACTGAGAAAGTTGTTGAGGAGTATTAATTGTACAAGTTGGATTGAAATGAAATAGATTCCACTAATACAACATAGATGATCAGACACAAACAACAAAGTAACAGTTAACGGATATACTTGTATTAGCATATATTTGTCGAAGGTATTTTCAATTTTCAGTTCAAGGATTGGAAGGAATAGGACAGGCTTGTCAGTTATAGAAAAAAACCACAATGTTGGTTTTTTGGAATCGCCCAAAGAAAAAAATTTTTTAACCCCCCCTCAAAATTTGTTGGTTTACGTTTCAAGATACGTAGATTCAGAAAATCGAATAAAAAAAAATCCGTCCGTCCGCCGTACGCCGTCCGCCGTACGCCGTACGCCGTCCGCGCCACTTTTTTCACATAATCTCAACAATTTATCCAGTCTTAGAAACCTATTTATTTGAAGTCATGAAGGGACACGGTGTTATTCATGATAGCAAATCTTGTAACATTAAAAATGTTATACAATAATTAAAGTTTCTTTTACATTCTAATCATAAATTACGATAAAAATCTTCATGGTACCTTAATGAGAATTCCATTGGATTCCAAGTTGAAACGTCCACCAAGGTGCGGTACTTGATATCTTTGTATGGTGGCACAACCAGAATGGCCCTGATGGGGTATCCAATTTTCTCATTCTGTACCAGTAGGCGTAGAAAAGTCCACGTCCTGGGAAGAACTGAGTCTGGAAATAGTCCACATCTCCACGTCCCCTTTGCACCCACACCTGGATATCAGGAACCAACCGGGCAGTCCATCTCCCTCTCAACTCACCCGTCCACATTTCCTGCCATCTTGTCATTTTACAGTCTTTCCGCAATATGCTTGCGGAATCGGGGAGTGGGGCAATAAGGTACCTGTAGGACACTCAGAACAGGCTACGGTTAATCACGTCAGCACCATACTTATGTGCCAGGCTATGTGTACACACAGTACTGACCAGAACATTCCCTTTGCAGCCGAACTCATCCTACACAATTACAAGAACCTTCACAACACTATGGCACAGAAATCAGCTACTAACCTGCCTAGTGAACAATCCACCGGAACCAAGTCCCAGAAGACGACCCCCCGTTCATCAAATCTCATACCAATTAGAGGACTCCTTTACCATCCCAACTGTAATGTTCATACCAGAAAAAAAAGTTTTTACTTACTGAAAAAAGTGTGAATTTTTACAGTAGGTAATTAAATCGATTCAAATGCGTTTGTAAAACCGTTACGTTCAAACGCAGACTTCATTTCAACGGTTTCAAATACCTACAGCTACTTTAAGCTTTGAGAATTCTCCTTTACACCTACAACGGGGAAAAGTAAGTAATGCGATGGTTCCTTTGAAATAGCTGAACCCCGGAAACTCGGATCAACTTCCGAAGAACAAAAAGGTATTCGGCTGATTCGGCATTCAAACTTTACCTCGAGATAAAAAAAAAAACTATACGTAGACCGAGAGAGCTGAATTTCACATAGGTTTACCGGAGGTGCGTTATACAGAAATTCAGATGATTATTCGGAGCTCAAAACCGTTCACGATTACATCCCTTCAATGGGTTATCAAATCGGTTTTACCTCTCATGAGTTTGATATGGGCTTTTACTCAGCTCGTAGATCACGATATAAATCACGAGTTTACGTGATCAATACAGCACCACGTTGAACAACCTTGAGCAGTGATACCAATCAAAGAAGTTGTCGAATCTACATAAATTTTTGACTGAAGGATAAAAACCAATTTCCAATGAGATGAGCTCCCTAACGAATCTCTCGAAAACCTTTTCTTGCTTTTCATCATGGCACTCGTTCATCATTATGTACGTAAATTTTGGTTCCTCCAAAATGGTGATCTAACCGAGTTCTCTATTCAGTAATAATGAGCCGATGTGTCACAATTCGCAGAGTCTTGTAGAGCGGTTTCGCGTGAGATGCCAGATAATATACAATATTGGTTAATCTACATGAACCAACAGTTTGCTGTTCAATCAATATGCTGAGCTCGTCTATAATCATGAGCAAGCAGAATATTATTCACAATCATACTTTCCGATCATTCAGTTCTCAACTGTAATCGTATCTAATCGGACTGAACGAAGTCCTCTGGGAAATCGAGGCAGAAATAATTTCCATAACGCAGTGTTTCGTGTTTGTACTCGTAATACGGATACGTAGAAATTATGAATCGAAACAACAAAAAACATTTCTGAACTCGCGTGGTATTTTCCTTTATCGCACCTACCTATTTCCGTTCTGAATGGTTTTCACGTTTGGAGATAATCAACGCGGCTCGGGTATTAATACTGGTTCATCTTATTCATGGTTTCCGGGAAATAATTTCAATCTTGATACATCAAAAGGTCCGTAACGGGATGCATCATCAGAGTCCGCGTTAGAAATTCTAGAAACTGAGGTAGACCTACGTGTACTACTGGCGTTCTGTATTCACCAAATTAGGGGCACCGTTTCAAACGTACTCGTACAGCGAATCCGGGTTTAGTCTGTTGGAATGTCAATGCGACGGTCCCTACATCGAGATGATTGCAGATATGGGCATTAACACACGATATCGTCCATATTGCACATTACTTAACCATACCATCTGACTACGAATTCCAGTTATAAGTTCCACAGGGTGAATGGGATACTGTGGATATTGAATATCATCAGATCGGTGCAGGGTTCTGACTTAGGATCCTGGGAAAACGGTGAAAATCTACTGCCATGCGGATGGTTATATTCTATATGCCAACTTACCCCTAAACATCATGGCCAACCAGCCCCGAGATGGATTTTAAAACAAAAATGGCTGCCAAGGTACATGGGAACTAAAATTGAGACGGTGTTTTAAAAAGTAGCCTTTTAAAAAGTCAGTCTTCGGATAGTAAGGTATTTTGACATTTTATGTCTTTACTCTGGCACATAACTCGAAAAGCGTTACACGAAATCGTTACGAAAAATTTTCTGATGATTTTCGCTTACAACCGATTCGTTGCCACGGAACTTTATCGTCGCCAGTTATCATCGTAGAAAAATCGTTCACCACTCGTTGGATAGCTCTCGATTTACCTAACCATATTACGTTAACCATTGCGGAGTGCGTGGCCGACAAGCTGCGGTATGAGCGTGATTGTTTAAATAATTGTTTACACACAGGTGATCATTCTCAATAATTTATATTGTCTATACGAATGCAAGCTTCATAATTTATGATGAACTCTACAATTAATGAACTCTACAATATGTTCGTTCGTTCGGCCGGTGGAAACGCACCTGCTCAAAGTTTCGAATTTTGAACAAACCTATCGAAACAAATGAGTCAAATTTAAAAGTTTTATTGAGATTACAACATTATTTGAAATAACAGATGGTAAACAACGAGTAGCTGTTTTGACTGCTTTTGACTCAACATTCGAAACTGACTTCACTCGTAGCCATACTGGAAAACTCTGGGTAAACGAAACCGTTACTACGTGATAATTGTGGAATCCTTTTCGACTGATATATGACTGCTAATAGGTTACACCAAGTTATACGATCCTTAGTTCCGTATCATCGGTATCCACGTTGTCGTCCCAGATTTCGTTACGAACTTTCTTTAGCTTTTTTGGCTAGTTAGTCCATGGCTAAAACACATTCTGTGAAAATGGGTGAATTTCGGACTGACCTTCTCAGTACTTGTTGATATTATCATGTTTAAAGAATTTTGTGATTTAACCAGGTAACTTGCAATTGTTTCCGCGACTTCCGTCGCAATTCCGAGCCATGGAATCCATTATATTTCGGTCGACCAGAGTTTCAATTAGAACGTCGAGGTCAACCCGATTCATCATATGAAGGGCGTGCCAACTTGTACCTCCCGATTCCCCTCTTACAACCACATCCGAGCTCCCACCGAAGGGGATTTCGAGCCGTTTCCCGAAAGCCGGCGGAAAGCAGCAAGAAGGGATTTGGGTGCCAGAGGTGTCTGCTCGGCTCTTCCAAACCTCGAAGAAGCCCGAGACACGGAAAACTTCACACAAAATGAAGGGGGAAAAAAAATTCTCCGACGTGAAATTGCGTGAGGAGCGAAGGTGAAAACCGTAGGCGGACAGGGAAATGATCCTTTTTCAACGTCACACCTTTCCCTCCTCTTGCCCTGTCCTCACTCAACGAGGAAAACCCCTAAAAGTGTCCGGAACACCGCCTTTTTCTTTCAGCCCCGCTCCCGGAACTCCGCATCTGACAAGAGGGTCGTAAAAACTCTCGCCCACAGTATTTTTACAGGAAACTCCAACCTGTTAGTCAGCATCCTGTGACACGAACGGAGAATGATTTGAACTATAAATCTAATTGATACGATTTTTAAAAGAGAATTGAGGGGTTATTTTCCGACGTCACCGGTCCCAAAGGAGTTTAATTTGGTTTGTTCCAAAAAAGGGAGTTTCTCAAACTTCAAACTAGAGTTCAAAGGGTTTCTTCTTTTCTGGTGATGTAGCATTGTTCGAAGGTTCTTGAATCACTTCTTTAAAGACATAAAATGTCCCAATGTGTTGCAGACTCGTATGCAAGCATTTAATTCTCG
This sequence comes from Stenodema calcarata, assembly GCA_963920205.1. NCBI lineage: Eukaryota > Metazoa > Arthropoda > Insecta > Hemiptera > Miridae > Stenodema > Stenodema calcarata. Next base: position 10,980,692 of record OY986060.1, on the reverse strand, counting down.
ACTGTATCAACAACAGGATGGAGTTGACACTCTTTTGACATTTTCATGTCTTTGCTTTGGCACATAAACTGAAACGGGAAAAATTTGTTTCCTTGATTCACCCTTTCCCTCAGATCACGTCAGAACACAAGCGACAGAGCGTATGACGTCAGACGGCTGGCAGGAGGCCAACTAGTACGTCAAAGCCTATGCCGTAAGAGCCTATGACGTCAGACGACTGGCAGGAGGCCAACTAGTACGACAGAGCTTATGACGCACGAGCGTATGACGTAAGACGGCTGGCAGGTGGCCAACAAGTACGTCAGAGCCTATGACGCACGAGCGTATGACGTAAGACGGCTGGCAGGAGACCAACAAGTGCGTCAGATCCTATGACGCACGAGCGTATGACGTCAGACGGCTGGCAGGAGGTTCAACTAGTACGTAAGAGCCTATGACGTCAGACGGCTGGCAGGAGGCCAACTAGTACGTCAGAGCCTATGCCGTAAGAGCCTATGACGTCAGAGGGCTGGCTGGCTAGGTGATCGGTTTTTTTTATTAGATCAGGAGTTCATTGACATCTGATCAAATTTTGAGCTCTTTCGCAGCTGTGTGAGTGAAGTTATGGTTCACTTTCCAAAGTTCTGCCTAGGGTTGGGCAATCGAAGCCAATAGTCGATTTTCGAATAATCGAATTTTCGATTGCTCGTATTTTACTTTTATTTTTCTTGTTGTTGTTAAAGTTTGAAGTTTGGTTAGGATACTTTGCACCACTTCGGAAATGCATAAATTCGCCATACAACCATATAGGGACGTAATCGGGAAGAAGTGAAAATAAAAAGCACTTTACAATTTGAGTTTAAACTTTCTTTTTGGAAAATATTGAATTTGCAGTGGGAACGGAGATCTGAACTCTTTCAGCGCAGGACATGGCCGGTAAAAAAGGAGAAGGGAAACTAATAGGGCTGTAGAGCGCAGCACTTACGCGCCAATACGGCGTAAACAGTGCGTTCGTTCGAGTAGGTCACCAAAATGGTCGTTTCCGAGATGGTATACCATATCGTTCAATTTCTCAATTAAAGTCCGGGCCGATCCATATACAATTCATGGGTTGCTACGTGTACGTACCGAAATTGTCGATTTGTATGAGGGTTTTAAGGGACGATTGACTTCCGTATAGAAAATTTCGTTTATTGAGCACAAGCTTTCGACTGCCCTTCGAAACTCATCCTCAGTCACCCAATGAACAATCAAGAATAAAACATTATGTTCTATATAAATGATGTAACAATTTTAATACATAACTGTCTAGTTAGACCTTATGGTATCTTAAAGGACAATTTGTTATACAATTTTGCGCGCTCCTTCAACAACAACAAAATTCGGCCAAGGGATATTTTTTGCAAACCAGCTGTATTTTTGGCTCCCGGTCAAAGTGCTAAATACTATTGGAATATGAATACATTATTAATAGGTCAGTCTGGAATTCAGTTTTAACTTAAAAGAGACTGTAGAGACCATCGCTGAGCTAGTTACAAACACCTCTGGTCGCCACAATTTTCCTCAATTTCCACAATTTTCCTCAGCATACCAAACGTTGATCTACACAGACGAAGTAATAAAACTGCTGTAGACAAATTTGCAGCGATTTTTTGAAATTCGATTTTACGTACTTTTACTCCCTTGGTTGATTAAATTGGTGCATTAGGTGCAAATAATGAATCAAAATTGAGCTATGCCAAAAAGCCAAAGTGGCCAAATGGTGTACTTTTACCGCTCCCCCGTACACCAAAACCGCCATAAGCCAACTTTCTGGTACAAATTTCAAAGCTACACATACGACATCACCCGCAAGTTTCATCCGATTCGGTAGAACCAACAAAATTTGGTTCTAATGCGTTTTGGTCCACCTTCGAGCACCCATAGAAAGAAAATACGCAGAAATGCAACTAATTGACCAACAAATATTAAAATCTCAGAAATGGGATCACGTATTTGATTTATTTCATATTTTGAATCCCTCCGTGACTTGGTATGAATCAGTGCTTTTCTTCAATTCGCTTCCACAATCGAACTCTTAGGCCTGTTCGAGATTCGTTACTGAAGGGAAATTTGCGACAAATTTGGAGCATTCAAGGACATTCGGGCGATTAGTGAGATAGGTAATCTCTAGAGGCCAGAGTGGGATTGTGGGCCAAGTAGGCCGATTCTTCAGTTAGTCTCAATATTAGATTGTCGCAAATTTTGAAGAGACATCGACGGATTTTTAGGGTGGTGGGAGATAGTGATATATTTTGTTGGAGTATTCAAGATCTCGTGTCGCTCAAATTCCAATGAAATTGATTCAAATGTGTTCTAGTGAACAATTTACATGAAACCGCGGTGTGAGAGGTTTTGAACGTAAGATGTTCAAAAACGTTGAATGTCATTATGAATAAGGCGAAAATGGGGATCGGAAAAGATCGTCCGTAGCTGATAATTCCATTGCTACAATCATTAGAATCAGAGTTGGAACTCATATCGTGTCGTGATAAATGGAGAGAAACCTAAGATAAACCTCCTTCTGAGATGAAAGTCGACAAGGGCTAAGACAAATCTGCCTGAACGAGGGGTTTTTAGGGGTTGGCGGCCCCGGAGTACCATCAATTTAGAAACCAACATCTGCGATATCTCGGTAATTAGCGCTCCCCGTCTCCAACCGCTATCATCTCTAGTCCTTTTCGGTTCCAACCGACCGACTTTCGTAGAAAAGACCGGAGGAAAGGCAACATCCTAGCTCTTAGTTTACCCGTTATCCGTCATCATTTCACAATCCTTTTCCCCCTACTGATGACGACGCTTTCCAGTGAAAACTCCCCGATCGGTTGACGTCTACCTCCATTAATCTCGGTTTTCTTGAGCTTTCCTCAAGGCTTTCCCTTCGGAAGCCCCCCGTCCGCCTATGGGTTTCCTTTTTGGTGTAATTAAAGCGGTAATCCCAGAAAATCCTTTTTCCCTCCCGAACCTTTACTGAGCGGCCGAATCCGCGAATAACCCAGTTTCCCTTTCTTCAGAAATTTAGCAATGATGAGGAGATAGTCGGACGGGAAATATATTCACGAGTTGCAATACTGCAATCCAAGCCGCTATCTTTATACAAAGACCATGAACGGTTTTGAATTTCAGTACCACCGGTGGAAATGTCGGAGTAATCATAGAGTAATGAAATGAAATGAAATAGTAACTATTTCTGTAATTATAACTGTTATAATAACTGATAAACCACTGCTTTAATAATATGTAATTATTACATATACATAACTTTCTATTTCATTTTATTCGCCTTCTCCGTCCTAAAATTGATCCTGGGTACGCCCTTATTTTGAATTGAGGGGGAATCATGTTCATACTGGCGTGGGTGATTCATAAACACACTATAGTCAATTCATATAAGGTAATAAATATTAACAATTCATAAAAATTGAACAGCACAATTTTCAGATATCGAGTTAATTAATAATTGTTAATAATAATTACAAAAACTAACAATTATTATCAATCATTCATAATAATTTACACTAGGTACTTGATAATTATTATTCAATCATTTAGTGATCTATACAGAAGGTGATATGAAAAAAATATAATAAACCGTTGTGTCATGAATTTGCAGAGTTTTGGCTATCTTCAATGACAAAATTAGTTTATTCCAGATTATTTCACATTGATTTCAGGACGACATGGCGATTGTGATGTCTTCTCGCAGTAAAATCGTGGTCGGTGTGATCATATTGACATTTCTTCTGGCTGCGGTGTTAGTCGTCGGTTCAACTGCAGGATGGTTCCACAACACCCAGCAGCCCATGCCGGCTCCTCATCCCCTACAACATTCTTACGCTAAGGTAAGAATTATTTTATGCCCCGAAAATACCTACTTGTAGTAGTAGAGGGTTATTCAAAAAACGTTATTCAAAAATATGTGCACATTCGAATACTAGGTACAATACAAATATTATTGTTGTAATGACGGATGAAAATTCGAACTGCAGTTTTTAAATAATTCATCATTTCTCTCTAATTGGGTGGATTAAATGTATGGTTGGTCGTTAGTATCATCTAAATGACAGTAAAACAGGGATGAAATATTTTGATGGGTTCGGTCATCGTGATGGCTATTAAGGTAAATGAATGCATAAGGCTTACCGTTAATGCACGATACCTACACTCGCGATTGATTGGACTCGGATTTATAAATGAACACGACGGAAATCGTGCGAGATATTCCTTAAATAAATTCGCCCTGTGGGCTCAACTTTTTCTAAACAATCGCGGAGTCATTTCAAAACAAAAATGGATGCGATTATCATCATTAGGTCGGTAAACGGTGGGTGGAATGATGGGGTTGACAATCGATTGCTGACCTTATTCCTACATGCCATCATCAGTCCGTCGAGAAATTTCACATCAGGGTCGGTTGATTCCACACGACAAACAGAGCGTTGTAGCGAGTCAGGAGGATTCAGATTTCAACTAATCTCGCATTCCTCCACCCTTCAGGGGTCGCTCACCGAGAGAGAAACTAGACTTGTTGTGTTGAACTTTGTGAGTATTATTAGTCCCGTTCACCGTAAACCGCAAAGTCGGGCCGAGATTCCGGTGATTCCGTGAGTGTCCGATGTTCCTACATCTAAGATTGCAAAATCATCAACAAATATTTTGACATAGATAATATCTATTATGTCATACACTGCTGGAGGTCTTAAAACATTTCGTTACACGAAAAAAAAACTCGGTGCCCTTGGCGTCCTTTTGTGTTGAGCCTTACTGCTACTTTCTGTAAGAATGGAACATGTTAGCCATTAAGCTGATCCGGAGCCTGGGCAGCGTCAAGTTAAAGCCCTAACACCAAATTACAGGCTACATACCAAATTACAGCTTCATAGTGAGATTAGCATAGAAATAAATTATATAGCGAAGAAAGTCACTTTGCCCAGTTAGCGTTGTGCTAAAATTACGAAATTTGCTTTACGTCCCTCGAAATGATCCTCGAAACTTTTCATAACCCTAGGTCAAGGGGAAGGGGTTCAAAACGAATTTTGAAAATTTTGAAAATTTCATATCTCTAAAAATTCAATTGGAACTGTATAGGTTTTCGTTCATATTTAGATAGAGTTTATTTTTTAGCATTTTTTAAGACTATCCGGAGGTTTGTACATCAGGCGTTCGTTCACAATGAGGGCTCAAAATTGGGACAGATCAAAGCATCAACATGAGAGTGAATCGTGAGCGCGCTGGTCGGTTCAATGTTCATACAGGCCCAACTGATTCGAACAGCACAATGTCATGGTTTCGTATATCGAGTTAATAATTGTTAATGAAAAATTATTAATAACTAACAATAATTAATAATAATTTTCACGACTCTACAAAATCATTAATAAATAATGATAATTCATAATAATAATAATTAATATCATTTAGTGATCTAGACAGAAAGGTGATCTGCATAAAGAAGATGTTAAACCGTTGTGTCAAGAATTTGCAGTTTATTTTTAAATGTATGAGTTAGCAATGTACCATTATTTTTAAATGTATGAGTTAGCAATGTACCATAATGTTTGAATCAACAAAACTGGCTATCACGTAATTAGACTATACGATTTTCAACCAATTCACAAGATTTGTGGTTTTTTGACCTTGAAGTCTGTCTAGTTGTTCACTACGTCGCCAGAAAACGAATGAATAACGAGCTAAGGAAGTGTTGAATTATACTCAGAACATTCACAAAATCAGAGATTTTTAGATCCCATTCACTATATTTAATTCCACTATATGTTGGCCCTGGGTGAGTATTCGAATCAGGGCGCTGAGATTGCGGCTATGAAGATCGAATGCTACGTGACCACATTGGACAACACATATTTTTTATTATGAGGATTGTAACCGTGTTTTTGGTTTATTATCTTCGATAATGAACCATTGGAATCGCCCAAAGAAAAAAAAATTTTAACCCCCCCTCAAAATTTGTTGGTTTACGTTTCAAGATACGTAGATTCAGAAAATCGAATAAAAAAAAATCCGTCCGTCCGCCGTACGCCGTCCGCCGTACGCCGTCCGCCGTACGCCGTCCGCCGTCCGCGCCACTTTGCCCAGTTTTTAGTTCTGGAATATATCGCCGATATCGTCGACCGTCGAATAGATCGCCACAACAGACCGGTTTTTTCCCCTCGAAATTGAAAACAGAACTCCTCATCTAGAAGCCTTGAGGGGCGTCCCGAAAAAAGGTTTTCGGGAGAGTTGAACCGTTGTGTATGAAACAACTTTCCATGTTTATGCCCGAACGGTGATGTAGGACCTAACGAAGTTTCCGCTCAGCTACTCCAGCGGCGATCCATGGTTCGGGTGAAGGCAGCTCATTTTATCCTGATGTATGGGGCGGCGTCCCTTTGGAGGACCGTTTGCCTCTGAAGATGTATTTAACGCGTGAGATGATATTAAAGCCGGAGTATCGGTGAGGTCAACTTCCCATCGTTGAACCGTCCGCCCGGCGTTGGAATAGGTGGAACGGGCGGATGAATTCATCATTCGAGGGTCTCGATTACACCGGTTTTCTATGGGCACGTCAAACTATGTTCGCTTGTACGCGATATGATCGCATCACATACGTTGGCAAATGCTGAAGAAGGCCTCGATCGATTTTATCCCAACTGATTGATCCTATCATTATTACCAATAGCTCTAACCATCTCTGGCCATCCCAAACAATCTCTGAACACATTTGACAATATACATCCATATCTGATTAACTATAACCATCTCAGAACACCCATAATAATATGTAACTATATCTGATTAATTAACTCTATCCATCTCTGTCCACCCCTAACCATCCCTGAACACTCCATTTAGAGAGAGAGAGATTATTACCAAATTAGCCTTTCGATTTCCAGAACGGATTTTTTTGTGCAAATTTGAACTTTTTATCTCAATTCTATGAGAGTTACCGTCCGGAGTGACACATACATAAATATATAAATATATTGTTGGAGGACGAACAATCCGACACCTTGTTATAATTAGTATTATCATGTTGGCAGCCATGTTATCACTGCTCAACTAGAGAACTCTCAATGTTTCCTCCTTCTTCCCGTGTCTTGCGACCATATATACTGTGTGCTCTTTTGCTAAAATATAATCGGTGCCTGCCTATTTAATTCTGCGGAGTTATATTCCTCACTACCAATTTACGGAGTCTTTGGATCATTCGGTGAGTGTATTTGTTAAGATTATTTCAGGGGATTAACCCCGTGAACCTTCATGCTAGCAATGGTTGGGTTCGCGAAATCGTCGGAGCCTAATGGCGGACGGAATGAATCGATTGGCTTTGTTACGGTGTTCGGGCTATCTGAATAAAAGATCGTAGTCGGGGTTATTTTTCTTCATCTATTGCGTTGTGTTGTACTGAGCACTTACAACATGGAATGAACCCTAGGAATTTTCCAACTAGAACAACGGTGGTTTAATACGGGCAGAGTTAATATTGCGAACTACGTTGACGAACGAAGTTGATTTAATCTGCCGAGTGGGTGGTTGGAAAATTTAGCGATCGGTGTTAGGTGGCGGAGTCAAGGGGCGCCCCAAAGTAAATCCCACGACATATCCACCCTGTATTTTTTTTGCGCTTGCGGCTGGGGTTCAGATGAAGAAATAACCAATTTACGGAGTTAATTGACAAAGATGCGGTGTCAATTATGGGTCAGTACGTGGGCCGCTAGTTTTCTGCTGTCGTCCTTGGCGTTGCGGGATGGGATGGTTTCTGCGATGCCGACGACGACGCGAAAACGGCAAAGGGCCAAATTGGGTGGATTTTATTGATGAAAAGGACCCAGCCACGGGGAAACGGTGTTCGGGGAAGTCAACGGGTTGCGCTGCCTGTGACTTCCGTAAATAGGCCAACCAAATGATTTTTTCCCCGGGCTTATTTGTTGGTTGGCGATTTTCCCGATATGCAAAAGATTCTGAGGCGGATGAATCAAGTTGTCGGCAAATAACGGAGCCTGACAAACGCCTTTTTGTGACTGGGTTACCCTATGTGGCGCGATTTTATGCGATTTGCGGCGAGTATAAAATTCGGCCTGAGGGTTTAGCTTGACCTAACTGAACGTACTCTTGCGGAGGTCGGAGTCAATGTTCATGAACCTTGTCACTGGAGGTAAGAACGACGGATAACGCTGCGAAAATGCGTGTTCGAAGTTTACTGTAATTTTAGTAACTGATTGCGGTGCGGTGATAATTTGAGTGATAACTGATGGCGATACAGTTATTCATTCTGTTTACAGTATCAGGCTCTGTGCTGATAACACTTTGCGTTTCTCTGTCAAAGGGAGCCGTGTGTATCTGCAGGAAGGCGGTGAAGACTAATCACCGGTATAGGACAGAGAGGAGATCTTCCATCCAGATCTCGCGGAGACTCGATCTTTCAGATAGCAAACAAAGCGTATAGTAAAAATCCATTGGTTTACGTTTCGGGGTACTGCCATCGTCTCGGGAATGTTTGTTGTTGCGGTGTAAACAAACATTACATGGTATCACAGTGCTACGGTGTTAAGCACTGTTTTATCAAACGGTGTTATGATAACGGTGTCATTAAACAGGGTCGTGTAAATGGTGTTTTGCGGCAAAAGACGGGAAGAAGGTAAACGAGGTTACGCTAAATATAGTACCTTACTGGCAATTTGGGAATAGCGAACCTTATGCGGCCTGAGACGATGACCTGCCCCGACTGGACTGCCTGATTTTCAGCATGTGCATTATTGTTTTAGTGCTGGATACATGCTGATTGCGGAGAGTGCTCATATAAATTATGCGGCGAATGTAAAACGTCAGTTCCGGACGATCAGGCGGTTCAGTATCAGTTTCTTTTTAAGTCTGGAACAGTACCGGAAGTAGACAGTACGGTATGACATTCCTGGTTAACGGCTACGGGGGAAATTTGCGCAATCCCGGCCGAGCGTTATCCATGGTTTTTCGCGTTTTTCCATGTTTGCGAATGGAAAATTCGTACACACAGAAACCCGATATGGAGATCGGAGGTTGGTTCTGTGCGAAAACGTTCTTTTGTACAATGCGGGGTAAAGTGGAGTGTACAAAATGGAGTAAAACGTTATGTACGATAACGGAGTAAGACGTTTTGTACAATGCGGGGTAAAGTGGAGTGTACAAAACGGATGAAAATGAACGATGTAGGTGGAGTACATGTAAACGGTTTGAAAAGTTAAAGGGGGGAAAGCGGGTGGAGATCGTATACCCCAGATACCCTTAAGTTCCTTTTCAACGTTACATACCTACAAATAAGTGAAATAACACAGAATTCAGTGATAATATGTGGAATGGTTATTATCAAACGGTGAAGTAATAATTTTCCGATCATGTTCGAAAAAGAAAAACATGGATGCGGAAAGTCTGGCTCGTTTTGAGGAGAGGTTCATGGCCAAGGTCACCGAGCTAAACAGCAGATTTCTTAAAGAGGCGATAGAGGAGTTGACTCAACGCGGTGACGAGTTACTGGCGAGGGCTGAGGCCTTGGTGTCGATGCGGAGACACACGCCAGAGCGTATGGACTTCGCGGAGACTGGAGCGGTTGGCGGTGATTGCGGTGGCTCGGGGAATGGCGCGTCGTTGGATGAGGGGAGGTCGGACGCTAAGCCCCAAAGTGTCACTCAGTCCCGAAGGCGTTTCGCGGACATCACTCTTCCTCGCGCGCAGAATAGGTTATCCTCGGATTCCTATCCTGTGTGGAGGCGGAGGGTGACATTGGATCTGAAAGCATGCGGAGTCGACTTTCTGATAGATCCATCTCGGGCGCCCCCCTCTGATTGCGACGCGTCGGACCTTACCCGAATCAAGGCTGCGGTGATGGCCTACTTGATGTCCAATGTCGGAGGTGACTTGGAGAACGCGATCAAGAGTATCGATGAACCTTGCGAGGCTCTGGACATGATAGAGAACGTCATTGATCCACCGTCCTTAGCCAAGGAACATCGGCTCCAGATCGCGATTATTAACATCAAGTTTGATTCGCGGAGGGAATCTGTGATTGAATTCCAAAACCGCTTCAGATCTCTAGTGGAGAACATACGTAAATGTCCGGACGCTGATCTGTCAGAAAAAGCTGTTAGAAGGCACTTGGTGAACGCCATTGCGGAGGAGTGTCCCAAGATTTCAGCTGATGCGCTCGAGGATCCGTCTCTCACAGCGGAGAGGATTTTCGAGAAAATGCACGCCTGGCACGACTTGTCCTCTGAAAACTCGAGGAGAACCGAGGCAGCTCAGCCTGGCAAGGCCCTTGTCGGGGGCAGGCGAGCGGAGGGCAGGTCAAAGAAGCGAAAGGCTTCATGGCGTCCGGACTTCGAACGGTCGAATAAAAAGGGTCCTGGACTGTGCTACAATTGCGGCCTGCTGGGACATCCTAGGAGTCTCTGTCCCAATCGTCCCGGGGAGAAGGTCTGCTACAACTGCGGAGACAGCGGACACTTGTCCCGGGAGTGCGGGAGACCCTGGACTAATGAGTCCACAAGGGTTAGAGGAGACAAGGGACAGTCCGACAGAAAGCGGGGTAGCGACAGTCGACCCAAGTCCAGCGGTGACAACAGGACACGACCAGCCTCTGAACCGAAAAGGCGCAATAAACGCGGTTCAAGAAAGTCTGCTCGCGGTGGTGCCGGTGGCCGTGGAAATGAACTGGGTACTCGACGACCAGACCAACCCTCCCAACGCAGGTTGACCGAGTTCCAGGCCAAATTGGCCCAAAGAGCTGCCGATCGAGGGGAAAACGAGAAGCGGACTGCGGCGCCTTCTCAACCAATGCGGTCCCCCAATCGGAGCGACGAAAGGGCTCTATTGTCGAGCTCACAAGAGTCTCTGCTTTTGGGAGGTAAGCAATTTCCACAACTGAAGTTTATTGCTGATTCTGGTGCAACCGATCACATGGTAAATGATCGTGCGGTGTTTGCTAAATTAACATGTCTCCCTAGCCCTGTAAGAATTGCATGTGCAAATGATGATCAAAATGCGGACTTGATCATACAGGAAGCGGGTGACATTGTTTATTACTGCGGAGAAACTAAACGTTATGGTGTACTTAAAGATGTGCTATATGCCCCCCAGTTGGGGGAAAACCTGTTTTCTCTCAGAAAGCAGACGGTGAAAGGTTTTCAAGCCATCTTTGATAGAGAACGTCTGAGAATTGTTGACTCTAATACGGGGCAGACTTTGAAAACTGGGCGTTTTGAAGGCAAGTTCTGGTGGTTGACGTTTCATCTCCCATTATTGAATGCGGACGCGCAGGTGGTAGAGAATTTCCTGGCTAAGATGAGTAGGAAAGCTTTGGTCACCCAGACTGATAACCAGTTAGAAAATTTGTCATTCGGTGCTAGACAAAATGTGGCGGGCCCTTCTCACATTGAAGAAGTGAGACCAGAGTCAACATGGCCTTTGCCAAATAATTCTCAAACGGAACCGGGGGAAATAACTCTTAATGCGGAGTCAAATGAGTTAAGAAATAGCGGTGTAAAATCAATCTCTCTAAAAAGAACGCTCGCATTAAATGATACGGTGCCTCCCCCAAAAATATCAAAAATTGCGACTAATTTGAGAGATGATAAAGGTTTACTGTGGCATTTGCGGTTGAACCATGCCTCGAAAACCTATTTGGAACATGCGGCGAGATCCCTTCCCGAATTAAAGGCGGTGAAATTTGGGTCGAATATTTTGGACTGTCCAGCCTGTTTGCAGTCGAAAGCCAGAAGCAAGCCATGTAACTCGGAAAGAACCCGTGCAGTGGAAGCTTTCTTAAGGCTTCATAGTGACTTGCTTGGACCCATCAAACCCTCAGCACTTAGGTCACAAGCGCGGTATATTGTGACGTTTACGGACGACATGAGTCGGTATGCTTTCGCCTATGAAATTAACAATAAAACACAAGTGCATTTGGCGTTGAAAATGTGTTTGGCGGAAATTAGGAGTCTTACTGGGAAACACACCAAAGTTGCGGAGATAAGGGTTGATGGGGGGCTGGAGTTCAAAACTGAAGGGATGCGTCTAGTACTGGAAAGCGAACGAATTTCTCTCGCAGTCTGTGAGCCTTATACTCCTCAGTTAAATGGTACTGCGGAAAGGCTGAATCGTGAAATGCTTGAGAAAATTAGGGTCAATCTGTTGTCGTCTGGCATTCCTGCTCATTTTTGGGCCTATGCGATGAGACATGTGATCCATGTACACAATAGGACTCCTAACAAATCAATCGGCTTTAAGTCTCCTTTTGAAATGGCTACAGGTAGGCTACCCTCCTTAAAATTTCTGCGGCGTTTCGGTTGTGAAGCCTACATTCTAGACAAGAAACCTACTGCCAAATTGGATCCAAAAGCTGCGGTCGGATTCCTCTTGCAGTGCGGTGAATCAGGTTATCATGTCTTACACGCCAAAAATCAAGTAGTAATTCGGTCGAAAGACGTTGATTTTGTAGAGAGTAGAACATATGCGGACTCTCTTCCTTTGAATTCAAGAGACACTGCGGAGAAGCCGGACATTGATTTTGGGTTGGAGGAAGTACATGATGAAAATGTCACACATGCAATAGATAGCTCTTCACAGGCGGAGTCTATAAGGGAGCAATCTGAGAATGTTGAGATGAATGACGACATTGAGCGAGATTTGAACCCTAACACTTCGCAATCTAGGAACGACCATAAGCGAAATCTCATTCATGAGAATGATCGATTTCAATTTTTCGATGAATCAGCAGATAAAACACTCATTGATGAAAATGATGAGTGTAAATTTTATGAAACAAGCGAGGACAGCGGTCATGCATGTTTCTTTAGCGGAGACACGACGGGGGTATGCGGAGACCCTCAAACATATGCGGAGGCAATTAAATCTGCTGATTCAGAAAAATGGCAAGAGGCCATTAAAACCGAATTTCAAGCTCTGGAACGCTGTGAAACCTGGAAACTCATATCCAGGAGCGCGGTGCCAGAGGGGGTCAAACTTCTAAAAACGCGGTGGGTACATAGGCGTAAGGTTGAGGCTGATGGGTCAATTAGGTACCGAAGTAGGTTGGTCGTTAGGGGTTTTGCTGACAACCATAATTATGAACTTGCGGAGATTTATGCACCGGTGGCACGTTTACCAGACGTCAAACTTCTCCTTGCTATGGCGGTGAAATTTGATCTGGATCTTGTTCAGTATGACGTTAAGACGGCTTTTCTGAACGGGCATCTGGAAAAATTTGTTTATTTAGAACTTCCGGATGGATATGCGGAGTACCTTGGTTGCGGTCCGGACTTGAAGCGGGGGAAAGTTTGTGAAGTCCACCGAGCGCTTTATGGTTTAAAAGTTTCTCCAAAGCGGTGGTTTGAACGATTCAGGGCTGCGGTGGATAAGATTGGCTTCAAGCCCTACCCTTTTCAACCCTGTTTGTTCATTTGGAGATCTGGGGGCACAGTGGCAATCATGCTACTCTATGTGGATGACATTCTGGTGGCCTCTAACAGCAAACCCATGATAGAGCAAATAACGACCATGCTGAAAAGTGAATTTTCGATAACGGTGCTAGGTGACCCACAAAAATATTTGGGTTTAGAAATTAATAGAAAACGGTCTGAAAGAATAATTGAAATTACCCAAAAGTCTCATATCTTGCATATGCTTAGGAAGTTCGACCCCAATTCGAATAAAACGGCGTCCACCCCTATGCTATCAGATGGGGAAAGCGGTGAAAATGACGCGGAAGAAGGAGATTTAAATAAAATTCCTTATAGGCAAGCTGTTGGGTCTCTCCTTTACCTACAGAGTGGGACTAGACCCGATATTTCATATGCGGTGAACGTTCTTAGTAGAAAGCAATCAAATTCTACGTGGGCGGATTGGAAGGCCATCATAAGGGTGTTGCGCTACTTGCGGGGGACAATCAATTTGGGGTTGGTATTTGCGGATAAGTCCGATTCCATTGATTGTTATGTAGATGCATCACTAGGAATGTCTGCGGAGGAAGGCCTTTCAACCACGGGCTTCGTGGTTCGGGTTTTTGGTAATCCAGTTACTTGGAAAACCAAGCGGCAGAACCACGTAGCACTTTCGTCGGCTGAAAGTGAATTTGTTGCAATGTCTCAAGCTTGCAGGGAATTAGCCTCAATCCGAACCTTATGTTACTGGTTCACCGGAGTAAGGCTGGTTCCCACCATTTATGAGGATTCTAGACCTGCTATAAGATTAGCGGAAGTGGATGTGTTGGCGCCACCTGTTACTTATGGAACAAGTGCCCGCAAGGATGGATCGTGTTCCATGTGAGGACAACTAACTAAAGGAAAGGAGTCCCACCTGCGAAAAAATACGTCCGAGGGATTCCCCTTTTTTTATATTATATACCACCATGTGCGTGCTCCCGAAGTTTCCGCAGTGAATTTCAATTTTGAACGTTTTCAAATCCTGCCTCGGGTTTCCTTTGGTGAACCAAAACTATCACAGTGAAAATCATCGGTTCGTTCCAGTAACGCCGGATTTCATCTGCATACGGATTCACGAGATCATCTCCAGAAGTCATCTCTTCTTTCGTCAGTCGTCGCTGCATTTCAATTAATCAGTTTATTTTCTACGGATACCAGGTCGGACAATTTAATTTATAATTTCAATTCGATTGAACACGGGCCAGCTCCCAAGTATATTTAATTTCAATTCTTCTTTTTTTTTAATGTATTTTGCGGCATGCCTTAGGTAGCAGACAAAACAAATTGTGTACAAAAATAAATTTACAGTCCATTAAGTCGAATTATTAAGTCTTCTTTTTCCGTGTCCAACCAGCTCTTCATATTTTCAATCGAGAAGGATAATTAGAATTCAACCTATGTTGATTCTTCATTTACTCAACATTTAATGGTCCTTGCGAACCACGGATTTTGTATTGGCACGGAGTTGGTCGTTATTGTAGCTAATTAACCACGAGCAATTTGTACACAAATTTACCTGCTTATACCAGCATTTTCACCTGCTCATCCGTAATTATTGGATAAATACCTCCTACGTATTTAATCGCTCTGATTTATCTGAGGTCAATTGTACCTACAGTATCATTTTTATTATTTGTACCTACATTAGAGACCTATTAAGATTATTGGTAATACAAATTTTGTATTTGTTCTCATTCGAGTTGAGGTCTATATACCTAGATATTCTAGTAATAATCGCACATTGCGGTACTAGCAGTAGGTAAAGCTATTCATTTTGTAGCTAGTTTCCATTGAAACACAATATTAACAAAATTGAATTTTGTCATTCAAGTTCCCTTTTGAAGGATTCAATTCATTTGTATTTGAATCTTCAGTTGCAGCTTTCCTTCCTTAAAAATGTCAACCGAGAAGAAGAAAATAGTTGCCCATGGTGTGAAGTTGGAATCAGCCAGTGCTAAAATCCAAAGTATCGCCAGGTTCGGTCGTGAGGTTCAGAGTGACCCTACGAAGTTGGGGCTTTTTCGTGGAATGATGGAAGAAATTCGGAACCATTATCAGGACTTCAAGGAGCATTGGAACAATTTAATAGATGCTCACGTCGAGGCAGGTTCCATAGATACATTTCCTACAACTAAGGAGAAGAGTTGCCAACAAGACTGTGACAGGTATTATTATGAAGCTCTTTCAACTTTAAAGGCCCTTGCGCCTCCACTTACGAGATCTCTGGACTCCTCCCACCCAGATTCTCAGACCTTTTCAGTTTCGCGTACACTACGCATTGGTAACCCAGCAGACAACCTCCCAAAATTTGACGGGACAATGGAAAAATGGCCTTTCTATCGAGACACGTTTAAGGCCATGGTTCATGGGGATGAAACTATTCCAACAATGGAAAAATATAGAGCCTTGCTCACCTCCTTATCTGGACCTGCCCTTACTATGATCAAATCATTGCCAATTTTGGAGGCAAACTATGGCCAAGCCTGGAAACTATTAAATGATCACTATGATAATAAACGTATACTTGGTGCTAGCTACTTGAGAAAGGTTCTTGATTATAAACCACTTGAGGAACTGCCTGACCTTCCAACACTCCGTTCCTTCATATCAAATATTTGTGAAACCATTGTGGCCTTCAACCAGTTAAACATTCCCAATGCTAGTGATTTCATACTACTAACTTTGGCTATGAGATGCATTGATCAACGATCTCGTCATGCTTTTGAGCGCAAGAATTTACAGACTGAATTTCCATCTTTTTCAGATTTCTACGAGTTCTTAAAGGGCGAGTGTACGGCACTCACCTTGAGTGGAGGTGAGGTTACTCTGAGGGCGTCCAGTACAAGTAGTACTCAGAGGCCAACTAAACCTACTAGCAAAGCAAGTGGTACTGCAAAAACTGTTTTATTGGCGTCCGAAAAAGGGAGGAATAAAACTAAACAGAGCTCAAAGAAGATTCCGAGCCAATGTCCAGCTTGTCCGCACGCCCACACGTTACATCACTGTGAGACTTTCCGCGGTGCTTCACCAACTGACAGGTTTGACATGTTGAAGTATTGGTCAGGGTGTAGAAATTGTCTTTCTAGTCAACATAACTCTAAGACTTGCCCCTCTGAAAATACATGCAATACTTGTGGGAAAAGACATCACACTTGGCTACATTTACCTGAACGTACTGCTATTCAGCAGGTAGTGACAAATGGAGCATCGTTGCTTGGTGGTTCAGATGAACATGACAGTGTTGTCTTGGGAACTGTTGTGGGACAGATCATGGATTGTGCTGGAGAGTTCCATAACATCAGAATGGTTTTAGATTGCGGGAGCCAGTACTCCTTCATTACAGATTCTTGTGTCAGAAGACTTGGTTTTCAACCTGATGACTTTCAAGGGGCTATCAGTGGCATTGGTCAGATGGCGGTTGCTAACACCCACGGTGTACTGACATGCACTATACGTTCACCTAACGGAAATCCAACTGAACTCAGCACCAGAGCTATCATTCTGAATCGTATCACTGGAAACCTCCCACAGATTACCATGCCTGCGCAGCTTCGCAAAGCCTATGACAATTTTCCGCTTGCTGATGCTCAATTTTGGAAATGTGGCCCTATCGAATTTTTATTGGGCAGTGACCTCTTTTATGACGTGATCAGTGGAAAACCTATTCACGTAGCTCCCAATTTACCTAAGGTTACACCTACGATCTTTGGTTATGTTGTTGGTGGGCGGTTCCAGAAACCAAGTCAGCAGCAGAGTGCAACCGCGCTCTTTGTTCAAAACGACGAGCTTGCTGAAATTATGAAAAGGTTTTGGTCAGTTGAAGAGGTGGAGGAAAGACAATTAATATCAATGGATGACTCATGGTGCGAAGATTTTTTTCTCAGAACTCATTACAGAACACCCACTGGACGTTATGTAGTTTCGTTGCCATTCAAAGAGCCCCCGCCCAACTTGAACAGTTCTCGTCATTTGGCTGTTAAGAGATTTCATAACCTTGAGCTCAAACTTTCCAAGGATCCAGATTTAAAGTTGGCATATGCTAAATTTATTCAAGAATACATTGAACTACATCATATGTCCAGGGACTCATCACAATCCTCTGCATACACCATCCCACATCATGCGGTCTTCAAGGCCAATGAAATCAATCCTAAATTAAGGGTGGTCTTTGATGCGTCGTGCAGCACTTCTAATGGAAGTCTCAATGACTACCTTCACGCTGGTCCACGCTTACAAAATGATATTGGGATTATTATTCTGAGGTTTAGAAGGCATCCTGTAGTATTTACAACGGATATAGTTAAAATGTTCCGCCAGGTACTTATCAATCCCATGGATCGTAAGTTCCAGCACATCTTATGGAGATTTGACCCTACTCAGGAGCTTTTGGATTACCAGCTTGATACCGTGACCTATGGAACTAAGCCTGCGCCCTATTTAGCCATCCGTACGTTGCATCAATTGGTGAAGGATGAGGGAAATTCATATCCCCTTGCATCATCGGCACTTATTGAAGACTGCTATGTGGATGACATAGCAACAGGATCGGATTCAGTGGAGAATGCCTTAAAACTCAAAGAGCAACTCATACAATTATTAAAGAGTGGACGAAACACCTGAAAAGGCCAGTGGTTCAAGCTCCCCCAATTAAGAACGAGATAAATGGTTTATGGGTAAAAAGCAACCAGGAAAAAGCTGATGTGTTCGCTGAATACCTAGTAAGCATTTTCACAGCAAACCTGGGTGCTCCCGATGAACTACCATTAGAAGAATCCCAGCCACGTGAACCTGATGTAGAGATCCCTTGGATCACTGTTAAAGAAGTTCAGAAAACAATCCAAAATGAGATCAACCCAAAAAAAGCGCCAGGCTACGACTGCATAACAGGACAAATCTTAAAACACCTTCCGCGCAAAACCATTGTCAAGATTACAAAGATCATGAATGCATGCATCAAACTACGTTATGTACCACAGCTGTGGAAAATAGGCGAAGTTATCATGATACAAAAACCTGGGAAACCAGCTGAAAAACTTACATCCTATCGGCCCATCTCACTGCTGCCAGTCTTCTCCAAATTGTTCGAAAAACTAATAAATAAGAGACTCTTGAAGATCATAGAAGAACGCAAACTGATTCCGAAACATCAGTATGGTTTCAGAAAACATCACTCAACTATTGATCAAGTTCACAGAATCACAAGCATAATCGAGAGAGCGCTGGAAGAAAGAAAAGTCTGCTCCGCCGTTTTTCTGGATGTCACCCAGGCGTTCGACAAAGTGTGGCATGAAGGGCTAGTTTATAAGCTTCGTAAAATGCTACCTACAAGCTATGCAGCACTTCTTGAGTCATATCTTGCTGATCGATACTTTCGAGTTAAACACGATGACGCCTTTTCAGAACCCAAAAAGATCCAGGCAGGTGTGCCACAAGGCAGCGTATTGGGACCCCTACTTTACCTGCTATATACCAGCGACTTGCCAGAAATTGAAGAAAACACAACTGCCACTTTTGCGGATGATACTGCAGTCCTGGCAATCGGGGAAACCAATAACGAATCAGTAAATAAACTAAACCGATCCATCTCTCGCATTCACTCCTGGACAACTAAATGGAGAATCAGACTAAATGAGGCAAAATCAGTGCACGTTGACTTCACTAATAAGAAATGCAACTATGTGCCTGCTTACCTCAATGGACAGGCAATCCCACATGCTAACGAAGCAAAATATCTTGGAATGACACTTGATGCCAAACTGAGATGGAAAGAGCATGTAAAAAAGAAAAAAACCGAGCTCACAGTAAAATTCAGAAAAATGTACTGGCTTATGGGTAGGCGGTCAAAAATGTCTATTCATAACAAGCTCATTCTGTACAAACAAGTCCTGAGACCCGTATGGACTTATGGTGCACAATTGTGGGGATGCACCGCACCTAGCAATCGCAACATTATTCAGCGATTCCAGAATAATGTTCTGCGTTCATGCACAGATGCATACAGATACTTTCGTAACGACCGATTACACTACGAGCTTCAAGTGGAATCGGTCAATGAGGTCATACGCAACCAAGCCATCAACCACTTAATGAGGCTACAAGATCACGTCAACGACGATGTTGTCCGACTCCTAGACACAGATGATCTACTCCGAAGATTGAAACGTACCAAACCGCATGAGCTTGCTCAACTAATGTGAAAACGTCAGAACAATATAAGACTAAGTGATGTACTTTAGTTTTGAACATTTAATTTAAAATTCAACATACGAATATTGCTTATAAGTTTACTTGTATATACTTGGCGCAATAAAATATATTAAAGAGAAAAAAAAAAAAAAAAAAAAATTAAAGAGTGGGGGTTTTGAGCTAAGCAAATGGTCATCAAATTGCCCAGAGCTACTTGGGAATGAATCAAATTCACAAAACCCACTCAATCTATCGCCAGATGATCAGATTATAAAGATACTGGGACTCCAATGGGACCCTGCTAAGGATGCATTCACCTACAACATCGACGTTCCTCCCACTACTCCTACCAAGCGCTCCATTCTATCATCAATTGCAAGGATCTTCGATCCACTTGGCTATCTTTCACCTATCGTATGTTTTGCCAAGATTATTCTTCAGGCATGCTGGAAGGAGAAAGTTGATTGGGATCAGCAACTTCCTTCTGCCATAGCAGATGTTTGGTTCAAGTTTGTTGATGAGTTACCACAGCTTCGTGAGGTAACTATACCTCGGCTTATTGACACAGTACATGCTGATCAAATTGATGTTGTGGGATTTTGTGATTCATCACAGCTAGCTTATAGCGCTAGCATTTATTTGAGAATTGAATCTCGTGCAGGTAATGCTCATGTTCACTTGATCAAGGCGAAAACGAAGCTGGCTCCAATAAAACCTCTCACCATCCCTAGACTGGAGCTATCAGCCGCCCTGCTGCTTTGTAGGCTGTTCAAATCGCTCAAGAGTTTTCTTTCCCCACTTTTACCTACCAATCATTATTGGTTTTCAGACTCAACCATCGTTTTGGGATGGCTGTCAACTGACCCTTCAATCCTGAAAACCTTTGTCGCACATAGGGTGGTGGAAATTGTTGAAACAACACGTATTCAAGATTGGCACCATGTGTCCACTCACGAGAACCCATCAGATTGTTCATCGAGAGGTTTACCCCCATCAGAATTCATCTCCCATCCTCTTTGGATGAGCGGACCTCAATGGCTACAGTTACCCCTTCCAGAGTGGCCAATTGTTGACGCCTACAAGATCACCATAGAGTCTCTTCCTGAGGTGAAAGGTGCAGCATGCTTGAGCTCCCAGTTGGATACACAACCTATTATTGCCTGGATGGAAACCTTATCGTCCTATCCAAGAATGTGTAGGATCATGTCTTACATTTTACGATTTTTGAACGCTAAGGTGGGATGGCTGAAAGGCAAGGAAGACCTTTTTCAAGGAAGGGTTTGTTCAAAGGGTACTGAATCCATACAAGACATCTTGAAGAGAGTTCCACCTGTCTCTACTCGTGAATACCGACAATCTATGATCACCCTGGTAAAGATCACGCAGAGCCAGCATTTTGCAAATTTACTGGATAAATCCAAGCAACCGAGCCGTCATCTTCATATTTATCGGCTTAACCCTATTACTGATGGAGATGGGGTTATCAGGGTGGGCGGTAGATTGAGTAAAGCTCCCGTACCAGAAGGGGTGAAACACCCAATTCTGCTTCCAGGTAAATGCCATTTTACCCGCCTACTCGTTGATCATTATCATCAAATATACCTGCATATTGGACCATCTGCACTACAAGCCCTTCTCCATAGCTCCTTTTGGATCTTGTCTGCACGAATCATAATCAGGCAGAGAATATACCGTTGTGCTGCTTGTTTCAAGATTTCCCAACAGCCCAAGGCACCATTTATGGGAGATCTGCCACGTTCCCGCTTTGCAGAGGGAAGAGCATTCCTGCAAGTAGGGGTGGATTTTGCAGGCCCGCTACAAATACGAGCTTCTCTTCGACGTAAGGCGCCAACCTCTAAGGCATATTTATGTCTTTTTATATGCATGGCTTCAAAGGCGCTTCACCTCGAACTTGTATCAGACCTTTCCACACCTGCATTCTTGGCTGCCCTAGACAGGTTTATTTCACGTAGAGGTTTACCTGTGAGAATTCACTCTGACTGTGGTACCAACTTTGTTGGAGCCAACCGTGAGTTGAATGAGCTACGGGAGTGGTACAGGAGTAAGGATACTGGTCACTCGATTACACAGCACTTGGCCATTCAGGGAGTGGATTGGTCTTTTAACCCTCCTTCATCCCCAAACTTTGGTGGTTTGTGGGAAGCCAATATAAAATTGACCAAATCTATTTTTCGTCACTTCTCAAAGGGCAGCCCTCTAACATTCGAGGAGCTATCCACTATATTGTGCCGCATTGAAGCAGTGCTTAACTCAAGACCAATCTGTCCTGTATCCAATGATCCAGAGTGTCTTGAAGCTCTAACTCCAGGTCATTTTTTGATTGGAGCGCCCTTGGTTGCAAGACCAGAAGAAATTCTTCTGGAATTGCCCCTGAATAGACTATCGCGTTGGCAATTGGTCCAGCAAAGAGTCCAATATTTCTGGAAGAGATGGAGGCGCGAGTACATCCATCAGCTTCAGCTCCGTACCAAGTGGACTACACACCGACCGAATCTTGAAACTGGCGAGCTGGTGATTCTCAAGGAACCAAAGGAGGCACCTTCGAGTCGTCAAGACCAGCCCTGGAACAGACGGCGTCACGAGGGTAGCAGAAGTTCGTACAGCCGGTGGAGTCTTCACACGACCTGTATCCAAGCTGGTGTCATTGAAACCCATCACTGATCCTGAGTCACCACCAGCTAATCCCATTCTTTCATAAAAATTTTAATTCAAATTTTGGTGGGCGGGATGTTGGCGCCACCTGTTACTTATGGAACAAGTGCCCGCAAGGATGGATCGTGTTCCATGTGAGGACAACTAACTAAAGGAAAGGAGTCCCACCTGCGAAAAAATACGTCCGAGGGATTCCCCTTTTTTTATATTATATACCACCATGTGCGTGCTCCCGAAGTTTCCGCAGTGAATTTCAATTTTGAACGTTTTCAAATCCTGCCTCGGGTTTCCTTTGGTGAACCAAAACTATCACAGTGAAAATCATCGGTTCGTTCCAGTAACGCCGGATTTCATCTGCATACGGATTCACGAGATCATCTCCAGAAGTCATCTCTTCTTTCGTCAGTCGTCGCTGCATTTCAATTAATCAGTTTATTTTCTACGGATACCAGGTCGGACAATTTAATTTATAATTTCAATTCGATTGAACACGGGCCAGCTCCCAAGTATATTTAATTTCAATTCTTCTTTTTTTTTAATGTATTTTGCGGCATGCCTTAGGTAGCAGACAAAACAAATTGTGTACAAAAATAAATTTACAGTCCATTAAGTCGAATTATTAAGTCTTCTTTTTCCGTGTCCAACCAGCTCTTCATATTTTCAATCGAGAAGGATAATTAGAATTCAACCTATGTTGATTCTTCATTTACTCAACAGGATGATTCTTCAACCCTGAAACACCTAGTAAGGCTGAGTTATCTATATGTGCGGAGAGAATTTCAGCAAGGAAATATCAGGATTGAGTGGATCTCCACTGAGAATCAAATAGCAGACAGTCTCACGAAACCTCTAATACGTGCGAAATTTGTAAAATTTCGTGATTTTCTCCTAAAAGAATGCTGATACGTTTTATATGTTGATTTCAGAACCACTGTTCAGTGAAATCTCCTAAGAGACTCGAAAAGGAGAAAGACTGCGGAGAACATTTGCGGAGACTGCGGAGAACAACTGCGGAGAACAATTGCGGAGAATAACTGCGGAGAACAAATGCGGCGAACTACGACGGTGAACATGAAGATAATGTTGCGGTGAAATACATGCGGAGAAATTCAGAGCTACGTGGAAATCGAACGCTCAAGAAAAGAAGACTTCGCTAGAAATCTTCTAAGCAAACAACTTCCACGACATACATCGAATCTCAAGCCAACCTCTGAAGAAGCTCTGAAGAGATATCTACTAAGAACATGAAGACCCTAAGATGGAAGAATTCGTGCGGTATCGTCTTGAAGGGGGGTGTTGGAGGACGAACAATCCGACACCTTGTTATAATTAGTATTATCATGTTGGCAGCCATGTTATCACTGCTCAACTAGAGAACTCTCAATGTTTCCTCCTTCTTCCCGTGTCTTGCGACCATATATACTGTGTGCTCTTTTGCTAAAATATAATCGGTGCCTGCCTATTTAATTCTGCGGAGTTATATTCCTCACTACCAATTTACGGAGTCTTTGGATCATTCGGTGAGTGTATTTGTTAAGATTATTTCAGGGGATTAACCCCGTGAACCTTCATATATAATACTTCCCTGAAATGAAAAAATAATTTATTCCTTCTAATATACACAGAACAGAAGAAACCTAACGAATAATTGTGGAAATACCCCCTGCATTGCTGTTGTTGATGCTGGAATAATGATTTGCAAATTGCGAGTTGAAACGTGCAAAAAAAAGGGTAAACAATCAGGGAAAATCATTGGAAATGAATATAAAAGATCCAAGAAAATAATGTAACCACTCAAAACTGTTTCTCAATTTATCCAACAAAATTATCCAGAATTTTTTTCAAGTCGCTATTTGTTGATGAAGAAGGTGGCTAGACTTCCCTAGAAACAGTAGTCATAAGCCTCTTCTATAATAAAAAGTAATTTAACGACATTTTCAGCAATATTTGGGACCCAAAACTTCAAATGCGTTTTCCCAACATTTAGGGTTTTTGACTTGTCACACTTCTATTCTTGAGGTGCGATATATACATTCGATTTTATTGACGTAGATTAGCGAGTATGTCAAATAATTTCCCATTGCCCATCTCTCATCCAGTACTTGGAGGCCATGTTCGTTCTTTGAAGAACGCTCCTGAAACCATTTAAACTGTACACTCCTTGAGAGTTAAGTTCGCCTTCGTGCTTAAGGTCGTTACACCGTGTGGGTTTCTGGGTCACACGAGGATTAATTACATTCATTTATCGTTTTACAGGCGTTGTGAAGAGTGACGATAGGTAATGAGAAGGGTTGAGAGTTGGGGGGGCCGCTGAAAACCGCGATAAGGGGACATTGTAAATTGGCAATTTGTCAATGCGTTGTGGAAAACGGGGTGAACGCTACACAGACTGAAATAGACCCACGAAGCCAACGAACGAGTGAAATCATGCGCGCCAATATCCGCGATCAGTTCTACCCTTCTGATAATTGCTTCATCGATAATTCGTACATCATTTCCCCCATATTTCCTAGTTCTTCATCTGTATCAACTCTGGAAGGACACAATTAGTGTCCCAATGTGTAGTCACCTCAATCACTGAGTTGCTCATAATCTCAAATGATACATCCAAATGAGTAAAAACATTTCGTGAAGCCCCAAAAACGCAATAAATTCTCAATCATGATTTCCTAACTGTTCATTGATTCGACGGCAAAGGCATAAAAACAATGGAGGCAATAACCGACCCGCTCCGTCATTCAATTATGTCCGCTTTCCTATCATTGCCAATATCACAGAACAGTTATATTTTTCACTGTCCCACCCCGTTCTCTTCAAAACAATCGAAAATACATTCAACGATAAATATCTACATTTATTGAACATGCTGTATCATTCTCACTTTTATTGCCGTTCCGTTCACAAGAACTTTCAAAGGTATTTTACAACGAAAACCAAATTTTCAGCAATTATTAAGTAAGTTATAGGAGTAATAATATTATTATATATCATGCAGTCCGAGAATCATAATGATATTATCTGGCTTTATAATTTCATGAACAAATTAGAGGTGCCACAATCGCAGGTTAAGCTGAACCAAATCGTTAAGAGTCTGGCCGTGAGATTAGGTCAAATTCTTCCACAAAGATTTATTATTTGCGGTATAGATTTCAGTTCTGTATACAGAATCCATACTAGTTTCATAATTAATTGTCTGAACTAATAGGAGCAACGAGGTAAAATATTCTGTAATCGTTCGAATATTTGAGGAGCGGTCGGTAACTACCTCAGTGACTGTCTAATCAATATTCTAACTATATCCTGGATGACCCGTGTAATCAATGGGACATTACACCACCTTTCAGTATGAAATGTACCTTATTATTATCTCGGTCCGATGGAGTAGCCAATCTCGAGTATGAAAATCGGCTTCAAGATTCACTTTGAGAATGAACAGTTATGTGTCATGTATTTTTGGCTTCACCGTTCAACTTTCCGGGTGATATTAATAAATACTCCACATCAAAATCTATTCAAATGTCTATTTGTATTTCAAAAATTATTTTAAAATTTTAAATAGAAGCTATTAATCAATTTTTAAAAACGAAATCGCAAATCCTGTTTCCCGAGTCGTTTTTTGGTCGTCCAACTGTCGTGATTGTCGGTACCAATCAAAAAAGATCTTCATCGTCACTCACATCATCAGCGAGAAAAGCATTAGCTACATCTTCCCCTTCTGTGATATCATGAGCAAGAAAAGCATCAGCTACGTCTTCCCCTTCTGTGATATCGTCAGTCATCTAAAATTTGAAACTAATCATTATTTTGGATGATTCAACGTAGCACGAGTCAAATTAGTCTGCATGCAGATCCAGCATGTACATTTTGAACGGGCAAGGTCTCGAGAGGATACCAGATAAAAATTCATTAGCACGGGTCCAATTCGAATGAATCGATCTTAACATTAACCGAGGCAAACTTCCGTTTCCTCTTGTTTTTAGATCGATCCCAACGATGGAGCGATGAATTTTTGAAAATCAGACCGCCCACTCCTCCTGGTGGACTTTGGCTTTGTTGTTTACTTTTCGCCGAAGTCCCAGGGGACTTGAAATAATAAAACAAGAACAGAAGTTCGAACAGAAACTCTACCTCCCTCCTTCTCGAGTTAACTCCTTGTTAATAGTATTAATAGTATTATAAGGAAGCGTGATTAGCCCGAGTTTCGGGAATTAATCAAGAATGGGATGATGAATTTACAAAGTTTAAACATGAACTATACACTTCCCTCGGATACCCTTTTCCCCCCTCTCGTCGCCATTATTTATCGTGTAAATTATTCACTCTTCTTCGGTTTTATGGCTATTATCGTGAATATTCATGAGGACGTTTCTGATTGTTGGATGAATTATTATGGAATATAGGCTTACTCCACAGGAACCTTGGTCTCTCAATGAGGAGACATTTCTCAGCTTTAAAAAAAAGTTAATGATCGAGTAGTTGACCTTAAAATTCGGTTGAGGTACTATAGAACGTAGTGTAAGAAACCACAAAAGCAAAATAAAATGGTACATGAGAAATCATGGTTTTTTTCGGTTTTTTGTTATATACCACCTTTTAATTTCCCCATAACAGAGTTGAATATAATTTGGTGTAATTAAAACGATTCCAATCAGGGAACTTTCAAATTCGTTAATTTCCGTTAGGAATACACAATTAGGTAGTAACGGAAAATTCAATTCTTGTTTTAATTAAGACACGGTTCAATTTTCACCTTAACGAAGAGAATTGCCGATACATCTCGACAAAGAGCAGCTATTTTATTCCCTGTCGTTTTGATATTTTCCCTATGGTTCACTTGATCCCCTTTAGGACCTGGTGCGATCGACATAATGAGCTGCCCCTGATGGAATCGATAAACTCAATCAAAGCTTTGTCCGTTCCCTCTTTTGGTATTTTTTCAATTCGGACGCCTAACGTATTCATCGAGGGACTTCGTTTGGATTCGACCGTTTTCCTCCCACCAACTCCCGGACACTCCGTTATTTTTATTTTTTTTTTTGTTCTGGTTCCCGCCCAAAATGTCCCGCTGTTCCCTAATCGACGGAGTGCACGGGGAATTACAATCGGTCGTTTGGAGTTTTGCCCCGTAAAGTTCGTTTGAATAACGTTTGAACGGCCACCTCGGGGGTACCAGATTTCGATGGGTCGATCCCCTATGGAGACTCCCAAATCAAAACCGTGTCTACCATTTACCTACGGTTACAAACACATTAAGGACAAGTCACTTTGTAATATCAACCTGATATGAAAATATAAGTGGACATTACGTAAAATACTTTTTGAAGATTTTTTCGTTTCTCTCAGCGGATTTCCGTACTCGTGGGGGCTTTGGATTTAAGCAATTTGATTAAAAGTGTGAATGTCCATCTATGTATACCATCGTCTAGCTATGTCCAATTTAATCTTCCAATAAAAACGTGAATTTCTCCCAAAAACACTCATCATCATAAAATCATAAATATCACTCTACAGCAGTCGGAAAAAGTTATGATATCCCCCCCCCCCCCCGTAATTCTATATACTTTCACAAGCAACTCATAAAATAACATATAGATGTGTAGTAATAAAAACGTCCAACCAAGGCGCCAAGGGGAGATTTTGAAACGGCTACGGTGAAGTAGCTAGGACAGGGTTGTTTGTTGGGGGATATCACATCTTTTTGTTGTTGATGTTGAAAAAACCTGTAGGGGTTGATGTTTCGTTGATCTACAGAAAAGGGGATCAGTAACATTCAATAACTGCACTGGCCAAAAAGAAAGTTGTTCGGCACATAAGAGGTAGGAGTTGGTGTTAGGGTTTTTCGGTGCTGAATCCAAATCTGTAACCCGTCTTTCGCTATCAGGAGTAGTTTTTGAGTTGTAACTTATAGCACTTATGGTGATCTTCATCAACAAGAACAACACACAACTTCACCTGACTATTTCGGACATCCTGTTTTTTAGTAACCCTCTTGTTCAATTACCTTTATCGTCACGTGATTCTACGGCTCGCGAAATTCCTTCTTTAATTCATTCTTTCTACTTTTACCGTGGCTCAATCATTTGCATGTATTTCTAATAAAAGAAAGTTCGTGCGTAAAAAATAGGGATTTATCTTTCATCAGCACCTTCAAATCCCTTGAATATTATATTATACCTTTTTAACAGCGAGGTTTGAGGGAAAAATTATTTGGATTTTCTGAAGTGCTGTTTCTGCACTTCAACCCCAAAACCAACCCTCATCTCCTCTGCACCAAACAACACATTTTTGGTTCGCCAGTGGCACATTTATAATTGTTTGGAAATTTGAATTATGTTTCCTGGTGGAATACGTTGTATTTAAATACAATTTTCAAGAACGTTATTGTCTCGATTAGTTCTACTTCAACAAATCGCACGCTAGGAGCAATACTGGTACAAAAATATAATTGTTTGGAGTAATACAGGTATAAGTGTAAAAGCAGAACTTTAGGGAAGATTTTGGAAATGGTTGCTCATGGTTGAAATGGTATTTTGCGATTCTAATCATTCAACGAGGCCTCTTTTTTGAACTATCATAAAACCCTAACAGCTCGCCGAGACCAATCCGATGAAAATCGACAATTTCGGACTTATACCAGTATTGCTCCCATTTGAATTGATCATTGAGACTACTAAGGGTGCTCTATAGACTGTGTTTAGGCAAGAAACGTAAACGACGTTCACTGGTAATAATTTCAACATTAAATGTTGAAATTATTACCACTGAACGTCGTTTACGTTTCTTGCCTAAACACAGTCTACAGGGTGTCTAGGGTTTCGATGGGACAAACTCAGGGAATCGATTCTGCAGATAATTTGCAACAAAAAGTGCCTCTTAGAGTTTTTTTTTT
Organism: Stenodema calcarata; assembly: GCA_963920205.1. Lineage (NCBI taxonomy): Eukaryota > Metazoa > Arthropoda > Insecta > Hemiptera > Miridae > Stenodema > Stenodema calcarata. The sequence continues at coordinate 10,951,481 of OY986060.1, read as the reverse complement.
AGAGGCTTCATTTTGGAGTTATTTACGATTTAAGATTTTTTTCGTGTTTTCGACCCTAACTCAGTTAAACGGCCATAACTCCCTTAAATAACTATGTAAAGTAAAAGTTGAGGATACCGTTGGAAAGAGCATTAAATTTCCTATCTCCTTGATTATAAAATCAAATTGTTTCGATTAGTCCTCATTGGTGAAAAAATGGTCAAAGTCCAAAGTGTGAGCATTTTTTAAGAATCACCATTTTTCTTTCTTTTTTTGCGCTATTAGTACGAAAGTGTTTCAGTGGGCACTCCTCGGGAAAAACTTGCCCAAAACCTCAGCTTTCGAATGGTATAAGAAAAAAAATTTTACAGTGAAATTTGACGGAGAAAATGACGTTTGAATCCTGAAAAACGTGAGTTTTTAGTTGAAATCAACGTTTCTCACCAAAAGCCGACGTGCATCATGAAAACGAGTTCGATATCGCTATTTATGCATTTTTTGACGCTGAATCGAATGGTGACACTCTTTGCCTCCGCAATTAAGAAGAAACTCGTTTTTTTTTCATCTTAATTTAATTTAGTGATTACAGTAGGTTCTCAAAATGCCCCCCTCCTTGCTGAACACAAAGGCGGCATCTCCGACGCACGCTCCTCGAGACATTCCGTAACTGGTGCTCATTTCGCATTAACCCGACACATTCCTGTACTCTGGAAAAAACAGATAGTATTAGTTTGAGTAATCACTTAGGTTGAAGCAGAGTTAGGTCATTGTATCCGCAAAAATTTTGGTAGGTTTTTTGTTATTTTGAAAATTGTCTTATTGCGTGGAATCTACTTACCTAATGATGAGGGCTTCCCTCGTGTCCGCCGCTTCTGCGTAGACTAAGGACTTTAGTGTACCCCATACGTAGAAGTCCATGGGGGTCAGATCAGGGCTCCTGGGTGGCCAGGCTACCGGTCCATAACGACCGATCCACTGCCCTGGAAAATGGACGTTCATCCAATCACGGATGATTCGGGCGTTATGGGCTGGGCAACCGTCCATCTGAAACCATAGCTGACCCCTCCGGTTTAGCGGAATGTCCTCTATGAAGTTGAAAAATTCCTCATTGAGAAGTGCCTCAAAGTCTGGAAGAAGAAATCATTGATGAAAAATATTATTTGAACTCAAATTTTACTCATTTATAAAAATGGCCACTTAAACTCGGTTTTCTGTCCTTACTCTGTGCGTTGAGAGTTGCAGGAAGTATGAAGGGGCCGACAAGGTGCTGGCCAACCAGCCCAGCCCAAACGTTCACCCGAAATTCATATTGTTGGTGGCTCTCATGGATCGCAAAAGGGTTTTCCTCTGCCCACCTGTTGATGAATATTATTTGTCATCAGTTGCGAGGACGTGTATCATTGCAGTTACACCTGCCTAAGCTAATGAAGTCCTAATACCAACCTGTGCGTATTTCGGGTGTTGAAGACACCCGTTCTGGTGAAGGTAGCTTCGTCTGTCCAAATAATGTTATCCTCAAATCCGGGTCTTTGAGACAGAAGCCACTCGCAGAACATCATTCTGGACGCGTAGTCCCTTGCCAGGAGGCTTTGGACCCGAGTGAAATGGTATGGGTATAAACCATTTCTCTGGAGAACCTGGTGAACACGCTGGTGCGATACACCAACCTGAGAGACAAAAAAAAACGTTTTATTTGGGTACATGCATGCATAAGGTCATTCATTATCTTTGCGCCTAAAATCAATTAGTTCGGACCTGTCGGGCTACTCGCCGCGTACTTGTTCTCGGATCGTCGTCCACAGCGTCCAAAATGCGGATTTCATTTTGGCTGGGTCTTGGGTTTCTCTCTCGAACGGCGTACGAACTGGAACCTGTTTCTATCAGCCTCTGGAATACGAGAGGAAACGTTTTATGATTGGGATGTCTTCGGTCGGGGAACCTTATAGCATACTCGCGGGCGGCAAGTCTAGCGTTGCCATTCGCAAAGCCATACAAAAAAATGATATCGGCTAACTCCCGGTTTGAATACACCTGCATGATGTTGAGACAATGAATACATTTGACACAATGCCGATTAAGTGCATTCGGGCGTCTTCGTTATCTGGATTTATCGAAATGACCAGACAAGATTCATCGTGAATGCGACCTATTGAAAAAGCTTAGGTAGGTACTCGAAAGTCCAAGAACAGTAATCAAAATAAAAGGTCACTTACCATGAGTTTGGAAGCTCCTCGATTGAACATAAGTCCACTCCTGTTTTCTGAGATAGATAAATAGCGCTAAATAGCGCATAAATAGCGATATCGAACTCGTTTTCATGATGCACGTCGGCTTTTGGTGAGAAACGTTGATTTCAACTAAAAACTCACGTTTTTCAGGATTCAAACGTCATTTTCTCCGTCAAATTTCACTGTAAAATATTTTTTCTTATACCATTCGAAAGCTGAGGTTTTGGGCAAGTTTTTCCCGAGGAGTGCCCACTGAAACACTTTCGTACTAATAGCGCAAAAAAAGAAAGAAAAATGGTGATTCTTAAAAAATGCTCACACTTTGGACTTTGACCATTTTTTCACCAATGAGGACTAATCGAAACAATTTGATTTTATAATCAAGGAGATAGGAAATTTAATGCTCTTTCCAACGGTATCCTCAACTTTTACTTTACATAGTTATTTAAGGGAGTTATGGCCGTTTAACTGAGTTAGGGTCGAAAACACGAAAAAAATCTTAAATCGTAAATAACTCCAAAATGAAGCCTCTAAAAAAAAAACTCTAGGAGGCACTTTTTGTTGCAAATTATCTGCAGAATCGATTCCCTGAGTTTGTCCCATCGAAACCCTAGACACCCTGTATAGAGCACCCTTAGTAGTCTCAATGATCAATTCAAATGATTATTTAAAGCGAGTACTCATGTGGGTTTGCAAAATGATGCTGTTAGGTCAGATATCCAGGGAACTGATGTGAGAGGCGGATACGTCGGGTTTGGGGGTGATCCAACTCAGGTCTGAAAGGCTGTTTACGGTGCCTCGGGTGCCACAGCTACCGGCAAGATGAACGACTCCAGGTTGGCTCGCCGAGTCCTCCGCCGCATTTCCCCTTTATGAAGACAAATCACCGAATTTTTTTTTTGGTATTATTTTTTTTTATTTCCCTCCCTCTCTCTGTCCACCTTTCCTTCCATCAAGTTCCTTTTTATCTCTGGCAGGGTGAATAATGTTCTTATTCTTTTCCAACGGACCCGTCAATTTCCCTTTCTCCCGGTCTTCTACGTCAGAGACGAGTATGCGGGAGGATGATGGACAGCGTTTCTGTCCGTTTCGGAGATTATTGCTGTAAGATGGATGCAAAGGGATCCGAGCGTCATCCGCCTCGGAGAAATTTCCTCTCTTGATAAATCTGGGCTTATCCACTTCGAAAGTAATACGGCCAGATCAAATAACGCCCCCTCAATATTTCTTGGGAGTCATCGTTATTACGTAACCATAACAATGATATAAACTCTTTGTTTACAGGCTGGTAATTGAGTAATACGGGCAAATGACGTCTCCTGGCTTGTAATTTCGAAGAAATGAAACTAAAAAGAAAGAAAATCCCCCATCATAACAACGTAAAAGTGAAGATAAAACATAATATGAAATATTATTGTCATTTTATGTCTTTACTTTGCTCCATAAACTCGAAAATGTAACGCGGGACATGCAACGGAGAAATGTAACGCGGGTTTCTGATGATTTTCGCTTACAACCGATTCGTTGCTACGGAACTTTATCTTCGCCAGTTATCATCGTACAAAAATCGTTCACCACTCGTTGGATAGCTCTCGATTTACCTAACCATATTACGTTAACCACTGCGGAGTGCGTGGCCGACAAGCTGCGGTATGAGCGTGATTGTTTAAATAATTGTTTACACACAGGTGATCATTCTCAATAATTTATATTGTCAACACGAATGCAAGCTTCATATAAGTTTCTGATGGGAGGAGGCGCAAAGACATAAAATGTCCCTCGTGGTTGCGTACTTGTACGAAAGCTGTACCCACCGTTTGTATTTTATGCTTTAGTTCACATTTTTAACCCGAGTTTTTAATAAAAAAAACTACCAACTACCCTTAATGCTCACTGAATAAACGATTTTAATAAAAGTAGTTAACATGTGTTCGTATGACTCGAATTCTTATGACTAGTTATATAGGTACACATTACAAATCTTTGCTCAATTTAGAATCCATTCCAACTCGTACGGTTTAGACTTATTCTGTATTAACCAGCTAATTTTGAATTGCAATTGCAGATGCAATTTTAAATTCAACGTATACCTAGGGCCCTAAATGGTATACTTTCTTTTGCAGGTTCCTACTTCCTAAATCGTTTCAATATCCAGTAAAATGTTGAATAATTTTGAATAGGATTTAAATTCGTACGCCCAGATCTGGCCTAAAATTGTTTAGTGCCACAACTTTCATTGGACCGTCGATATCGTTGAGATACTCTTCCTGTAGTTGTAAGAAAGAGCTGGGTTATCGTACTAAATCACTGGTAAGGCATTATTTGTCACTGCTAGGAAAAGGAATATTCAGCCGGCGACAGAAATGTACATTATAACGCACTTACAACGGTTAACCCTGAATAATGTTCTTGCGAAAGTGGGGGGCCTTATACAATCACTATTTTATGATCTGGTGCCGGTTCACGGGCCCAGACGGCGTTTCCCATAAAACTCCAACAACGGTAACTTTAACTACAACATGTTGTAGAACTTTTCTTCGAGCTAATCAAATTAAAAGAGAGACATAACTCATCACAGTTCCGCAAGTACGTAGGCTGGTGGCACGAATGGGGAAGTTGGAGGTGTACACATAGAAGGATGGAAGCTTTATAGTTTAGGGCTCTCAGGAGACCTTAGTCGCCGTTTTTCATACTCACAAAAAGCTTTGAGAACTACTATCTCACTTGCAGGCCGCCGCGGCGGGACTACACATTTCACGTGGTGGAACGTTGAATACAATTTCATCGCACTAATATAATTCACTTCTTACACAGGCAATTATATCAAAATCAATGACCTACAACACTAACTCACTTCGAACTCATAGCAACCAAATGAAACGATCGACGAAAAACTAATTGAATGAAATTAATACATTTTGGCATCAATTCCTATGTGTTAGGGCTGTTAAAAGTCTGAGATTTCAAAAAGAGGACAAGAAAAAAATGTAATGTATTTTTTAAGTATAGTAACTATACCTAATCATAACAACAGTAACCATATTTGTCAAAAACGTTGATGTCACCCTTTTGATTATTAACAAATATTTTGATTAGAACAAATTTTGGTACTTATGGAATCCGTTATTTACTTGATTTGTTTGAATTTTGATACATTCATTTCGATTTGAAAAGATCGATTCATGTTGGAACGAATAAGCCTTGCACACGACCAATTTTCGACTAAAAAACGAAATACCTATCTATTTCAAAAATCCACAGTCATGCAGCATGGCTATAAGAGCGAATTTTTGAAGAAATAACCAGTTTCATGTATAATGTCTCCATTTTGCTGGTTTTACAAAAAATTAGGTCTCCATTTTTTTGGCCAGTAACACCTTAGTTTATAAAATTTATAAATTTATAGTTTATAAATTTTATAAACTAAGGTGTTACTGGCCAAAAAATGGAGACCAGAAAAAAAAGTAAATTTTATAAACTAAGGTTCTATATAATATTTAATATAGAACCGTGAAGAACGTTTCTTCATCTTCAAATAGTTTGAGAACGGAATCATATATCTCAATTCTTCCCCATCGTGTTCAGCTTAAAGAACCCTATTAAATGAGGTGTCACAGAGTCAGACTGTTCCATTTATGGGCAATTGTTCCTCCTTTAAAATGCTCCAGAACCCCCCTCAGAGTGGCCCGATTCTGCCCATCAACGAACTTTGCCTTTCGATTGCCAGGACACATATACACCAAAAGTCATATGTATATATTTTGGCAGTGAATTCAGTTTCTCTGGAACAAATTTTGGAATAACCTTTTTTTTCGGAAATTCGAGTTGGAACAAATTTTTGGACCGAGAACAATAGGGTCCTTTTCACGAAAATTCCATTATATTAAAGGACACCCAAGGGAGATCTGATATTTGAACACGGAGTCGGGTGTTACACCAGGTCATTTTAAATTCGTTTTTCCGATTCCACTATCATGAAATTTAAAGCAATTTTACGCAAAATTTCAAGGCAAAACGAATTTGAAACGGACTTTTACTGTCAAAATTTGTTTCCTCATTGAACATAAGAAAATGGGTAGATGATTTTGAATGAAAACTACGGACATCGTCTAACATAAAAAGGGACAATTTTTTACTGACCCGCTAATTACTTTTCTTTAATTATCTTCTCCGCTAAGAAAACCAATAGATTCAATATCGTCATTTGGATTTATTGTGCCATCTTCATATCCGTTTCGGTCTCAACTCTAATATTTCCGCGTGCCACCTGAAAGAGATAAATAAAAAGTTGAAACAACCCTCAAGTTTCGTTATTAGACGGAAAATATTAAACTGGAAAAGTAAAGAAACCCACAAGAACCACCAGTGGATCGCCCCAGCGGACCTCAAAACGCTGTGAGTTTCCAATACCTCGGTTTCGAACTTCGTTATTTATGATCAACGTCTTAGTTTTCCGAGAGGAATAACCCGCCTCCCGCTCACCCACAACTTCGGTGGTATTATCGACTCTAGACTTCACTTTATTATATTGTTATCTCCTCGCCCAAGACGGTTTTGAAATAATAGAAATTGGATCTAAATGTTCCTTACTGATTAGAAAAAGAAAATTTATCTTGCCAAGTCGGCGGAAAAGAGAAGAGTTAATAAAATGGTAGTAGTAAATTTTTTATATTTTCTTGCTCTCTTTCCGCACTTTCCTCAACCTCCTGAAATAACCTCTTCGACTGAGGAGGTCCGTCTTTTGGTCTGGGAAAACGGGGGATCATGTAAACGCGGGTTAAAAGTTATATTAGCATTGGGAGGGGCCTCGTAAAAAAGTTTGTTTGATGGAAATGGCTTTTCTTTTTGCCCCCTTCCCTATTCTTCCTGTATAGTCTTCTTTTTGTTTCTCTTGATGAGGCTCTCTATCCGGATTTTTTTTTCATCCGCCCTCTTCTATTCACCGTTGTATCAAAATGCGGTATGGAGAGGGAGGGGGGGGGGGGGTCGACGTTTTCGGGAATATATTTATCCTTCCCAGCGAACCCCACTATAAGCCCTGACCCATTTATCGACTGTTTTCATCAATATATTCTTTAGCTGTCACACGTAAAGGACCTTATTCTAACAAATATAAACGGTTTTCATTGCTGACCCTTGCTTCGGGCTATATCACTGGAACCCCGGTTCTTGGTTATTCATTCACTCTCCTTCCCCACCCACATTTTCAATACTGACGTTCAACTGGTGCACGATAAATATCTGCAGCCCAAGCTGCACTTTTTAACACGAATGTTGAATCAATATCCGTCCAGACACGGAAGTCCTGGTGTATTTCAGTGAGTCCAAAAATAAAGTGATTATTAAAATATTTTAGTCAAAGAATACTCTCTGGATTCAGCCTTAGCATGGATACTGCACCACTTTCTTCCAATCAGAACTTTACAGCAGTAAATTATCTGCACGTTTCACAGCCCGCCTTTTACAAACTCCTAATTCCTAATATACGTTATAATTCCGTTTCTCGTTCACTCCAAACAATGAAAAGAGGGGAAAAAATTCAAATAAACTACCTAAATATCCCATTTTGACATGGAAGGTTAACGATTTATTGTCTTCTTCGTGCAGATCATCCTTCTGTCTAGATCTCTAAATGGTAGATTATGAATTATCATTGATTATTAATAATTATTATGAAGTAGTGTAAATTATTAACAATTATTGTTTCTGAATCTACGTATCTTGAACCAGCAAATTTTCAGGGGGGGGGGGGGGGTATTTTTTTCTTTCCCAAACAATTTTGAGAAATGTTTACATAGGGCTTCGTGTGAGGTGATTTGTAACGATACATTGTGGTAAATTAGTGAAAAAGTCTACATTAAATGTAGACGTACAAATTTTGTAAGTGTCCGACGAATAAATTTGAAACTAATTGGTCTTTATAACTTTATACGAAGAAGCTGCTGTAGACTGGAAACCCAAAACATACTCAGAGATCAAGAAGTTAAAGCTCTGGTTAGAAGTCGAAAGTAACAATTCGAAGGAACGTTCGAAGGTTGGCGCACCTTCATTTGAATTATTACTCGGATTGATCTATATTATGTATTATGTTGTACATCAAGCGGGGAGTACATAGATATATTTAGTATAAGGATTAGGTAATCTCGACTAAAGCACCTGCTGATTTCCCGTAAGAAGTCCTCCATGTGTTACCGACTGTTGTTTGTGGTTGACGAAACCCAGTTCTTCACATCGAAGGCCACAACCATTGTACGCACTTCATCAGCAAATCGCAGCTTAGTTCGTCGGGGTGGTGGGGCTGGGGCTGATGCTACAAACAAACTATTTAAATTGGTCGTTTCCTCAAATAATGGAGCCTTGTCAAGCCAGCCAAGTTTCCAGCTATTGTATCATGAGAGGAAACTCCTACAAACTACGTGCTGGTGGGAAAATGGTTCCGCCCGATACCGTTGCGCCGGCAGCCCTTTAAATCAAAGAGGGAAGAGCAATTAAGGAAAGTACGTCAATGTCCGAGTTTAACAGCGGGTAGTTTAGACAAACAGCCTTAGTTGAGAGAGGAAACGGCACAAGTTAAGAGAAGTAATAAGGGAAATAACGTTTGGTGTCTGTCTAGGGAGAGAATGTTCATATCAACGAAGTGCAAGAGAAAAGCTCGACGCCATTATCATCACCTAGAAGCATCGCACATTGCATTTAACAGGAATATAATATCTATGCAAATCCCGTTGGCACGGCAAGGGACCATTACATGCGAATCACACCTGTCATATTTGATTGTTCTTTCCACTCAGGAATATTGAGAACGAAGTGAAATAGTTTTTTCCATGTCACCATTTAGGATAATTTGAATTTCATAATCGGAAGCCTTATTCAGTTGGCTTCAACGACGTACACTACACGATGTTACCAGTTATGTTAGGATACGGTGATTTTGACAGATCAGCATCATCTCTAGCTCTTAAGGGCGTTCCTCCCGCCCGGCCTCGTTGGTCCTCAACCAAGACATTCTGGGGGTTGTCCGCCACTATAGACAATATATGAAGAAGGTTACGAGCAGGTTGTTGTCATGTATCGAAAGGTTATAGAAATTTATTTGAAATCCTGCTCGCTCATTTTACATGTTTTTACTGCGATGTTTGCATTTTGCTGTCTATTAGCCTTTTACAACAATTTACACAAATTTAATGTAGGTACGAATTGCAAAAATCGCACGACACAGGGGCCTTTTCTTATTATTATTGCGAATTTATAAATTTATTTCAAAACTCAGTCAACCAAGCCCTGAGATATCCTTCAAAAACCTTCCAACCCTCGTTCAGTTCACCCCTCATTCACCCACGTTCAGTTCATCCTTATTTGATGTTCATCTTCGAATGTCACACAACGATTTTACGAAGGTAAATGTGCGGTAGTAATTGATATTGTTCCAAAGGCGTTTGAAACCCAATGTGGCTTACAGAGGACCGTATTAAAGTGATCTTTGCACGTATCTGCTCGTATTTTCGTTTGACAATGAGAGCGAATTTGAATCTCATTTTGAACTATTTAATTCTGGTTTGATGAAATCCCTGATTCTACTTTCAAAGCATTTTGGAGTTGTCATCGCCATTGGGCTGAGTAGGATATACCTTGACGATACTATAGTATTTTAAAGATTATATTGAGTGAAACGCGACAATTGGTTGGAAATCAGCGAATCTTTCGTTGAAATAAGGGTGTTTTGAATAGAACACGTTTGAGTATCCGACGACGAATTCACAGTGTGACACACAATGATATAAACCATGAACCATTAGTGGAACGACCCCTACATGCTGTTCAAATCTTGATTCTTTCTTCGAGAAACGAGGCATTACCAAATTCTGCGCACGATCATGGAAGTATATGAATATGAAAGCACTACAGGGAGCGTAATTAACATTTTCACGAGTGAAGTGCACTGCTGTGAGCCACTTAATAGCGGTCCCAACGCGATATTGACGGAAATGGGTACTTGCAAAAGGAGTTGGAGGGTGTGGCCCAGCAGGGACCGAACATTGAATGGGGCAAGGGAGAAGGGGTGGTCCAGGTTATTACCATGGAAGCTGGACAACCCCGCTAGGAGAGATAAGCCCCAGGTCTGGTGGACGGGGGCATCTCCGCCTAATGGAACCCAGGATCAGAGGCCTTGCCGAGGGATCATAGCTCACGCTGGCCGTGCTAGGACTTCGTGTTTCCACTTTTTTGTTTCTCTTTTCCGAAGGTAATCCGTTATTTTTCTTCTTCGCCATTATCTTCCTTCTTTTCCGTCATCATCAGAGGGTTTTTGCGGTCTATTTCTGCCGTAAATTTTGAGAATTTTCAACATGAGATGCTCGCAGAGAAAAAAGTAGGTGCGAACCAAAAACAGTTGGTAGTTGTTGGGGCCGTGACCTACAGTTCGTAACAAGTCCCTTCTAGAGAACCTAAATACGGTTCAGAATCAGTATTCAATTTAATAATAATAAGCTACTGTTTCTTTCCCACCCCGAACCAACTAGGTGAAGTAGGAGAAAACGGCGATTCCACCCATTTATTTTAATCAAATTTGGTAATTATGGCCGCCATTTAACAAATTCAGAAATCCAGCAAAGTCAATCAGAGTCAATCATCAAATTTTATTGATTCAAATTTTTCACACCACTGCAACCTGAAAAACTTCTCAAATTCTTGACACAAAGGCTTATTATCATCTTTGAGCAGATCACCCTAATCGAATTCAGGAAATGATAGGTGAAACTCTAGCTCATCATCCAAATTTAATAAAACTAAATTATAGAGATGATGAATTAATTACAAATAAAATGTACCGATATAATTCTGGGATTTTAATTCCACCTACCTCCGTCGGCAATAATTTTTCTGTAAAAGAACCGATTTTTTAAAATTCGATTTTCTGAAGCGGTCGATTTCCTTTGGTCGATTCCGATGGTTCATTATCGAAGATAATAAACCAAACTGGTAATTTTCAATAATTAACACTCTCAATGCTGGACTCAATTCTTGGACTACCCACCCCCCACCAAAGCGGTTCTGAAGATTATATTCAGTGGTACGCTTTTATTTTTACACCAAATTAAAGGCCCTTTCATACCTATGTTAGGTATTAGTCACAATACATTTGAAATGTAAAGTAGTTCATACCAAAATCCGTTCCAGGCCATCCTGAATTCAGTGCCAAAATACTCTATGAATCATATATGAAATGGAGACATTTTACATAAAAACCAGTTATTTCTTCGAAAATTCACTCTTATGTTGCATGAGTGTGGATTTTTTGGTTTATTGGTTGTTTTTAGTACAGTGGTTAAAATCAAAATCAAAATGAATCCAACTATCATTTAATTATTCCAATTAATTGTTTCCTAGAGAAAGTTACGCGGAGACCATTTCCAGGTACAAAGAAGTGGAATGATGAAAATTAAATAAATTTAGATTGGTAATTTTGGAATGATAAAATTGGAATTTGGAGTTTTCCACGCAGTCTCGACCTAAAAACATCACTGACCTTACAAATCTACTTTTTTATTCACCCTCATGACGAACGTCCTATCGCGTGATGCCGATACCTTGCAACAAGTACCTATTTTAACTTTCTTCAATATCCGTTTTGAATGTTTGAGACAGAGCTTTGCCCCGCCTAGTTGCGTGTTCCAGAAGATCATGCCGCCTCAGGTTTCTAAGCCAATTTAGCAGCCATACCTTGTTACGTAACGGGTGAGGGAGGGGGGTTCTGTTAAGAGACTGTCTTACATTGTTGTCCTTCATTATCTGGAAGTGAACATTCTACTTATTCTGGTCAACATATCTACTATACCTTCATCAATAACACCCCTAGTTTTGAACTGAATTTCATTCAAGAATGATAGCGTGGTACCTACATAACTCGTGGCTGCAAAACGCATATAATATATTAACAATAAAATGAAATAAATCTTTCTCACTCTACATCTTTAAATATCGAACAGTTAAACAGTAACTGTTTAACTGACAACTGTTGTCATAGTGAGCTTTTTCAGAGGACACTGGCAAAAATTTCATATTTGGATCAACATTAGCGTGCGTGAGGAACAATCCTAAGTGATGAAGGAAAAGAAAGATTTGTATACAATTTTTGTCATTCAAAAAGTAAGGGTCCCTAAAAAACATTGATTTGGCCATGTGCGAGGTGTTAGGTAAAATTTCAGTGATTGTGAGTTATCCCCTAAACGGAAAAATTCCATAGAAAGAATTACCGTTGTCCGTCAAATTCAATCCACAAGTCTATGGAACAAGATTAAAAATAAGCTGTTCAATCAGAACAGCTTGAACAATGCTGGAATATCCCGGTATTAGGATTATTTCAAACACAGTATTTGATACGAGAATTAACATCAGAACTATACCTAATCCTTACCGTGAAATGTTGCAAATACTGTGAGAAATTATGGATATTATAAGGCGGAGCCCAAACTACCGGGTTCTAGTAATATTTCGCGATTTTATTGCCCAGCGTCCGCCGGTGGCCAGACAGTAATCAAAGAATATAGCTGCGTACTGATCAAACTATTCCGATGAAAATCAGTGTATCTGCAAAGTTCTTTGATGAAAAATTGGATTTGGTGTATTAATATTATTGTATGCTATATTTGTGAAGCAAGAAGCGATCGGTTTGAAATGATCCACTATTTCTGCAATTTTTCATCGTTTATCGGTCGAAAGATCAGTGCGGATTCGAGGAAAGGGTAAATTTTTTTCAAAAATTCAGGTTTAAAATTTTTGGATCTAGAACAAAAGCTTCGTTTTTCCTCGAAAATTCGCTACTTATAAGATTTCTTTAAAAAAATAAGTTGTTTCGATTTTGAAGTGTGTTGAAATTAGTTTAAAACCTTCTATTTAGTACCCTGTTCGTACGAAATTCCTGGCTACATTATTGATGTGCAAGCGCTTTATATGCAATGGAAAGAATTAGGTAAGGTTAGGTTATGAACCTCATGACCCCCTCGGAAGCTAAAAAACTTAGGTAAGGTTAGGTTATGAACCTCATGACCCCCTCGGAATCAAATCTGGATCCGTCCCTTGGTCGATCTGTATAATTTAAGAGCTAAACCTTGTAGCTAGTGACATCATCGATCTCTATGATGTTACACCGAAGTACGTAGGTATAAAATGTATTTATTTATATTTAATATGCATATATGAATAGGTAGGCATGAATTTCGTATATGATAACCCATAACCTCTGTAGGTCAGCGTGGAATTTGAAACCGTAGCTGAGCTAAAACGTTTCAACGTTTTAATGGTTTAAAAATCATTCAAAAACCATTTAAAAACCATTCAAACTTTACAAGAGATTTGCATTTTTTAGAACCTCCAGGTGCGATAGTGACTGTAGCAGAATTGAAATAAACCAAAAATGTGTTCCTAATTCGTCACGACTGTAATTTAATTAACACTAAATAAATTATGAAGCCTCTTCTCAAAACAACGAACGCATATGATTACAATACGAAGTATCACATAAACATTTCCATCGACGTCAATGTTATTTCAGTCCCTGGTTCATAGAAGGTAAAAAATCCATTTACGAAACGATGTTTATTGTGATGTATTTTGATAACAGCAACGAAAAAACATTTGGAGAGCGAAAATGCGGCAGTTGAACGAGAATAAGCCACCATCCTCCATAAAGACCAATTAGTGGCATGGAAATAATAACGGCTCCTGCAGAGGGTACTAAAGCTATAGATAGGTACGCTGGTTCATTTGGAGCTCTTGAGGTAAACTTGAAAGTCCCTACACTGAATCAAATTTAATTGAAACAATCAGGATCCATCCTACCTATCACCATATCAAAAATTTTCTGTAATAATTTTTCTTTATTCATATTCTTGATTCATCTCAAACCGGAACGAAAACAACTGCCATATCACAAAGAACCGAGTTTTCTGATATTTTACTGGAAAAAATGTCGTATTTTAATGTCATAGTCGATTCTTCCCCATATTTAAACAAAAGCTGAATCAGTCTGTTTTCATTAAAGGTAGTTGAGAAAATCATGGCGCAGTGTTGTAGTATCACCAAACAACTCATGTTGTTTGTTATTTTATTGTGTCACCTTCATCGTGAAAACACAAACTATACTTCATAACACACACTTGACACTGGATTTTGTGTCGACAGGGTTCCTTCAATCAGCCTTTGTGTTGGCTTCAACGATTGAGTACTGAACATGTCTTTGTGAGTGAACTTTTTATTGGATTGAGAGAATAAGAATAATCACATGCAATTCAAACTAGATATTTGAACTTTTATTTCGTTGAACATTCTTATTACATACAGCGTTGAATCAACTCTTATTACATTCTTCCTTGTCTGAACTTAGGTACTCGTTTTACATTCTTACTCTCTCCCCAAAATTCGTTCGTGTCCTCTTATTCAAATTCTCTCCGATTGCGGTCCTTGTTTATATGGGATTTGACTCCTGACCCCTGCGAAACACATTTTGTCAATATATTTCACATTGGAAACCAAGTAATGCACAAATGACACAAATTGCACAAATTACAGGAGGGTGTTGATTCTTTGGGTGAATAACCGTGGATTTTGGCTTATATTGTCCAGCAAATTGTGCCACTTGCTTTCATCATGTATCATATTCATAAAATTTATGAATAAAATCCATATTTAATATGAATACGAATAAATTTGATAAATTTGTTAAACATGAATATTAATGGGAATACAGATATAAATACGAATACGGATATTAATATAATGGAGTTCTTGATATCGACCGTAGATATTATATGTTGAAGCGAAATTTGCTGCTGTTGTTATCGAGGTTCGGTCAGGTTTAAATGAATTTCATTTTTTCAACGTTTCGACGATTTATTTCGTCCTTTTCAAGGAATAGTGAGTTGTAGAAAATGGCACAGTTTTTCCTATTTTAACATTATCACTCGCAAGAACATAGTGCTATTTTAGGTGTAAACTTGTGACATTCCACTGAGCAAAAGAGTTGCTCAGTGGAATGTCACAAGTTTACACCTAAAATAGCACTATGTTCTTGCGAGTGATAATGTTAAAATAGGAAAAACTGTGCCATTTTCTACAACTCACTATTCCTTGAAAAGGACGAAATAAATCGTCGAAACGTTGAAAAAATGAAATTCATTTAAACCTGACCGAACCTCGATAACAACAGCAGCAAATTTCGCTTCAACAGATATTAATATAAATAGATACGAATAAAGCAATAGTAACCTTTTCCCAGAAATTCACATTTTCCTGTGAGTTTTACAAAAATTCACATCTTTGTTGTGAATTTCCCCACAATTTACATATATTTTATGAATTTTATAAATAATTTGGCCATTTATGGATAAATTCCACTACGATTTCTCCTTTTTACCGTAAATTTGACTGATAAATTTATTAATTTATTTCTTTTTAGGTATTATTATTTAGGAAATTAACTTTTTTTCCAAATCAATCCTAGTGCATTTCATATTTTGGCAAAATTCGTCCATAAATGGCAAAATTATTTATAAAATTCACAAAAAAGATGTGAATTGTCGGAAAATGCACAAAAAGATGTGATGTCGGAAAATTCACAAAAAAGATGTGAATTGTGGAAGAATTCACCAAAAAAAAAAATAAATAAATAAAATAAATAAATAATAATATGTAATAACAATGATTTCTGTGAAATTTATTGTAAAGTAGGAAAATTTGAGTAATAGTCTTGAAACATTCAATTAAGTGCAGTAAATTTAAAAAAAAATAATAATTTCTGGGAAAATTTACAAAAAGATGCGATGATGGCTTCATTCGTATTCATATTATTTTCCAAATTATGAATTTTAGTCGTATTCACATTTATGAATAAGTATACGCCTATCTGTGTGGACTGAAAACGAAATTTTTTGTCGTGGACGTTAAACTGGAGTAAATACATTTTATTCGTTTATTTATATTTGAGGATGTATCGGTACCTGAATAGGGACTTGAACAAGTTGAACTCTTATTCTTTTGTTCGTACAAATTACTTTGCTATCTTGAAATAATGAGTGAATGTACCAGTGATAGATCACAGGACAGTCCAGTAAAATGTAGATTAATCTCGTGTACCAACCTGATAGTTAATGCCTACACGAAGAACAATATGGAGTATAATATTGACGTATGATACGTGGAGGTGTCGGTTGTACCACTACAACCGCTTTCGATTGGGGATAGCCGTCTCCAATGGCCGCATTCTCGCAAACGGGCATTGCCGGAAATTCAGAGTTGAGAATCCTACCAAGGTGCCATTTTATGAAACACTTTTGGCCCAATTGGTTCACATAGGTGGATTTGTAGGCATCGCGAAGTACTTCGTACTGCAAATTTTGAACGAATGTTGACAGTGGTATTTCTAAAATCGTAGGTATGTGATTTAAAAGTCGATCATGTACCTACTAACCTTTTCGAAGAAACTCAGTATTTTTATGCCGTCTGGATTCACCCCTACCAGCATGAGAGCATCACGAAGCTTAGCCACATTTACCGGATCATTTGGGTCAACTGCCGTGTATACAAACGGAATCTACACAATTAATTACACAGAGTTTAGTTTGTAGTAAAGTATAGCGCATACCGTATTTAAAGCTGGATTCAAACTCTTACCCCACATTCAGATGTCGCAATCCAGACTGATAGAAGAACAAGAATTTGGATCATTTTTTCCGGTTGTTGCGTCGTAGCTGAAATTGATCATATGAATCACGCCAATGTAAAAGGCAGTCGAGAACTAACTCAGCAATTATTATGATTCTAGGTTTCAGTTCTACTAAATCATTCGATATTGGAACTTCAAGGATTGTAAACAAGTAGAAAAGTCAAATTTATGATTTAATCATAAATCTTGTACACCAGACAAATACATATTCAGCCACTTACCGGATATTCAGTCAGCACATCTAGCGTCGCAAGGTGAAATCACGCTTGCATCCGAAATTTTTATAAGGAGGTCTTTTCATTACCCGATGATTTTGTATTTAGTCACGGCTGAGTAATATTCAAGAAAAAATCAATTTATATTGGATTTGATGAGACAAAATAATTTAATGATCGTTTCGGTTTATTATCTTCAATTATGAATCATTGGAGTCGAATTAGAGAGCTTCGAGGTGATCCTTGAGGGTGATCTTCTTAACCTTTCGTCAATTGGGAGGGGTTCAAAATGAATTTTGAATTTTTCAGAATGTCATGTCTTAAAAATTACAAATTGAACGGTTCAAATTACATATTTGAATAGATATTAATAGGTATTGGTTAAGAGAATTCGTTTAGACCACCCGGATCTTTGTACGGTGGAACTTACGTCAAATGATCATACTCAGGAGCAGCTGTTTCAAACCTCACATGGTTTTGTGATTGCGATTTTCTATAATAATTATAATTATTATAAAACCATTGAGCTAGTTAGCGACGCTTCCCTACCCCCTTCCGCTCCATCCATTGACCACATATGGTGACCTATTCGAAAATATTTTAGAGTATTCCTCCATTTATTTCGTATAGTTGAGGGACCCAGAAGGATTTTGATTACAGATAATAAGTCGTTGTGGGTAAATTTGAAGCGTTTTGACCATTATTGTACTCAAAATTGGTAGTCCAACGATATAATTCGGTAACAGTAGGTGGAACTGCATTTCATTAACGAATCTGTTCGAAACCGTTTACCAAATTAATGAGCTAAGCAATTTCTAAACGTCATTATCAAGTTCCACCGTTGATTGGATCATGCCAATTAGTATTCCCTCGGGTTGTGAAATCGCCATAACGTAAAGATCACGCCATGAGGAGATTGAATTACAAGACGGCCAGAGACTGCGGAGTGTCGGTATTTTATGGTTTGTCGGAATCCTCTGTAAAAACACACAAATAACGACTCGTTCGGAATGGCTTGGTCGACATTGGCGATGTAACAAAGGGATATTTTCGAATATTGGGTTACCGGGAAAATATCGAGTTCGGTATTTTTAGATGTTCAGTCCGTTCACAGTTTGAGACCCTGAAATATTAATTACTTCCTCGTTTTCAAGCTACAATGTAGCTTGAGAACGAAGAAGTAATTAATATGTCATATTACCTCAACCTTCCAATATTTTGGTTCATTATCGTGGATAATGAACCATTGGAATCGACCAAGGAAAACAACATTTTTGACACCCCCCCCCCCCCCCCCCCCTAAAATGTGAGGGTTTACGTTTCAAGATACGAAGATTTCAAAAAATCGAATAAAAAAAAGCTGCAAATTCCATGGTTTATTATCTTCTTTGTGCAGATCACCCTTCTGTCTAGGTCAATAAATGATAGATGAAACGTTCATAGAGATGATGAATATATTGGTACAAATAATTTGTACCATTAAATTTGCCCATTAAATGGCGTCAAAAACAGTGTGTATCAAACGGTGGCAAGTTGAGTCAACGGTCTTTCTGTGGAACAGCTGATTCAAACAACATTGTTTTGTCCCTTCGAGTTGCTCCTTTTTAGGTACTCAGATGACTACGGAGTGAAGGATATTTCTAAAATTGGTTGGTAGGTACTTCCTGTCATTATTAAATAATAAATTTTATTGCCGACGTCGGTGGGTACACGTAGAAACCTAAGCATTATACCAATAAATCATAATATGACACATTATGTAAAGTTTTAATTTATATAAATGATTTATTTTAAAAAAATCACCTTATTGTCTCCTATTTGAACAAATATTTTATCGCATTACTGAACTTTTTCCGGCTAGTTAAGGTCTCGTCAGGTTATTGTACACAGAGCCGTGATCTAGACACAAGGTTGTGATACGTTTAGAAGATAATAAACCGTTGTGGATGAATTGACTGAGTTTTCCGTTTTAACCATTCAGTGTTTTCTGATTCGTGATGTCCGTATTCAGTTGTAATAAGAGAATTTAAAATTTATTCGGTTTTGAGTATTAAATGTTGTTATTTTTATTAATCATCGCTTGGTCATTTTCATGTCAAATTTTTTTCGCATGTTTAGTTCACTCATTCTAATAAATTTTGGTTCTTCGGTATCATTTCTGATTCTCGTCACTTGTACCTTTACTTCGATGCCTGCAAGTAAATCGCAGCACGTTGAAATGTGAATATTCTAATTACATCTTTATGCACCACACCTTCACTTCTGCTTAATGTTTTTTCGTCCTGTCTATCGTGTCTCCAATCAACAATAAACACTTTTTCTCGGACGTTTATTTGACGAAAGTCAAGCTTAATCTCGTACCAACTATTTTTTAAACGAGTGAAAATTAACCCTTGGCCGCACTGGGGAAATGTGCAATAATGCTGGGGGGTAATATTCTTCCGCTAGAATAATAATTTCATCTCAACTGAGTGGGTCAGGTAACGAAGTTTCATCTCTTCCAATAAAACTTCACGATCTCTCCCAACTACAGTTTTAAAACCTCGGTTAAAGTCTCCTAGTTATATCGAAGTTTATATACAGTGATGAAACATGGTAGGAGCTTAGAACGAAAATACGAGGGTGAAAAAAGCGACCTTTCTATGGTTTGGGGAACTTTCTTTTAAGTTTGTATGGAATTTTGAGTCATTTCTTTCTGAGTCCTGTTTTTTACGGAAGTCGAAGGCGATTCCTACTATACCAGTGGTTATTTCAAGTACGCAGGTTAACATAATAACTACCTTGAGAATTTCAACAAAGTTGGAATTGTAAATGAGTGGACGACGACTTTTCACGTCTGTTCCCACCATGAGTGACGAAATAACGCTCATATTGATACAAAGCCCCCCCCCCCCCCACCTGTACTGTCTGATTCGAGAGATGCTAAAATCCCAAAAACTACAAGTGTGCCGATTTGGACTTCTAGCTCCACTGAAGAGTCGCTCCTCTACAACAATGAATATCAATGAAATCAATAATTCAGCCCCCCTCCCCCTCTCACCTTCTCTTGGTTAGTAGTAAATTCACAGATATCACCCGCATGTGGTTCCGCCAACTCCATTATTCCATTGGTAGGAAGGATCTGTGATTTACGGCGAGGGTTAAGGGGGTAACCACAGCATACCGCCGTGTTATTGAAGTAATGAACTCATTAACGTGGGTAACAGCTGCTGTGATACTGCCCCCTCCCCCTGCAGTCGCAAATGGATTCAGTGCAATTCGGTAGCTTGATGAACTGATTTGGCGATTGGTTTAGATTGGTTCGATTATTACCTATAAAACCGGCGGTTAGCTGTTGATTCTGAAATGACCGTGTGTTTGGGCTTGATAGGTTTCATTCTCGGGTACTTCAAGTTGAATAGGTGTAATATCAAGATGGGAATATCAATCATGTTGTTTCGCTGTTACATTTTTGATTCGGAGTATTTTGAGCTGTGGTGTTGATGAAAGAATATGATCTCGGGGTAGCAAGCCTGGTACTAGACCGAACGAATCATTGTTGGAATTAGAAAGGCCCGTGATGTTTACATACCATTGCGTGGGAAATGATTCTTCGGTTGGGATTGGGAGGTGACTTTTATCTGCCAACTGATGCTACTTTGGGCTTCTCCATGTCCCAAAAAATACACCGCACATAGATCTGGGACCCCTGAGATCGGTCAGCCATATTGTGAGGTTGATTGATTGATTGATTGACTCGTTTATTTACATCTGTACAAATGTTAGGGGTATATTATTATTGTTAGGTTGAGCCAGTTGAGAGACTTTTCACTTTAAACCTGATGGAGGAGGGAGGAAATAGAGGGATGAGCTACATCAATTATGGCTTGATTTGATGGGGTGCTGGGGTCATGGGTGATGGGGTCATGATGCAAGACTGGATTCTTCTTCACTCTGCATACGGATATATCTATGTATATAGGTGACATTATAAAACAATATTGTGTAAGAAATAGGCTGTGTTATCTCCTCAGGTCCTTAATGATAAATAGGTACCAACGAATAAATCTCACAGACTAAATTTCAAAGTAAGAGCTGATTTATATCAATCGCTCTTTTTCAGATTCAAATCTTCACATTTCACGCTCAACTAGACCTGAACGATGAATACGGAGACTTAGAAAACGATGAAAAGATTCGTCGTACAAGAGTTCACCGAATTAAAACTTTTGAATTGCTAATCATCGTTGTCGGAGGTTCGAAATTGGGGATCATCCCCGCCGCCCCTTGTACCGTAATTGAATTAGACTAATTAACTGGACTTTCCTTTACTTTAATATCCTTGTATAAAGCCTTTAATCCTAGGGTTTCAATGATTGTTCGAAACGCTTTAGGGAAGGAAAATATATTTATTCGAGGACTGAATATTTGAATTCCCTGATGGGGTTGCTCGAGCATTCTACGAATCAATTTCAACGTTTTTACTACTACCTCACATCGCAATTAAATGCCCGATATACCTAAGTAGCTACAAACGAAAACAGGTTCGAGATTTGTAGGGCATACCCAACAAAATCTCGAAACTGTTTTCGTTTGTAGGGTATACGTATTATGAGTAGTTAAGAAACTGACTCCAGAGGAGACCAATGAGTGAGGCCTTCATCATTTCTGTTCTCCGAAGCACCACTGCCGATTTACCAGAGCTATATACGCGTATGTACTACATGTAGTCTGCATTATACAATGTCCATACATTTTTGATGTGCCTGAAAATTATGTCTGTTTGAAAGCGGTCAGGTCAAATATCGAGTGGGCTTTGACATTCCACGCCATCGGATTCGATAGAGACCTGCTCACGCAATTGTGCTCTTTCATCATTACAATTATGAGCTTTAGCACATTTTGGGGGTTGAAGGGCTCATGAATGATTTCGGTGTTCGATCAGGGGACATAGTTGTCACGACGGCACTACAGCATTGATACTCAATGTAGATACTCCATCGTACACGACACTGACATAAAGTCGATAACCTAGTTTTTGGTATGAGTGGAGTGTGGAATTTTCATTGGCATTTGCGTTGTTAGATTCCTTACGATTAAGGACTTGTTCATTCTTGCCCGGTGAAGACCATTTTCTCGCATTCAAGGGACTGAAGCTGGGGCAGCTGAATGTATTCAGATTGTGTGAAATTTGCACATTTTCATCCTTATGAATAACATTTGAAGCTCAACTACAGTTCAGCTTTTATAAAAGTTTATAAATAGTTTAGCTTAAGTATAGTGTTTATTCGCGTAGTTTGTGATTTCACGCGAAACTTAGTAACGAAACGGTTTGTGTGCAATCATCATGGGACCCAAGAAGGAAATCCCCACGAATAAATTGAAGCATCACATCGATACGACGCTACAACTCAAAGAGACTTCGTATTGCATTGAAGCCAACGGAGCGTAAGAAAATTCGCGCTACAGTCAAAGCTATAGGAGATCAAGTCCACCTCATCCTTGGAGAACGGACCGACCAACTTCACGAGCAGATTGTTACTTCTGCTGACTATGACGAGTTGAAAGATTTTCATTAACAAATATCTGAAGAACGAATGGCTTCGAGTATCGAGTTCTAAGAACTATCTAATGATGACTTACCTACACAAATCCCTGATGTCACAATGGATCAAGAGGAGAAAGACATTAAGAATTTTCACCTTGCGCAGTCGATGAAGGTGATTGGCCCTTTCGATGGTGATATTTTGAAATTTCCAAGTTTGAATCAGCTAATGATAAATCAGTACTGTACTGTAACACTGTGTAACACTCCGCCAAAATTCCAGCTCATGCAAAACTGTCATTCCGTTTCCCAGCTGGTAGCTTTCTTGATCTTCTGAAGACCGCTACACGAATGTCCCTAAAGTTGCTGAAGCAGTTCAGTTTCTTCTATGCAATAACAGCTTGTTCACGAGATCAGATTTCTACATCCTACAACGCATCGAAGAATCTCAACATTCAGCATCTAGCCGAATTTATACTAGCAGTATAAGTTCAGAGCAGACCGCAGAATACCTTTCCGTATCCCAGAACCATCTGCAACGATTCCATTGCATGTTCCTTATGTCAGGGCACACACAAGATTTTCACATGTCAACTACCAGTTCTCTGCAGCAATAGTTCTCTTAGCAATAGTATTATATTTTACCTATATACCGTATATAACAAATAAACCGATTTGTATATTAGAAAAGTAATCTTTTTTTATCCTGGCTCTGAACGTATAGTTTTTCAGGTTTTATGTGGCTTGACCATGATGTGCGGGTTCAGGAGTTCAATCTGCACGTGAATTCAGGAAGTGGATGTGAGTTTACCGGATAGTTCAATTTCACTCCTATCGAGTCCGTACGGTTTCAAGCAGATTACCGACATTGACGGGAGTGATGTAGGGAGAAGGCACATTGAAATGTTTTCAACAGGATAACTCGAGCTAACTGGATTTATTGCGGAACTCGCTCGCAGTGAAGGGGGGAATTGAATTCAATAACACACTTATAGTGTTGTTTGTGCACGGCACCAACCAGCGTAACTCGCCCGAGAGATTAGTTCATTACCCGCCAAACTCCGGTCGAGGGTGCACGTGAAGTTTAGTTCATTGTGGTATTACCCACTTCCTCGTTCCGCCTCTCCGGTTGATCTGACCCGATGAAATATTCAGAAAATAGTCCGCGGCGGGGATTTGAGTTGGAGTAGCACGTTGATCTAGTGGAGAAGTTGCCTGTCCTCGAGGCATTGTGACATTCCAACTCGATGGAGCTCCGATTCCAATAAATTTGTGATGATGAAAGATCGAGAGCGATGTCCCAACTGAGTCCACCGCTGTTTCCCAACTATAATGTATTTTCCATATCAAATAGCACCCCTTTTCTCCTCTTCTCGATGATCCGAAAATCTGCAAGGTGTCTCAGAAATGCAATCCTCTTTTTTCCGCAAAGGGAAGATCATACACCCTCTTGAAGGGGGCTTAGATTTTCCTTAAGTTGAATACATTTGAAAAAAACTCTGCAAATTCTTGACACAACGGTTCATTATCTTCTTTGTACAGATCACCCTTCTGTCTAGATCACTAGGTCTAAATGTCTAGATCCTAAATGTTAGATTAATAATTAATCTAACATTTGGTAAAAAAGTTAAAATTTGTGATAATTGATAATAATAATAATTATTATTATCAATTATCACAAATTTTAACAATTTTATCAAGTACCTAGTGAAAATTATTATAATTTATTGTTAGGTATTAATAATTCGTATTTATTATTAATAATAATTATTATTAATTATGATTAATTAATACGCTATAATTCTGGGGTTTTTAATACTACGTCGGTAATAACTTTTCTATAAAAGAAGTACCTACCAACAAACATTCGAAATTACCTTCATTTCCGTAGCACGAAACGCACCTCAGAACAACAAACTCGACATCACTTAAGCCATATGATGTTCCAAAGAGCTTGTTAGTATGAAAATGGACCTGTATTTCAACAGTTTGATTCACGATCCTGTAGTGAGGCACAATCTTCAAGCCGTCATTGTGAACGAACGGCTGGTCGTACAAAGCTGCGGATGGTCTTAAAAAATTCTACGGAACAAACTCTATCTAAATATGAAATAAAAAACATGCCGTTCTATATGAATTTTTCGAGATATGACATTTTCAAAATTTCAAAATTCGTTTTGAACCCCTTCCCCTTGACCTAGGGTTATGAAAAGTTTCGAGGACCATTGTGGGGTTGGTCGAAACCCATAAAAAAAATTTCGTAATTTTAACTCAACGCTAACTGGGCAAAGTGGCGCGGACGGCGTACGGCGGACGGCGTACGGCGTACGGCGGACGGACGGATTTTTTTTAATTCGATTTTCTGAATCTACGTATCTTGAAACGTAAACCAACAAATTTTGAGGGGGGGTTAAAAAATTTTTTTCTTTGGGCGATTCCAATGGTTCATTATCGAAGATAATAAACCAATAGTGAAGGACCATCTTCAAAGCTGACTCAAATCGACCACGCTATCATATAGCGTGTATATTGTGGTAAACTCGAGGGTAAACCCACACAAACACAATGTCATGTTTTGTTGCAACATCCATGGATACGAGTGTTGACGTTTTGGAATATGTGGTTGTTGTGTTTGGAAAATAAACAAACGGTTGTTGATCATTAATTGTTGTGATTTTCAATACACTGGGGGCCCGTCCAACTGAGAACATTAATCAGGACAGCGGACATGGCACCTCCTTCCCACTTTGAACACCAGGTCGACTCCATCAAGCCATAGCCCAACGCCTTCACCTGGGCCAACTGCAGAGCGATCCACACGACAGGCAGCGAGGGGCCCAACCTTGTCAATGCGAGTGGCAACTCAGGAATCGCAATTGTCGTGTGTAAACGCACCCCAACTCTCATCGCGAAGAATCACTGCTGCGACTGCAGACTGATTTGGAAGGGCACAGCACCGACCTCGTGGCTCATGAAGGCAATTGATGAATGGGTGAGACCTGACTACACATTGAATTTCAATTACCATCATTAAACGAGGGATCTCGTGTGATTAACCTGTTTTTTTTTTCTCACTCAAAATCAATTTTAAAGTTTCAAAAAATTCAGGACCATTCCAAATGATATTGCACCAAATTCTTGAACCATCTGCCAACTTTGTGACCATCAGTCTCCCAGTACGTCAGAGAAGCTGAAACCTTGCTGATCTTCCACCTTACATTTTCATCTTACTTATCTCCTCATCAGGGCCAGTTAATATTTTTTTTACTCACCCAAAGGATTCTCATTTCCACAATGTTCAACGAAAAATTCCAACGGTTTCATCTCATTTTTTTCCTCCTCATTAGAACGAGTTAATATTCTTTCCACTCACACAACCTAATTCTCAGTTATTTCCACAACGTTTCTACAAGAAAAATAATAAAAAAAATGAAAAAGTTTGTCTTCAAAGAATTTTTTACCACTCTGTTCAGTGATGATGAATCTATCTGACAAACTTTATTGCATCTTTTTCTCTGACGAAGAATAAAACCACGGATGAAACGTAACAAAATATGAACTGTGTTGAAAATAAACGCGCTATTCTATTATAAATGTGATTTCTCTTGTTTCCTTACACACATTTGAGCAGCTTTGAAATGCTTTAAGCGATAAAAATAAAGCGGAAAACCCCTCTTTAATTTCAAAACCGCCAGCTGCCGTCAGATCTGCGGGTAGATGTAATTAAGGGAATGGATACCGTCTCTTTTTGTTGCTTGCTTTCTAAGCTCCCTTATCACTCGGTGTTACCAGTGGAATATTTTTCAAAAAGTTACGGGGTACAGTGAGAGTGGACCAGTACTTTGGCGAAGTTTTCACGTGAGAGAAATGAAAGTTGATGATAGCGAGAATTATACGTTTTTTTGTTGGTCGCATCCCGTTACGGAAGGTTGACAGTTGGGATCTAGATAGCGATATCTGAGGTAAATAACAAAGAATGTGGAATTTCCCTTTCGAATCCTTCCCTTTTATAGCGGATAAATGGTACTGTGAGTTCACTTGCAGCAGACAATTTGAGTTGCACCGATAAAACATTTTTAGTTGGTTTCGTTCTGTTTCAATTCTTGCATAAACGACGGTTTAGATTGGCCAAGTTAAATCAGGACTGTGGGACTTATTTACTGAATTATATGATCAGATAGATCTGTATAATATTATTACCTGTATATTCGTCTGTCTACCGGTCCACATCGGACGAGCAGTCTTCTATACGATGTACGTGAAGACTGTTATTTAGACAAATTTGATGATCCAAAAAGCGTTCAAAGTTGGCTTTTCATCGTGTAAAATCACCGATAATTGCGCTTAACAACACGCTATAAATGATGGATTTCGGTCTTCAGATATTCCTCTGCTCCCTGAAGATAGGAGGTGACGAAGATGGAGACTGTGGCACATGGGAGGTCCAGACAGTTCCTTGTGAGGGCAAAATGGATTAACTACACTCTTGCACTGTTGATGGACCCATTACCAAAATTTCCTCATTTCATTGAAAACCGACTACTACCAAAGGGTTTCTTGCGAACTAATCTATATACTCGGCATACTACTCATGTACAAAAAAATTGGTAAACGTATAAATACCATCACCTTTGTTTTGTTTGTTTGTCAATCATGTTCAAAGTGACTAACGATGAATTTAGTGATCGATAATCCCCAGGGTGTTATCCATTAATTATCTACCCTAATTATTTTTTGTAAAATCAATCTCGTTTCCACTGGACTTTTCTTTCGGACATGAACATCCCACCCTACAGCGATGATGCATGAATAAATCAGCTTGAGTTATTGGGAATTAGGTCACGAACTTTAGAAAATCGTCAAACTGAACGAGTGTAAAATGACATTTATTCTGTAACGGCTGAATATAACGTGATATGTAATATATTACGGAAAGTTGATCATACCGCTTCATTCGCCCACTCCTTCGCATTCCCTGAGTTCTAGAATTACGCTGTTTAATTTGATTTTATCGACATATGATGTGTATAGAGGCTGATCCGCTCGAGTTTTTTTTGCACAAAAATAGAGTGAAATGCCGCCAACCGTATATTTATATCTCAATCCGTTCTCAAGATATAATTTTTTAAAGGGTTTTTTTTCAGAAAAACCATGTTTTTTCTCTCTTAAACTTTCATGTAATGTTAATGTTTACCCACATTTTCGGAATTTGCGTGAAATTTTCTGTAAGATTGGTGTACTTTGATTCATGAGAAGTACCACCTGTGACCATAACAGCAGCTCAAGCATGGAAAAATAAAAATTCTGAAAATCTTCAGAACGTTGGAAAATCCTGGAAACTGGCAAATCTCATGGAAACTTCTTCATTCAATAAGCTTTCAACGGTACGGTCGAATTTGAGATTATCTTGCTCCTTCGATCAAAAATTCAAGTTTAAAGAAGTTTTCATGAGGTCTCCCAGTTTCCAAAATTTTTTCGGAAGAGTACCTTCTTAAGTTTTAAAGATTTTCACAATTGTTATTTTTCCAAATTCGTCTAAACGCGGATGTCTGAAAAAACATTTAAAAAATCATATCTCGTGAACGGATTGAGATAAAAATATACGGTTGGCGGTAATTCACTCCACTTCTTATGTAGTTTTACGAAAAAAAAAAATGTTTTTGCATCTACGAACGGATCACCTTGTCTGGCTGTCCGATAGGTTCGCTGATTCTTCCAAGGGCCGTTACCTGTTAAACCCTGTGACTAATGTTCGTTTCTCCCAATGCAATACTCTTGTATCTTGATACGTAAACCAACGAATTTCAAGGAGATTTCCACGATTTCTTATTCCTGCAATGAAAAATTAAAATTAAATTTAATCAACATGGAAATGACTGCTATTGTGACATAAATAAACTCCCGATATTGAGTTCTGAAACGTGTGTTTAAACTACGCAAAAAGAAACCGTTTAAATATTTTTTGTCGGCAATCGCAATACTTTTCTTTTATCTCCAAGTCCCACTGAACCTTTTCTCTTCTTTCACCCCTCTCTTTTCTAGAGAGAAAAAAAGAAGAAAATAACAGTAAAATTGTGGCAGGCGTGGAGGACGGTAACTGAGTTGGTGAGAGGGCCAGCAAGACCTTGGTTTTTCCTCATTTAAAAACGGCACCGCCCCCCGTTCTCCACATCGCCCATTCGTGTCTGATCTCTTTTCCACGAGGTTGAAATAAAAAAAAGGAAGATTAAGGTTTTTCCAAGGAAAAAGGATTTTTCCGGCTAACGAGGCGATATTGCCCCCACCCCTCGCGAACGAACCTTTCATCCAAGTTACCGTAGCCAATAAATTCGGGTGAAGACCCCTTATTGCCCCCTCCGCCGCAGGCTGAAGCTATTATTTTCTCTTATTCGATATTATGTGTTATTTTTTTCGTTAAAAAAAAAAAAAAAAATTATTTGAAAAAAAAGAGGTACAATTTATTGGCTTACCAGTTCATTTGCCGCATTTGATTTTTACTGGTGAAACGGAAATGCTGAAACAAAAATATCCACTCAAAGCCTACTGTCCACAGCCTGTCAAAGCCTATTGGTTTATTTTTCTTATGGAAAACAGATGGGTGAATATTAACTTATGGATGTTCAAGCTAGGGTGGAGTTGGAAAGGCACTTTATACTCTTGACTTCATTTTGAGATAAATTTAATCAAAATCATGTTAGAGATAAACGGCACTTTCTGAGAAATCGAAAATCTAAATTTTGAGCTTTTAGGAAGAATAGAAAATATACTTTAATCCAATATCACCTCTCAACCAACTCTTACCAATTTCCGAATTTATAGTCCCACGTAAGCACGCCTTGTTATAAGAATACAAATTGAATTGACCACTGCAACGGGGTAGAAGATGACGTCGAGCACAGGATTGTCGAATGCCCATTTTACGAGGAAGAAAGGAGGACTTATAGCGAATTCTTTGGCGAAAGTGGTCTCAAACACATACTGAAGAAAGGAACAACAGAGGAACTAAAAAAAATACTGAAATTTATGAGAGAAGCGGGGATTCATTTATAAGATCTTTGAATTTTCATTTTATCTATTATCAATTTTATATATTATTCAATTATAACATTATTCAACAAATACTTTAACTGGCGATATGTATTCATGACATATGTAATACACAGTCTATAAATAAATAAATTTAAAAAAAAAGAATACAAATTGATAGAACTCTGGTTACTTTTATTACAAATCGATCTTTGCGTTTAATGACACAATAAAACTCCTCAATTGCGCGAATAAAAAAGTAATCACATGACAACATTGTGATACTGGCATTTTCATTAGCAATAAGTAATTTTAATCTCCTTATTTAATTCTTGGTCACGAACTTCGATAAATAGAAAGGTGTAGGTCAACATGGGTATTTCACGTTCCGCGCCAACGTCACGAACTGTCGAAAACATGATCCATATGAAGGGGGAGAAAAAGAGATTAATAAAAAAAACTCTGCAAATTCTTGACACAACGGTTCATTATCTTCTTTGTACAGACCACCCTTCTGTCTAGATCACTAGGTCTAAATGTCTAGATCCTAAATGTTAGATTAATTATTATTATCAATTATCACTAATTATTAACAATTTTATCAAGTACCTAGAGAAAATTATTATAATTTATTGTTAGGTATCAACAATTTGTATTCATTATTAATAATTATTATTATTAATTATGATTAATTAATACGATATAATTCTGGGGTTTTTAATACTACGTCGGTAATAATTTTTCTATAAAAGAAGTACCTACCAACAAACATTCGAAATTACCTTCATTTCAGTAGCACGAAACGCACCTCAGAACAACAAACTCGACATATGATGTTTCAAAGAGCTTGTTAGTATGAAAATGGACCTGTATTTCAACAGTTTGAGTCACGATCGTGTTGTGAGGCACAATCTTTGAGCCGGCATTGTGAACGAACGGCTGGTCGTACAAAGCTGCGGATGGTCTTAAAAAATTCTACGGAAAAAACTCTATCTAAATATGAAATAAAAAACATATCGTTCTATATGAATTTTTCGAGATATGGAATTTTCAAAATTTCAAAATTCGTTTTGAACCCCTTCCCCTTGACCTAGGGTTATGAAAAGTTTCGAGGATCATTGTGGGGCTGGTCCAAACCCAGAAACCAAATTTCGTAATTTTAGCTCAACGCTAACTGGGCAAAGTGGCGCGGACGGCGGACGGCGGACGGCGTACGGCGTACGGCGGACGGACGGATTTTTTTTTATTCGATTTTCTGAATCTACGTATCTTGAAACGTAAACCAACAAATTTTGAGGGGGGGTTAAAAAAATTTTTTCTTTGGGCGATTCCAATGGTTCATTATCGAAGATAATAAACCAATATTAATTCAAAAGTGTGTTTGCTGGCTCCCACACATAGTTTCCACTGAATAAAACAATTAGTCACGTTGAATATTGAAATAACGTGAATTTTTCACTTGACGGCGAGCGGTAAAATATGTTTATTCTTGCTTTAAAAAATACTCTTTCAAGAATAAAACTAAGAAATGAGCTCGAACACCGTATACATAATATCTAGGTCACAGGGCGCGCGAGTGGGATTTTTTTCTTCTTTTTCGTCCCTGTTTGACGTATTATTCTCTCGTTGCCGCCGCAAAATGCTTGGATTCCGGTGAGGAAGGGTTAGGGGGGCGAAAATTGACCCAAAAACGAAGGAGGGGCGATGGAAGCGGGGTTCAAAAGGGGAGGGGGCGATCTAACCGCCGATTTAATTAGGAGAGGTTAAATAAAAACTCTCGGGGTCCTTGGCCACTATCGGGGCCGCCGTTTCCGTCCACAAAGCATTTTTCAGGTTTCCTTCCCGAAGGAGTGGGGGCTGACGCAGAATGTAAATTTCAGTCTATTAGCCAAAACGAGTTTCCTTCTATCTTGAGGAGGCTCCATCTTTCAACGGGAGTAGAAGGTTTATTTTCCAGTAGGTTTTGCTATAATCACATAATATTTTAATTACGACCTCAAATAAGGTTGGGAGTCCGTAGAGAAACCATCAGGTTGAATCTACATACCTATTTGACCTGTTCATTTGGCCCTAGATTGGGCGAAAAATGTTGAGTTGAGTATTTATGAAAAAACACTATTTATGTGCATCAAAGGTATTTCCTATATATTATACAATATATATATCGTCTCCACCATGCCAAAAGCGCCAATCTGCTTTTTCAGTCTTTTTCATTTTAGTGCATCTACAGCTATTTATCAAAAACTCTACTTGGAATAGCGTTTTTCGGCTCAACTCAGTAGTGCCCAACACAATAGTGCCCAACTCAGGGTACCCAAAAGTGCACTAAAACGAAAATGACCAAAAAAGTAGATTGGTTCTTTTGGTGTGGTGGTAACAATATGTAAACTAAACATAAGTGAAGACAAAAACGTCATGAACTCTTCTCTTGCAGAAAGAAGACAAATATCATCATATTCACAGTTGGACTCGTATTATGGTTATCCTATTCAAACAACGATGAAGACTGATGATATCCCACGCGTCGTAAATTTATAATAATAAGCATCCGTACAAAGTATACACTGAAAACTCTTATGCAAATATTAGATCAGAACCCTCATAAAATGAATCGACATTTTATATTATGGGACCGTCATTTGGTTATTCACTACTTAAGGTATGAAAACCTCGTACGTCGTTCCCTGAAATGGTTTTTGTAGATTTATATAACTGCCGGGCGCTGAGTGCTGTACAATTTAATAAAGAGCTGAACGAAACCTCCAATTGTTAAATTAAAATTACGAAATTCGGTTCACGGGTTCACCAGCCCCACAATGATTCTTGAAACTTTTCATAACTCTAGGTCAAGAAGAAGGGGTTCAAAATGAAAGTGTTCAATTTTTAGCATTTTTTAGGACTATTTGGAGGTTCGTACGAGCAGCCGTTCACAATGAGCCGATCAAAAGTCGTCAACATGAGGGTGATTCAATGTTCATACTGGCCCAGCTGATTCGTACAGCACAGGGTTTTCAGATATCGAGTTACTTAATAAAAATTATTAATAATAATCAATTATAGCTCATAATAACAAATATTCGGTCATTTAGTACCTAATTCAGACAGAAGGGTGATTCGCACGAAAAATGGGAATGAATCGTTGTATCGAGAATTTGTAGTTTTTTTTCTACTGCATCATCAAGTAATTATCAATTAAAAACGACTGAATTAAGAAATAACTGAATTAATGAAAACTGTCGGTAGATAAAATAAGTCTGTGCAAGTGTTTTTCTGGATGTGTCCCAGGCTTTTGATTAGGTCTGGCATGGTGGACTAGAATATAAACTTTGAAGATGTGTAATTCTATATTTTGTTAAAAATCATACCTCTCAAAAAGGAACTTGAGAGTGAATCATGAAGGAGCCCAATTAGCACAACGCAATTAAGGCGGGTGTTACCAATGTACAGCTTTCTTCGCAGAGTGTTGTTTTTGTTCCAAGTATTACTTATCTTAATTAATGATTTTATTGGATTCCGTACACTCAGATGTTGTTCCCAGTGAAATTCAAACTGGATTGAAACCAAATGTCTTCGCGCCCCAGTTTCACCCTCGTTGTCCGGCTCAATAGCGGCGTTGTCTCTTTCAGTGCGAAAATTGCGAAAAAACAAAAAGAATTATGGGCGTCAAACGGCAAAATAACAGCCTGTCACATCCGAGTCGAGCGTCATCCGTCGGGTTTGGGCAGTGACCCAATACTTCCACCGTCAAGAACCGCATTAATAAAATGTGAAATACCGTGCAGGACTACGTCGCCGCTTCAGCCGAGTTTGCAGCCAGCGGTCCACTAGGTGACACTTTACAGTGTCAACGATAACCTCCCCAGCGGAAAATACAGGATTTCGGGAGTTTCATTTTTTTTTTTTTTCATTCTGCGGAAAGCAGCTTGCAGGGAAGTGAACCAGCGGAGGACGTAATGGAAATCCCGACTGAAAATGGGGGATTGATATCGGCAATGGTACGAGATGGGAACATCTTCTTTCGTTTTGAGCCGGCGGAGAACCTGTCAAATGTCCAATCTCATTGAAATGAATATTAATGGAGCTTCCAATTAAGCGGCAGCTAATCAGTCGGAAAGTCCGTACACAACTGGATTCATTTCGTGCTGACTTATTTAGTTGCTCGTTTCTTTTTAATTGCCTGTGTCGAATAACAAACTCACCCCCTCCGGCTTCGCTGTCTTACTCAGACTGTATTACTGGACATTTTCTTCCAACTTGCGTCGTGTTTGCTTTGGTAGGTCGATGGAGTGCACAATTGGTTTTTAAAACTCCCTCAGTTGAGGAGTAATCTATCAAAAGGGAATAGGTCCAGTTTTAGAGAGGAATCCGTCATAATATTCCCTACTTGCTCTTACAGTAACTAGCCGAACTTATTCAATCTGTTCTTTTCAATAGTCAATGTACCGATTTTGTTTGAAGTGCTTTCGACGCGCTTGGCAGACTGTTCAAAGGTTGGTATTTCGGGTTTTTTTTCCCCGCCCATCAGCATTGCGCCACAGGGTTAAATCCTGGAGGAAGAGGAGCGTACTCTGAATCTCTCATTGACCGAAAGGGGAGGGAAAACTCTGACGATGAATTCGCTGGAATTAGCGGAGCAAGCGACAATTGGCAGATAACGAGCTTTGCATCGACAGGTGCGCATTTACAATCCAGTTCGGGAAACGAGCGGCTCTCAATCGGGAACGGAGCGAGTGAGGGAGCAGCGTGAATTAAACGGGTATTTTCCAGGTGTTTTGTAATCTGCAGATTTTGTTACTCCCGCGGGAACTGCCGATGGAGCCCTGCTCCGGTCTCCAGCCGCATTATCTTCAATTGTGATTACTTATTGGAAAGAGTTCGAATGACGAGTGTAGTGGAGGCAGATATCTAACTGTATGGAGGGAACGCGTCACTACCGGAACCGCTACTACTATATTCGTGCCTTTAATGCTTATGGAAAAATTTTCAACATTTCCACTCAAATTGAAGTAACTTTGCAGATCATTTTAGCGAAACATTCCAACAATTACCAAATCAGACTACAGACGAAAATATAACTTGTATTGAAAAAACTCTGCAAATTCTTGACACAACGGTTTATTATCTTCCTTGTGCAGATCACCCTTCTGTCTATACCAGACTGTGTTGCAAATCGGCACCATACCATATTCTCACCGTACTCATACCATTTCTTTCCTATCATACCGTACTGTACTATACTAAATCATACATACAATAATATACCATACCATAGTCATACCATGTCGTACCAAAATTCGTTTTGAACCCCTTCCCCTTGACGCTCGTGCGTCATAGCTTCTGACACACTAGTTGGTCTCCTGCCAGCCGTCTTACGTCATACGCTCGTGCGTCATAGGCTCTGACGTACTTGTTGGCCACCTGCCAGCCGTCTTACGTCATACGCTCGTGCGTCATAGGCTCTGACGCACTAGTTAGCCTCCTGCTAGCCGTCTTACGTCATACGCTCGTGCGTCATAGGCTCTGACGCACTAGTGGCCTCTTGCCAGCCGTCTTACGTCATACGCTCGTGCGTCATAGGCTCTGACGTACTTGTTGGCCTTCTGCCAGCCGTCTTACGTCATACGCTCGTGCGTCATAGGCTATGACGTACTTGTTGGCCTTTTGCCAGCCGTCTTACGTCATACGCTCGTGCGTCATAGGCTCTGACGTATTTGTTGGCCTCCTGCCAGCCGTCTTACGTCATACGCTCGTGCGTCATAGGCTCTGACGTACTTTTTGGCCTCCTGCCAGCCGTCTTACGTCATACGCTCGTGCGTCATAGGCTCTGACGTACTTGTTGGCCTCTTGCCAGCCGTCTTACGTCATACGCTCGTGCGTCATAGGCTATGACGTACTTGTTGGCCTTTTGCCAGCCGTCTTACGTCATACACTCGTGCGTCATAGGCTCTGACGTACTAGTTAGCCTCCTGCCAGCCGTCTTACGTCATACGCTCGTGCGTCACAGGCTCTGACGTACTTGTTGGCCTCCTGCCAGCCGTCTTACGTCATACGCTCGTGCGTCATAGGCTCTGACGTTGTGGCCCGCCGGTCGCTTGTGTTCTATTATTCATACATATAATTTATCTTCTATGTATTATCACTCTATTTTTCAATGAATAAAGTCTCTCTCTCTCTCTCTCTCTCTCTCTCTCTGACGTGATCTGAGGGAAAGGGTGAATCAAGGGAACAAATTTTTCCCGTTTCAGTTCATGTGCCAAAGCAAAGACATGAAAATGTCAAAAAATATGTAAATAGGTACCTAAGCCCAACTGTAATGTCAATTTTCTGACAATGAGTTTTCGACTATTGTTTTCATACCTTTTTACTTAAGTACTTATTGCAATTTGAGACTGATAATGAGCTGTTTGCAAATAAAAAGTCTGATAACTACTTTATTACATCTTATTAATCCATTTCCAAGTTCCGATTCACAGTTGAATGTATTTTATTTAGATGTCGTAAAATTCGAAAACGATGGAATGACGAAACCTAACGACTACTGACTCAAGTGATACTGTCGACTTCTAACACATGTAGGTCGACTACTAGTGCAAAACCATGTCGACTACTGAAGAAAATGTTGGTCACTGGTGTCGACTACTAGAGCATTGGGATTTTTTACAAAACTTGTTTTTCCCTTTTCAAACCATGTTGAATAATATTTCCCGCTGCCAGGTCTTTTAGGGAAGGATCTTGGGTACACAATGAACAGGTTTGCAATG
This sequence comes from Stenodema calcarata, assembly GCA_963920205.1. Lineage (NCBI taxonomy): Eukaryota > Metazoa > Arthropoda > Insecta > Hemiptera > Miridae > Stenodema > Stenodema calcarata. The sequence goes on along the minus strand of OY986060.1, from coordinate 10,915,029 downwards.
AGAAATAGTTGATAATAATAATTAATCTAACATTTAGGATCTAGACGTTTAGACCTAGTGATCTAGACAGAAGGGTGATCTGTGCAAAGAAGATAATGAACCGTTGTGTCAAGAATTTACAGATCACCCTTCTGTCTAGATCACTAGTTCTAAATGTCTAGATCCTAAAATTTAGATTAATTTAGATTAACATTTAATGTTAGATTAATTATTATTATGAATTATCACTAATTATTAATAAGTTTATCAAGTAGATACCTAGCAAAAATTATTATAATTTATTGTTAAATGTTAATAATTTGTATTTAATTAATACGATATAATTCTAGGGTTTTCATACTTTTTAATTTTTCTATAAAAGAAGTATGTACCTACCTACCAACAAACATTCGAAATTACCTTCATTTCCGTATCACGAAACGTACCTCAGAACAACAAACTCGACATCACTAAAACCATATGATGTTCTAAACAGCTAGTTAGTATGAAAATCGAGTCGACCTGTATTTAATCGACCTGTATTTCAACCGTTTGATTCAAGATCGCGTCGACAGGCTGAACCTTTGTGAACGAACGGCTGGTCGTACAAAGCTGCGGATGGTCTTAAAAAATTCTACGGAACAAACTCTATCTAAATATGAAATAAACCTACTGAAAATTATTATAATTTATTGTTAGGTATTGATAATTCGTATTTATTATTAATAATAATTATTATTAATTATGATTAATTAATACGATATAATTGTGGGGTTTTTAATACTACGTCGGTAATCATTTTTCTATAAAAGAAGTACCTACCAACAAACATTCGAAATTACCTTCATTTCCGTAGCACGAAACGCACCTCAGAACAACAAACTCGACATCACTTAAGCCATATGATGTTCCAAAGAGCTTGTTAGTATGAAAATGGACCTGTATTTCAACAGTTTGATTCACGATCGGGTTGTGAGGCACAATCTTTGAGCCGTCATTGTGAACGAACGGCTGGTCGTACAAAGCTGCAGATGGTCTTAAAAAATTCTACGGAACAAACTCTATCTAAATATGAAATAAAAAACATACCGTTTGATGGGAATTTTTCGAGATATAGAATTTTCAACATTTCAAAATTCGTTTTGAACCCCTTCCCCTTGACCTAGGGTTATGAAAAGTTTCGTGGATCATTGTGGGGCTGGTCCAAACCCAGAAACCAAATTTCGTAATTTTAACTCAACGCTAACTGGGCAAAGTGCCTCGGACGGCGTACGGCGGACGGCGTACGGCGGACGGCGTACGGCGGACGGACGGATTTTTTTTTTTATTCGATTTTCTGAATCTACGTATCTTGAAACGTAAACCAACAAATTTTGAGGGGGGGTTAAAATTTTTTTTTTCTTTGGGCGATTCCAATGGTTCATTATCGAAGATAATAAACCAAAACAGACATTCTTGAAATTCCACCGGTAACCCTGAAAGAATTAAAGGACGAAATTGAGAGTAATATCAATGCAAAGAAGACCCCGGGCTATGTCCTGATAACAGGTCGAATCTTGAAAGAGCTCCCGGAAAAGGCCTTACAGAAACTACTCCATATTGTCAATGCAACGACTGAAGGCAATCGTCTAAGACAGAAATTGGATTCCACATCACCAATTTGGATCCAGAGAACGCCACTCCACAATAGATCAGGTTCACCAAGTTCACCGAATCACTGATATTATAGAAAAGGCCTTGGAAGGCAAAAAAATATGTGCCAGTATCTTCTTGGATGTGGCACAAGCGTTTGACAAGGTTTGGCACGAGGGCCTTGAATACAAATTACACAGGGATCTCCCACAAGAGTATTACTTACTCCTTGGATCCTATATTCAGAACCGATATTTTAGAGTAAAGCAAGATGATCATTATTCCAGCTTGACGCCTATAAAAGCTGGGGTCCTGCAAGGAAGAGTTCTAGGTCTCGTACTTTACCTTTTGCACACACGGGACTTACCCATTCCTAATTAGGTACTACTTTTGCAGATGACACGGCAATCCTACGTGTTAGAAAAGATGTTGAAACTGCCACCCACGAATTACAAAAGTCCACTAATGAGATTGTCAAGTGGACTAAGATGTGGAGAATGAAGCTGAACGTGTCGAGGTCAGTTCATATCAACTTCACAAATCGAAAAATCTCAGTCTTAGATGTTGAGATCAACTCAACTAAACTACTGTACGCTGATACCTGGGGATGAATCTCGACTCCAAACTTAATTGGAATAAGCACATCGAGAAGAAAACGCTTCTAACATTTTCACGACTTTCCACCTTAACACCACAACGTTTTCCACTTTCCACTCCCACCGTTTTGTTCAAATTGAGGATTTTTCAATTCAAATGTAGAAATTATTGTTTAGTAAGGAATATTGTAACTCTATAGCTGAAAACTTGGGAAATAATACAAATAAATTTGGGTCAAGATGCCCAAACTGAGCCGTACACATGGCGAATGCAGAGTGGACGCGACTCAATTTTGAATGCTGGGTGGAAAGTTCTCATATCATTTTAATGTGATTGGCTTCTAAAGTCATTCTTTCATCCAATGTTATGTATATCATACCCTAAATAACCCTCTTGTCAATTTATATTTCAAATAAATAGAAATTGTGAACCAGTAACCAATGTGAAGAATTATATAGTGAAACTTGGATGGTTAAACTTGAATGTCGTTGGATTTCGGGGAGCAATGATTATTACCAGAGATCGGATGAAAGGGACTTCAATCTATTCTGATCACATAGCAGTACGCTTGTAATCTCTGTCGCGTTTGACCATCAAGCTATTCAGAGCGTGGACACCGTTAATCGAGTTAGGGTTTCCGCCATCGTTATCTGTGGTCGTATCCAAACCAATAGGCCTCGTAGTGACGGATTATTGTCCCAGTGGATACACGTGGATTGTGGCACAGGAAAGGAAGCGAATATTAAGCGCCCAAGGGGCCCGAAACAAGTCTATCCACCTATCGAACTGTCATCATGAAAGGTTCAACCGTTAGTGACGGGGTCGTGGTTAGTTGCCGGAGGGGAATATCGCAGGTTTGTCTGAATGTGACCTACACTTCTGAAAAGGTTGAATGGGCTTCACATTAATAATACACCACATTCCTTAGTTCAACAAAACAAGATGTCAAGTCTCTACTTACTTCACTGAACATTACAATTTTAAAACTAAGGAAATCTCATTTTCAATCAATCGTTAATCATTTTCGACTTCCTTAAAGGCGAATTCGTCATGTTCCTTTCACCATGGGTATTACTAGCGTCTTGTTTGTGCTTACAATACAACCTGATTATGACAAGGCGAGTGTACATTGAAAGTGTTGAGTCAATCGCCGGTGTACAAGCAGGATTGGATACAACAACATAATTTGCGACTATGGCCACGCATAAAGTGCTCATTGTTTGAAAATGAGTTAGTAGGTTGATCGTGGGACAACGGGGGGAAGGAGATGGAATGTTTCCTGTCGGTGTTTGTTGTTGTAACGGTAAAAGCTTCATTATGCCAGTGTTGTGCTTTGCTTCGGTTCCCGAAAGCCGATATTAGGGAGAGAACTATGGTACTGACGGTTATAGAACCAATTTATTCGATAACGGAAGGATGGTCGGTGATCCGGTGGAGGGGGTCTGTGCGATTCCGCAAACGCCAAGCTCCGGCGTCTGTAATGCCAAGAGTGACTGCATTGTGGTCCAATTAGATAAACGAACTGCGAACTAGTGGCAGTGGCTAAGCTCGAAGGGGCTGAGTCCATTGTAATAACAGGGCTTAGGGGCTTTCCCTTCCACACGATCCTTCTGCATTGGAGTCTTCTCGTCTATGCGGCAATATGGGAAACTCCCTAGTAATAGCCTCGTTTTCATTCATAAACGGAGACCCATGAAAATCACTGAAAGAAAAATAATCAAGTAATATAAATAGATCCACGCACATGTCGTAGGGTGGTCCTAAATATACTCTAAACCATTAGTATCTAATTAAATTCCTAATAAAAAACTAAATCATCCCATTTGAAGTTTTTAAGGGAGCTTCGGCCACTATTATTTACTCGTTTCTACTGACCTGCGTTCAACAACAAAGTTTCTGAAGACACCCTGACCGAGAATTCCGACGAATCGATTCGAAATCGATCGAACTGTAACATTTGAACTGGAATTCAGCAGGATTATGGGGTATTCTTTGCTTTTAATCCGATTCGTACGTCTGGACATCTCCAAAGACAGCCGGAAATAGTGAACTTCCAGAGATATTCATTATATGTAAGATATTGGTACCGCTTCCAGAGGAGTTTTTTGTCCCGTTTAAGTCCAGTTGGATGGTTGCAAAAGCTGATCGAACTATAGAGGTTCTCACGACTCAACTGTGCGCTTTTGAAAGAGCTTTGGCCAATAAGAATAATGGTGGTAGTTTCGACGTTTTAGCTGCAACGGACTAGTATAATGGAGGAAATAACCAAAGAAAGAGGGTGTGTTCTGTGAATTCTATGTTAACTGTTCACTACCTATAAATGTATTGTTTCATCGTATCGGTCTGTTGCAATGGCGGTTTCTTGCAATATAGTAAACAGATGTATCTGCAAGAAAATTAACTTAATTAATTAATTTTGACGTTTTTTAGTTGAATTACGGGTGTGTACCGGCGCGGTTTCCTTCTATTTTACGAATTAAGAAGATTGATACAGTTATCTTTGTACTTTCAAGATGGAGTGGCGTATTGGGCAAGAAAATATTCAATTGGGATATAAGTTGTTTTACGGATATAACTTTGTTTTAAATGACGGATTGATCAAATTATGGCGAGTGAAAGTCTTTTCCTCGTAACAAAACTCCAACAATCTTCTTCGTGTAGTTTTCCTTTCCAAAAGTTTGAACACTCACTCCCTAAACGAGATTGAATGTAATAATGTTGTAGCAATACCGTTGCCCTCGAAACAAAGACGTTACAGAAGGTACTTGAAGTTGAAGGCATCAAAGACATCTCCATTGCGGTTACTTGCTCCTCGTGGCAGTGGAATACCGGTAAACTCTTTAAATCTCAGTCAACTGCTCAACGTTAGGATCAAAGGCTACAATCAAGACAACGCTAAACGATCCCGGGAAACGAGACCTCTTGATGTGCGCTAGTTCATCTGATCGTTTCACCTTTTACCTCGGAACTCCTGAGTTGGCATGATGCTCGGTATTTTCCGAACTATTGGAATTTCGCTATACCCGTTAGAATTATTCTACCCAACTTCACCTCTGAGTGAAGCGCTTGGTTTTCGAGTAATGTTTTCAGTTGATTGCATCTCGTTTCCAAGTTCAATGAAAAGCACGAACGATTTTCGGTTCGATAATAGGATAACTAGCGTACAGTTGGGTCTACCTTTTACAGTGCTTCACTAGAGATCATAAATGCTTGAGGTATTCAGCTCAACTCCCTTTTTGCGCGTACCATATTCTAACACTGATTAATCTGCAAAAAAAAAAAGAAATCTTGTTTCCTCTGAATAAGTGGGTCGAGAAAAACAAACATGACTGCCAAACCTTTTTATTAGCTCTGGTTCCTGTGATAAACACGAGCCCTCCTGACTTGAAAAATATAGTTCCGTCGGGAGAGTGGTCAAGCCGTTTTATTTCGGGCTGCAAGGGAGCGTAACAAAGTAGTAAAACAGTAGAGAACAAAAAAAATCTCTAAATCTCTATCCTGAAAACTCCCGAGTACGAAACATTTTCAATATTGAGCTGTGTTATTGTGTCAAATCTCTTGTTAACAATCCCTCTTGTGTCCTCCGTTTATCTATTCCATACGCCCACATACTTTATTTTTTCATACTTACAATTTTACGTAGCATTCACATCTACAATACAACGTAGAGCTTAGACGATAAGAACATTACGGACTCTGTAGGCAATTATAGCCCAACCTTTCCCAAGGTAGCTGAAGATTGTTCTGGGAGTATCCCGTTTAAAAACGAAGGTACCTTGTAACTTGATTCGTCCAAATTAATTGAGTAATTCGCGAGGTAATTCGATGTTTAGATAAGTTCAGTAATTAAATGAAAAATCTGAATGGTGTTATTGACGGAAGGAATAAATTAAACTTGGTAAAGTCATCTTCAGGAACTTGGGCATCTTCAGCAAGCGAGTTCAACGATTTCTGATTCAATCTATTCAAATTGTTAACAACGAAAGTGGGTGGGAAAATGTTCTCTGTTAATTGCGGATGGGTTCAGTGTCCGTTATTCACATGGTGTATCTGAATAATTATTCAAAATATGCACAGCTGAATTTCTTTCACAATTTACCTAAAAGGGCCAAGAACTAAAACTGTTTGGTTTTAGATACTTCAGGGTAGTCGGTTGTAAAACACCATTTGGCGTACAAGGAGTACATGAGACGGAGGGGGTATTAAGGTATAAATTTTGGATTTGGCGATTTTTGCTACTCACCTTGGAGTTGACCGTTTCTGCAACAAATTAGAATATAATTTCTACTGAATCTAAGACCCCACTCTTTAACCTCTTTTCAATATGAGCGAACACACGATCAGGACGGATAAATGAATGCCCAGGAATGGGGAAAATTAGAATCAAATTGTCAGGTGCATGTCCAGTCAACCGCTATTGAAGCAAGAACATCAACGTAGTATTTTTATTTTGACCTCCACAGCCATCAGCCAGACACCTGATGTCCATGATCCCTGTGAAATCAGTGTTCTGCAGCCTTTGGAACAAATCAGAAACAATTTCATTTGATCCTTATGGATGCTCTCCCCAAGTGTACACGAACACGCTGGTTCTGAGACAAAGAATCTTTTGATCAAGCGCAATCTGGCGGATGTGGAGATGGCCGTGTTTAAAAACTACTAGCGAGTGGTTTTGAAGCACAAGGCATTTTTTCTCCGGTGGTATACAAGGATTTGACCGATTTCTCTACGGTTTCATGATGTCAGTGGGTAGAGAAAACATTTTCCGAAGTTGAAAACACGAAAAAAGTAATTTCCCAAGATTGAAGAGTTGACCGGTTTTTAGACGATACAATTGATCAATCGATAACATGATAATTTCCCTCACCCATTTCAACCCTTCTTTGAACCCTTTAGAAGATTCAGAGTTTTTGCTCAATAGATTTAATATGTAGGTCACTCAATTTATGTACCTACTAGGCTTGTAAATCATTTTAAAAGTTGTCCATCTTTGTGATTTTTAAAAAATAATACCTGCTAAAATTATTAATCAAGCAATATGATCAGTAATATCGTTTCATCATTCTTATTTTCCGTGTATTCCAGCACATTTAAGATTTGTTGGATTCGGGATTTCGTTGGTGTGAATGTAATTTATTGAGATTGTGGTGCCTTGTCATGTTTTGTTGGCTCCTGATGGGGGCCTCGGCCTGATGGTTTCAAGTGCAATTTATTTTTCTCTCCTACCTAACGATGATGTTCATTGTTACTAGCCTGTTCACTCGGAAATATACGAGCGGCCGCGGAAAGCCGCCATGGGCGGTTTTCACAATAACAGTTCATTCATTCATTATTCATTCGTTCAACCCCTTCGTCGACCTTCACGAAGCATTTAGTATTTGCACGGTCGTAGATATTGAGGTGGGCGATTTTCCACGTTTTCCCCGAGCGTCGTTGTATTCGGGTGATTCAAATAGCCGCGAGATGCTAACAAACGTACAAGTGAGCAAATGGACAAGTGGAAGAACTGAAAAACATGTTTATAATAATTGCAGATAATCTTCTATTTATTAGCAAAGCATAGAAAATTAGAGGCTAAACTTTGTGATTATTGTCAATCTCTCGACAGATCCTATCAGGATTTCATAAAAACACATTGTTGACAGGGTGAAGACAAAAAGCTCATTCCAAATTATTGGGTCTGTGAAGTAGAAATATTCAGTTCATAAAAACGTTGGTTCTTTGGTATGTTTGGACGATGAAGAGATCGGGTATGCAAGGATTTTGTTTTTACTTACCATCGGAGTCAGTCAGAGAAACAACATTGTTCCGAATGTACCCAGTACACTTCATTCTGTGCTCCCCTCTCGTTCCTTTTCCTGGGAAGTTTTCCCTCCCATGAATCACATTCTAGTTGAGGGTTTCGACGGGTTCTCCAAAACCGGCTACGAGCTTTTCAAGTGGCCTTCCCCAAACCCCACTCCTGAAGCACTCCCTGTTACCCCGGGTGGAATCCGCTCAAACTTCTGTTACCCGGGCAGAAACCCTCGGGATATTGTGCAAAGAAGTTTCCGATATCTCTCCCGCCCTCTTCTTCTGGAACACTTCGGCCCAACTCGACCCTTTCAGGGAAGTTTTCGGGGTCGGGATAAGGACCCCATATTATATAGGTGGACCGCGGACCTCTTATTTATGTAACTTTTGTCGAAAACAAGACGCTCCTGTGCTGGGCAGAAAATAGATTCCATGCTCAGTCCACTTAAGGACTTGCTCAACGTTAGGGTAAGTGTTAAAAAACCCTACGAACATAGTTATTTCTACGACGTACAAGAACCAACATTTACTTTCCTCCGCACGAATAGGAAAGCAATACAAAGATGGCATAAGAACCAGCTACTGTTGCTATACTTTGACTACCCATGATGGGTTTCTGAGCACCACTGCGCGTAGTGGTGGATGAAATCATATCTCAATCTTATTCAGCGACTTGCCGAGATGTCGATTCCTGGAGGGCCCAAACAGTCGCATTTAAAGCTAGTTTTCGGTCCACTTGGCGCAAGGAGATGGAAATAAGGCTTTTGAGTCGTTTCATAGTGCGGCCAGTTGACATTATCAACTTGGTCCTGTTAGACTTCGGCAAAGTTCGGGTAAGTTTAGAGGGGCCTTGATATCCTTGATTATTAACAATGTATTAGCTGCACAGACAGGATTGGCCATTATTGCACTCATGTGGAATTCGTTTTTGGTTTATTATCTTCGATAATGAACCATTGGAATCGCCCAAAGAAAAAATTTTTTTAACCCCCCCTCAAAATTTGTTGGTTTACGTTTCAAGATACGTAGATTCAGAAAATCGAATAAAAAAAAATCCGTCCGTCCGCCGTACGCCGTACGCCGTCCGCCGTCCGCCGTACGCCGTCCGCGCCACTTTGCCCAGTTAGCGTTGAGTTAAAATTACGAAATTTTTTTTATGGGTTTCGACCAACCCCACAATGGTCCTCGAAACTTTTCAGAACCCTAGGTCAAGGGGAAGGGGTTCAAAACAAATTTTGAAAATTTGAAAATCTCATATCTCGAAAAATTCATATGGAACGGTATGTTTTTTATTTCATGTTTAGATAGAGTTTGTTCCGTAGAATTTTTTAAGACCATCCGCAGCTTTGTACGACCAGCCGTTCGTTCACAATGACGGCTCAAAGATTGTGCCTCACAACACGATCGTGACTCAAACTGTTGAAATACAGGTCCATTTTCATACTAACGAGCTCTTTGGAACATCATATGGCTTAAGTGATGTCGAGTTTGTTGTTCTGAGGTGCGTTTCGTGCTACTGAAATGAAGGTAATTTCGAATGTTTGTTGGTAGGTACTTCTTTTATAGAAAAATTATTACCGACGTAGTATTAAAAACCCCAAAATTATATCGTATTAATTGATCATAATTAATAATAATAATTATTAATAATAAATACGAATTATCAATACCTAACAATAAATTATAATAATTTTCACTAGGTACTTGATAAAATGTCTAATAATTAGTGATAATTGATAATAATAATTAATCTAACATTTAGGATATAGACATTCAGACCTAGTGATCTAGACAGAAGGGTGATCTGTACAAAGAAGATAATGAACCGTTGTGTCAAGAATTTGCAGAGTTTCTTATATTGTGTTCTTTTGTATCAATAAATTTATTGATATTTATATCTTCTCGTTTCTTTTCTCTTTTTCTCTGGACTCTTATCACGCTGAAGCATCATGATTCAGTCGAACTTGAAAAGATTTCGAGACGCTTTTATTTGCGCATACAAACATGACACTGTTGCACTGATCCAAATAACCCCGCTGCCAATCCGGAAAGTTCCAGAGAATATTCTACGAGAGAAATAAAACATGTGACTGAGTAAGCTAATAAACACTTTTTGGGCTAATTAATAGTGAGGGGTGAAAAATGGGGTTGAAGTTTAAAAATATTGTTGCAGTGTTGAGACGGAATGGGAGCAATTTGCACCATCCGTCGGTTGTTCGAATGTATTGAAGTATAAATTTTCATGGTGTGCAAATCGGTGAGAGTGGACGCTCAATATTGTCTGCTCTGGCTTTAGTAACTGTCGATCCCGGAGATGGCTTCCGCATTTTCCGACCCATCGTGCGTTTGAAAGAAACAGGGAGGAGAACCATTTTTTTTATTTTTCCATTAATTAAAGGAGTCAAGCGTCACCCCTATTAAGCTCGCGAGGAGGCGAGGCGTTAAGGAATGATCACTGGGAGGGCCATTTGGCCAGAGGAGGGACCCAGGGTGCAGTCGGCCGCGTGAACTTATTAGGGCATACATGAATGGACAGGATCCCTCCATCCCCTTCGCCAGGAACCCTCATCCCAGTCCTACCCAGACCAACTGATCTCAAACCCCGAAACGGACGATGCTTTTCGGAGCCGGGATCGCGGGGGAGGGAGTGTTTTCGGATGAGGAAGAAAAAGCTGGATTTAAACGGTTGTTGATCCCCTTCGCAGACCTTGTTTTGCTGCTCGTAGGGTTTCGGGACTTTATCCTTTCTCGGTTGAAGTAATTAGTTTCCGACTTCACCCGTGCTTCCCGCTGGCTCGTATTTATTCAACAAAACGCCAACCGCTGCCACGCAGAGTGCGTGTGATAGGTCATAGATTGTGCCCAACATTTGTTCACAGCACACAACCCTTGCAATATATACCAAAAACCTCCCTTATCCCTTCAGTTGCAATTTCAAAATCTACTGGGCTTTGTTAAACCTCACACGTCGTAAATTACACGTCCCCAAATAGAATTTATGTTGAAATTTAACAGTTAATTCTCACACGGCGTTGTAGCGTTATAAGATCCACAACTGTCTAGTGAGAATTAAGCCTGGTTCACAAGAAGCGTTGGGGTGTAGCTGTGGCTGTTGGGTTCTTCTGCAATCTGATTGTTCGAGATTCAAACACAATAATGACGGATAAACGAACGTACTAAGGTCTAGTACGCACTGGGATTCTTTGTTCGGACGTTTTGTCGCAGTCGCTCGGATTCATGTCGCAGACTCTTTGCCCCACAACATTGTCGCTCTGGAAACTGTGTACGCATCTCGTTTGGATTCCGAGCCATTTCTTAGGCGCTTTCAGGGATTGCAGTAGCACTGTACGTCACTCTACGGTGTGATTGGTGGATGTGATGTTTATTCAAGGACTCCCCTCAGCCTAAAACTATCAGCTGAAGAACACGTGGAAGACCGTCACGAGAAAACATGTTAGCAGGAGGCCAGAGACGCAAATATTCAACGCATATGAGGTGGTTTGGGCTGAAGATTTCCGTTCGGCCACACCAACGAATAAACGCTAATGTGCAAGACAGTTTTTGAGCACAGACTTATTTGGTGAAGACGTCTGCAAATGTCTGCACCCAACAACCATCTGTCATAAATCCAGTGACCCCGCTACCAGCTACTTCCACCATCCAACAGAACCTTCAAATATTGAAGTTTTATTACCGTTCTACTTAGGGCTCATCTAGCCCACTACACAATTATACTAGTTTCTCGGAGTCATCAGTCTTTCCGAGGGTGGGCATAAGTTTGCTCATTCCTCGTATTATTACCAGTATTGTTTTTTTTCTGTTAGTTATAAGAATGTGAAGCAGTAAAAATATTTGTTCTTCAACTGGATTTTACAGATCGTCGGTGAAACAGCAACATGATATAACTCATTTTTCCCAACTTTTCAGGAGAGACAGAAAACTGTTTACAAAATTTTCGTCGTCTTCCATGCTGAGTCGTTGCCACGTCACAACTGCGCTGTAAAACAACTGACTAATAGCATGTTGGTTTCAAACTGAATTATAGCTTGTTGGCAACACTATCAATAACTTCCCAGGGAGTCGTTTTTTCGAGAAACTGACTTCTCCAGTCGATCCGGCGGGAAAATTTGAATAAGGAATGATGTCTAACTCATTTTGGCCAAAAATTGACTTATAGCTGTTTCACCGACGAGATTCAATACGAGATCCACGGGATCTTCTCAGAAACGAATAGTCATTTAGATTATGCAACGGGTGGGGAGAAAAAGGTGAAAACCATAAAGCCGAAATTGATTAAACTATGAGGTACCTAGTCGATACCGTAAAAGACGGAAAGGCTCAAGGCAATCATTGCCATTCGGCCCACGTTGCGCCGTTTCCCCATTTCCCAAACCCTTTTCAGCCTCATCTTTTCCCTAAAAAGATTCCTATAGTTTTAACACCGCTTTGGAATACCCTGCTTTACTGCTAAGGATCTGCCTCTAGCGCCGCGGCGGCCGTGCCGTGAATCTCTAGTAGTTGGCTCCTTTCCACCCCTTTTTCTCGTAATATAAGGTTATTATCTGTTCAAGTGTGAGCACGTAATAACGCCTTTCTCCACATATTCCGGGAGCATTTACGGTAATAGCACGTGCGGTTTTTCCAACCGAGATCTCTCTCAGCGGCCCCGCAGTTGTTTCAAAGCATGAGCGATCGGAGACGGTAAAACTAAACTATAAAATAAATAACGGCCCCACATTTGGATGCTCTCGAAGGATTTTACGAGGTAGAATTTTATCGTCGAGCATTTCTCGTATTTGGGAAAGTCCTCTTTCTTTCACTTTTGTCGTCATCAAAATCCCTACGAGGATTTCTTTAACTGCCATCGTTACAGTTACACAAGGTCAGCTTACAGCAGCCGAAGAAGGACAACGCCCATAAATACCTCATAAATACTGGACAAATAGTATTATGTTGTGATAACGGGGGAGCAGACTTCAAGAGCAGAAAAAATCAATGAATAGGTAATTTTACAAAAAACAAAAAACCCACCTATGAAATTTCAATGTAAACGATAAAGCAAAACAGTAAAAGGATGTTGAGTATCTATACTACTCGTACATGCAGATACATTGTGCGTGGATATGTTTCATTTTCTCCCTTCAATTAAAATATATTTCAACACATATTATGTTAAATATTCAACAATATTTATTAAACACATATTATGTGTTTTGTGTCTCAAGTAAAACTATTTTGCAGTTAAAGATCGGAAGCTTAACCTATTCTGGAAGATGTTGGAGATCTAATTGGAGATCAATGTGAATCAATTTAATTATGAATTTGAGGTATTGTATAGCCCGACGATTTGATTGACAATTTACACCTTAACACTCTGAGCAGCATAGGGCCGGGATCAGCTGAGTGGCTCCTAAAGCTAATTTCCATGCCATTCACACTATGAAGTTTAATTTGGTATGTAGCGGCTACATTGTAGCCTCCTTGGGACTTAAACTTGACGCCGCCCATGCCGTGAATCAGCTGAGTGGGTTCTACAGCTAATTTCTATGCTATTCACTGTGTGAAGCTGTAATTTGGCATTTAGCCTCCTTAGGATTTATACTTGAAGCAGAATAGGTCCAGGACCAGGTGAGTAAATTGAGTAATTTACAAATCCCTGATATACAGATTTTTCTATAAAGATCACTGATCTGTCCTGTTTTCTCTTATATATAGTTTATTTATATCAATGATAAATTAAACATTTATATTGATGATAAACCTTGAAAATTAATTTGCATTTCTCTTGTACCTACGTCCGCAATAATTTATAACACGAACCAAATAGCCTTTATTCACGAAAACTATCTAAGAACAAGAAAATCGGTAGGTATCTCAAAACCATTTGCTGTTACAATCACACTGACCAGCCTTGCCGCCGTACGATTCACGCTTGTGTTGACGAATTTTGTGTTCATTATGACGAAACGGCTGGTCGTAGAAAGCTCTGGATGGTCTGACCATATTCTCTGAATTAAAATCTATTCAAATAGGTATGTAAAGAAAACTTTCCAAAGTTGTAGTCGCGTAGCATGACCGAATGAGCGAATTTTCTGTCGACGATCACATTGACACCTTTGGAGGGGCTAAATTGCACCACTTCAATTAAGGTTTTAGGAGAGCGTTATTTTTTTCCCTTTCGACTTCCTCCCATCCAAAATTCGATTATTCCATAATTTGTCCCAATATTTAATTTACGCTAATGACACCATAACATGCGTTTTTGGTTTAGAAGTTTGGTTTAGGAATTGACCAAAAACACAAACGGTGGGTACAGCTTTCGTACAAGTACGCTACCACGAGGGACATTTTATGTCTTTGCGCCCCCTCCCATCAGAAACATATATGAAGCTTGCATTCGTGTTGACAATATAAATTATTGAGAATGATCACCTGTGTGTAAACAATTATTTAAACAATCACGCTCATACGCAGCTTGTCGGCCTCGCACTCCGCAGTAATATGGTTAGGTAAATCGAGAGCTATCCAACGAGTGGTGAACGATTTTTGTACGATGATAACTGGCGAAGATAAAGTTCCGTAGCAACGAATCGGTTGTAAACGAAAATCATCAGAAACTCCGTTACATGTCCCGCGTTACATTCTCGCGTTACATCCCGCGTTACATTTTCGAGTTTATGTAGCAAAGTAAAGACATAAAATGTCAAAAAAACGTTTGATTTGAAATTTTTGAAATGAAGTTTTCAAAATTCATTGTCAACCCCTTCTTATTGACGTACGGTTATGATCTACGTATCTTGAAACGTCAACCAACAAATTTTGAGGAGGGGTTAACACATTTTTTTCCTTGGTCGATTCCATTGGTTCATTATCGAAGGAAATAAACAAAAATTGAAGCAATAACCGTACGAGAAAAATATCAGAAAGAAAACAAATATCTGCGATGGAGTTTTTTTCAGTGAACAAATGTGTTCTTAGAACTACGCACCCACCGGTACAAGCATTTTCAAAATGAAAGAGGGTGGTTTGCTTTCCAACCCCACATGACCTCTGCGTAGTTGAAATGTAGGAGGGCAAGAATGTACATTATTTAGTCCTCTTCTCGACCCTTGGAGTTGAGGAGGGATTTGAAAGGTTCCACAAAAAGAAATATTAATCTTCGTAATGAAAGACAAAAAGTTGAAGCGTTTCCCCTGCCGCGTTGGTCTCGGAAGGTTAAAAGTGATGAAAATGAACTCTAATCTTATCTTTTGAAGTCCGAAGTTTTCAGCTGAATCCATATCAGGGTCGAACGAAGTTGAACAGTACTCGGAAACGGAACGGAAAGGTGACTCAATCAATTCGGGGATCCATCTACAAGTATTAAATTATTTTTTGGATTGGACTGTGATAATCGGACATAATTTTCAATATGGCTTGTATCAACAACCTGTACATGTGGAATGTGGATTGATCGCATGCCGAAAAGACCACATGGAATTGTGGATTCATGAAACATCGCGAGGAATGATCATAATTTTGCATTAAATCTACACACTTTAATACCAATCGACCTATTCATTATAGAACTTGACTTCTATGTCATCTCTTGCAGTCACCCCTCAGCAGTGAACATCCCTCAACTGAACTGAACAGTCTCTTCTACAACAGTTAACAAGGAAGTGAAAAGTCCAATGTTGTATCAATTTAATGAGGTTGACGGAATGACGCGTTGATTGATTGATTATGCGAAGAGCAGAAGGCGATGGACTGGTGTTCCAGTGATCCATTGATTGATGGCCTAATAGACCCGAAGGATTTTCGACAGAGGCTTTTGCAAGTTATTTGAATGTATAATAGGACTTCAGTCTTGGTTCGATAGGTAGAAAGTTCGGTAAATCCCATAATTAAGTGGCATCGACAACGCCGGTAAATGTTCGACGCACTTCTCGACTTGTCACCTTTCAGTGTAACTCAGCCTGATACATAATGTGCACAATAAAGAGCATTTCTCAATAAAATGGGCGAATGGCGAGCGCAAAACCGTAGGGCATCGAGCCCATCTGCCTCATTCTGAACATCTATTGCTCTCAAATTGCTCTGAGTGGAATGAGTTCGGCTCAAGGGGTGTTAAGGCAATAGTGACAGGAAGGATCGTGCGAGCTTTCTCTCCCTTTGAGGTAGGCGGACCATAAATTATTAACGGACGTGATGAGGTTCTGGTTGGAGGAAAAGGTAGATAAAGTGGTAGAAGAGCCGACGTGATGGATTTTATATAATAGATCCACCACTTGGAGTGGTTGGGCTTCCGCCCCCACAATTTATTCAGAAGCCCCCTATAACCCACCAATACTTTCATCATCTTGATACAGAAAGCAATAATACGCTTTCTAAGGACTTGTTGCTTACACTGCTTCTCTACATGTAAGTATAGTCGCTAAAGTAGATTTAGTGGTCATTCCTATTACTTGAAATAAACCGTTATAAATCAACATTGGAACTATTTGGAAGCTAGTCAAGTATGGGTAGGGTGACCAGAGGTACTCCTTTTGGGAGGACAGGTACTACTTTTCGAGTAAGGGTCCCCTCATATTTTTGGGTACACGAAATTAGATGAATGGTACTCCTTTTTTGAAGTGGTACTCCTGAAGTCCAACTATTGGAAGTTACAGATCGGTGGAAATGTAATTCATTCAAAAAACTAACTGATTCGACAGATGATGGGCCTAATAAAAAGCAAAGCCAATGGTCGGGGTTGGTTGTGTGGCTCATATACTGAACAACTGCATACAGAACACCACCGATTTACTGCCAATCGATGTAGAAGTGGTTATCGTCAAAATATACAAGCACTTCTACATATATATAGGTACAGTCCGTGCAGCTTTGTTGAAATCATTTTGTGATGAAGCTGGCGTGGAGTACAAGAAGATGCTTTCCTTTTCGAGAACCAGATTTCTGAGTTTAATGACAGCACTTGAGCGTGTTCTGCAATTGAAAATTGAACCTCTCAAAGAATACTTACGTATTCTTATTAGGACAAAAATTTTTGTCTTCTGACGCTTGTCCTACAACTGTTCGGCTGTTTTTCGAGAATAAGATGGGCTAAATGTGGCTATGGTTTATTCATAACGTCAGTACTATGTTCCCCGAGAGTGTATACCTTGAGGAGGACATACAATGTGCAATTGAAGGTGCGTTAACATTTCTTGAGTTACAAGAAAAGATTACACATTTTGTGAAAATTACCTCAGGAAGTGGAAATTGAATCTTCAGGAGCTTGCCCTATTTTCATAGATTCAGCTCAAAAAAACATTTTCTTGGAATGACGTGCTTGTGTCATGTGTTTCACTGACGTCTTCGCTCAATCATCTGCCAAAATCGACCTGGATGCTTTGTTTGACGAGGAACTATGTGCCAGTAGAGCAATGTGGAATGAGCCTCAGAGCCTCAGGAGCTTTTCAATCATATGGACACCAAAGATATGTCCCTCCCCAATGTGAAGACATTTTGTGAATTTGTATACTGCTTACCTGCTACAAGTGCATCAATCGAACGTATGTATGGGGCCTCCTGAATCGGAATATGTCAGTCGTTTGTATGATTTTACCAATCCCCGATTAGGTCAACCCACGCAGAGTCGATAGAGTCGATAGATTTGTGGCTTAAAAGGCTTTAGCAACTTAACTTTGCTTCATTAGTCCTTGATTACTCGGGCAATTCCAAAACCAGTTCTTGTCTTCCGATTCGGGATTAAATTGCCGAAAATCCTTCGTATTACTTGCCTACTCCACGAAAGAATTTTCTTAGCGGAATTACCAATAATCAGTGCTGCCAGATTGGGCTATATTTAACGGTCAAATGGCGATCAAAATTGCCTTTGGCTATTTTTCGCCAATTGGGCTACAAAGGTTTTAAATGCCAAGTTTTGGGCTACGATCGTTTCATCTCAGTTTTTCACGATATTCATGTTGGCTGTACGTTCCGAGAGTTGGTATCGATATCGACCTTTCGTATTCGTCGTTCGGTTGTTTTTGTGTTCTCGCACTCGCAGTTTCACAGAGTTTTAAACTCGCTGAAAAAGTCGCTGAATTGGGCTCTTTTTGGTTTATTTTAAATTTTCTTGTGCTATTGGGCTATTCGAGAGACTCGACGAGAGCTCGCTCCTTTTGGGCTACTCACGCGCGCTCTAGCGGCGAATCCACCCACCAAGTATCTGGCAAAACTTCCAATAATCTGTCAACAAATTCACTTTTGAAACCCATCTGTGCCGTACAAATAAAGAACTCGTGAAACTTGACGGATCTTCAAAGTTCAAGGAGCTATCGAATAGGCTGAAATTGAGTTTACAACTCGAAGGGAACGAGAGTCCTCATGAAGAAAAGGCAAGTCGCGCCTCATCATAGAGACACGCGATCAGAGTCTCATTTTAGCTTCAAAGAAACTGGTAAAGGGAATGAGTTTCCGCGTCGAACTGAAGGCACGAAAGTGACTTAGGGGAGGAGCTTGATGACAACTTGGCTGTATGAAGAAGAAAACGTGAAGTGTAAATGAGAAGGTCTAGCAGTGATGAGATGAGGGTGTATGGCATTGTTTGGCGTAGGGGACCAAGGAAGTATAGAACAGGGGCACTGACGGCACTAATGGCTGACGCGTCTGTTCATGAAACGGGCTTAGGAGCCACCTAATACACGGGGACAAAAGGCGAAGGTGGGGTTTGAAGTTCCTCTCACATTCGGTGGAAGCCAGGATTGCCTGCTACCATCCACCTACTAAGCGAACATGACGTACGCCTTTTTCTTCACCCTCTACTGTCCTATTCAAAAAAGTTAATTGCTTCCTGTAATACTGGGGATAGTTGTTAACTCCTTGATTCATACGCACATGATCCAGAAACTCCTTTCACATAACCACAATGATATTGTAGAAACTAGAAATCCCACCCGACCAATTGTACTTCATTAGACTGATAACGCCAGCTCCTTAACTCTTTTGTCTGGTTTGCATCTGCCCTCGTACTTTTTTTGTTGTTGCATTTTTTGCACTTTTTTTTACCCTTTTTGCAAAATCGTAAACTTGCAACAAATGTAGAAAATTGCATCTGTCATTGTAAGAGACAAAAGAATGTTGAGGAGCTGGCGTTATTAGTCTAATGAAGTACAATTGGTCGGGTAGGATTTCAAGATATCATGAAAAAGCCACTCTTGTTCTCATATTTTCTGATAATATTTTAAAACTTTGCTGTCCGGTTTGGTAAATAACCCAAAATATGTGTCTGGCGAGGTATTTTTCTAAACACACTTTTAGATGAAATATTTTTCATCATACTCATTTTTTTAACGAATTTTCGAAGAATAGGAAGATATTGATCTCGGTCCAAACTTATTTTATGTCGAATTTCTGAAAACTTTTCATAACACAAAATCCGTTTCAGACCATCCTGAATTCACTGCCAAAAACGAAAAATCTTTCTTGGCAATCGGACGGCTGAGTTCTTAGATTGGCAGAATTGGGCCACTCTCAGGGGGGTTAGGAGACTTTTAAAGGGGGAAACACTCAGAAATTCCAAAAATGAAACAGCCTGACAAGTGACACACCATTTTAAAGATTTGCGATATCTCATTCCATTCTCAAACAGGGGCGATTCGAAGGTGAAGAAACGTGGTTGTTACTTGAGATGTTCTTCACTGTTCATCTGATCTAATCTGATAACGGAATGAGATATCGCAATTCTGACTTCACCATC
The DNA here is from genome assembly GCA_963920205.1 of Stenodema calcarata. Lineage (NCBI taxonomy): Eukaryota > Metazoa > Arthropoda > Insecta > Hemiptera > Miridae > Stenodema > Stenodema calcarata. Next base: position 10,895,303 of record OY986060.1, on the reverse strand, counting down.
ATGTCCAGGGTTGAAAACTCTATAAACGGATGTGTTACTTGGCAAAAAAAGGAGACAAAATTTGGTATAAAACCACTAAAATGGAGATATTTTACATAAAACCAGTTATTCCTTCTAGAATTTGCTCTTATAGCCATGCTGCATGACTGGATATTTCATTTGGTTTTTTTTTTTCTTCAAATTCGTCTCTTTGACCGAAAAGACTCAAATTGGTCGGGTTCAGTGTAATAACGCAATTACAAAGCTTTCACCATTCTATTCAATCTGCTATTCAGACAACTGACTGTTATTCACAACAGTTTTCGACGACTGTAATTTTTTGGCGACCAAAGCCTGCTGAAAATTGCTACAACGCCCTGTAGCTACTAGTAGAGGAGTACTATTGTTCATCATAACAACTGTAATAATATTATGACCGTCGTCGAAAACTGTTGTAAATAACAGTCAGTTGTCTGAAAAATATGGTTGTTATGATGAATAATAGAAAATATTTACACGTCTGGTTGCTACTGGGCTTTCAAGCAATTTTCAACTCCTGATATTATACCTTGATATACTATATCTGATAATGTACCTTGGAGTGGATTTAATTAATATAAGAGGATTGCCATGATGCAAAATAGAATTCCATGAAGGAGAGACCATATTAATATTATGGTTGAAAATATTATGTTGAAATTAACCCAACTCGTCTGTCGTATATATACGCAGTATATTCTTGAAATCATCGGAGTTTCCTGTAAATGGCTGAGATGAACAATCATGAAAACATGAAAATTGAAGAGTAAAGTAGGTCGTGTTACGAGGGGTATTTGTTTGCAGTGTTTCCGATTACATACATTTAATGTTTTAGGTGGATCAATGGAGTTTCACATCGCTAGCTGTCATTCGACGCATCTGAATGAAAAACATAATTATGCACTTGACTTTTCTTGGGGTTGTTTTTACTCGGAAGGCAAAACTGTTGTAAAGCAATTCGGAAGCAACGCATGGTTTAGTGATGCCCCCTCATCACGCGTTTCTCATGAAAACGATCGCATTTTCTCTTCCAGAAACCGCCGGAATATCAAACGACGCGAAATCGCCAACTCAAACTGTCATTATACCCCTCGACCCCTCACTACGGTTGTTTACCCGAGCCATTCCCCGGTCGTTTGATGTATTGGCTTGGGTCGGTGGCTCATTTGTCTTCCAAGCTGGTCAAATATATAAATTGCGATACGGGCCACCGGGGTCTTGTTACAGCCTCATCCATCAAATATCTCTTTTCCCTCCCGTTTTTCGTTTTTTTCGCTATCGCTTAGAAACGATTGCTTGGTAAGATTTCCCGGTTTGAGGTGAAACTGGTGACCGACTGATAAACGGTGCATTTCTCGTCTATCCGCCTAGCTTGACCGTCTGTTTATAGTTGGGTGCAGGTGGTAGCTGGGATTGGAATAGCGGCTCCAACGACGGCTCGAATCCGACCAGGGAAGCCTTTGGCAAAATAACGCTAAAAGCTTCGTCTGCAGCGAAAAATCCGACTTATCTGACAGAACAAACTCAATCCTTAAAATCCCGGTGTGTGGTATTCACGTAGTCCCATAACCACGACAAACTGGAATTGAGCATCGGCTTAACCTTTAATGGGCACACCACTCCTGTGCTTAGCTGATGTCAAGTTAAGTACCTCAAGACACTCCAAGGAACTCAATCCCTACTACCTCTCGACATGAAACGACTGGTGTATTTAATATTGATAATCCAATCTGCGAGTATGGTGGAAGGGGGGGGGGGGGGTGCTTTACTCTCGACTGAGGCGTCTGTAAACGTTTGAAAACCGTGCGTTAAGAATCATCTTCAGGAACGACAATCTGCACAATGATGTTGATGTCCCCACAATGTAGGAAGTTCTGCAGACCTCGTATTCCCATCCTTCCTAGTCCATGGAGTGACCTTTAATTTTACCTCATTACTCAAATTACATCGTTTACTCATGATCTACACAGAAAATAATAATAGTTAAATGGAAATATGGGTTTAATTTTGGGGTAAGATCTCCCCACCTCCTTAAGTGATGGTACGTTTAGATTGCACCTTCAACACGGACAAGTACAATTTCGATGCGACCTCAACTGGAAAACGTTTTCTGAACACCTTTAAACTTGGAATGCAAATTTTTTGTTTTGGTTTTTCAACTTAGTGATCGCCACTGATGAATTATGCACGCCTTAGCCGTTTCCAAAGGGGGAAAAACCTCCTGATTCATTGTCGAGAAATTAAATATTCGGTAGCTCGTCTTTGATAAGTATTTTTATCAAAAAGAGAAGGAAAAACTCTCTTGAATATCGGATGTTCCATCACCCTGTTTAGTTTTCCAGTTAAAAAGGGAGTGGAGTGAATTTTTAATGAGTCGGTCCCGATAAGTTGAGAATGAAGAGTAAGTTTCAAGAGTTAGTAGTTTATAGGGAGTAATGAAGTAGGTATTGTTTTCTTGTCATCTGCAGCCCTATTGCAGGATGTTGGCGTTTTCCAATAAACCGTTCCCACCTCTTCTCGGAATATCTCAATGTGCACCGGGAAGTAATTTGACAGCACTCAAAATGAAAGACTCTGATTTGATTTATCTGATATTCTGGTAAAAATGTTGTTGTATACAAAATTTTGTTCTAAACAGAAATTTCTGTGAATTCCACATTAATTTTGTGCTCTTCTTGCCATCCATTTCTACTATTTACCACGTTTCGGCAATTTGAGATTGTGACGCATAATTACATTTATGGAAAACGCCAATAAATAAATCATTTATAAATCATACCTTTACACAGACTAATGATTTTTTTCTCCGTATGTGGATTCATGATGGTCTGAAATGGATTTTTGAGTGGGTTATTCCTGTCAGTTTTGCGTTATTCTAAACCTCATATGGGAAATATTAAGGTCCTGCTCCCGAGGGACTTCCTATGGAAGGAAAAACTACCCTTCGTCTCTATTAACCAAACTGGATCTTTTGGTTTAGAATCGACCTCTCGAAAGTACTTCAACAGAATTCGGTTTACAAACGGCTTATAATTTACAACGACGCTATAGAAGTAACTCAATTTCAACGGAAGAGCGGTTGGGCGAAAAGTACACCAATCAATCCTATAGGATGAGGGACATGGGGAGTTGGAACACTTCACTAGGGGAGCAATGAGCCTTAGAGGGAATCATTGCCGCTTCATTAGCCCCTTCGCTTTTTCCTTCCAGTCCTCTCGAAGCCACATTCTAGCGTGGGTTTTCATGCCTATTCCGTCTCTTGGACGATTTTGACCGCATATCAGCGTGAATATCAACAGGTTCACTACTATGTTTGACCGAATCAGTACTCAGGACGTAGTTAACTTCCCTATTATTTACCTATTTAAACGGCGAATGGTCCGATTTGAATGGTCCGGTGTCTATTTGGGAGGTACCTAGTTCCATTATGAAATGCATCGAGAGTAGGCCAATATCATGCGACCTGAACCCGTTTCGATTGCGCAGCTTGTAATAATAGAATAGCTGTTAATAATAGAATTTCGAATAATGCGTTCCTCCAATGGATTCCGACGATTTTAATTCGATTTAAGATAAATTTGTAATTAGGTTCGCGTTGAAGGTTGGTAACCCAATACAATGATTGATTTTAAATAATAAACGATCAAAGATCAAGGATAAATAACTTTCTGGTCAAGACAGCAGTATGCACCTATTACAGCCTATTTCCTAGCCATCAGGTTGATGTATTCGTTTATAGGAAAAGGGCTTACAGATACTTGAACATTTAGGTTTGAATATTTTCTTAACTTAGCTGGGTACTAAACGTACTCGTACTTCGAGGGTCTCACGGCAACTTCCCACATTGTCATTTTGGCGACTTATCAGCAGACCCGAAAAACCAGTAATCAGTAAAATAAATCGTGAGATTTAGTGTTACCTGCGTAACTTAGGTACTACCTAACTTATACTTAGATCGATCAGCCGGGAGAAGACGCTTCGAATGGTATGCATAGGTAGGTAAACTCATTTTGGACAAAAGTGACGATGTGGGAAGTTGCTGTGAGACCCTCGACGTGTAACGCTGACTTTTCGTTAATTATTATTCGATTTAAACTTCTTGACACGTGACAATTGAGTTTCCTCGAATTTTGAATGCAAATTGCAATCTCGATTTAATTGTTCGGGAATATGGAGATGCCGATTGAGCTTCACATTTTGGAATCTGAATGAAGAACACTGTACCAACTTTAATTCCATCGGTAGAGGCCGAAATCCTCTGCTTTCGCTCAACACCAGTTACAAAGATCCTTTCGCATTCTGTCCCGCGCTCCTCGGGATTCCTCCTTGAACGCCCCTCGTCGATTCGGAATCCTTCCTTCGGCAACAGCCGATACCGTGATATCGCGCGAGGGGCCGCCGGATGTTAGATTGGGTATCCTGATCGAGTGGATCCTGACCATACCCTGAATTCCCCATCGCAAGAGGCCTCGGCCTTTTCGTTTGAATGCTGGGGGTTGGAGGGAATCCAGGGTATTCGTCCGATTGAGGGTCTGACGGAGAGGCCGTTTCTCAGGGTCAGATTGATGTTCGACCTCGCTCCAAGCCCTAGTCGCTTATTTGCATTCTTTGTGATAAGTTTTGAGAAAACGTACCATTCACAAAGCACGTTATATAGAAAAGCTGTGCCAACATTAAGAATGCTCCCCCAATATCCAATTGTCAGTACAAAGTAGGTATAACTAATACATACCTCAAATGAACCATAAATGTTGTGGGCTTAATAGTAACTTCTAAAATTCTAAATATCTTGCTCCGCAGTTTTTTACGAAGTGAAGTAGGTTTTTCTGAGACTTTTCACTCGAAATTTTGCACCGTGATGCCATAGGGTCGGGTGTTTTCTTCGCGAAGGACCTTGTGCGAAATACTAAGTGCAGTGTATGGCAACCAGTGACATTGACACTCAAATCCATCCTTTTCCCCAGTCCCCCCAGTTTCGTTTCGATATGACTAGTTCTGACAGTTAGGCTTTTGACATGGTTTACCCTCAGAAAAGACCCGGTGAAATGAAAAAAAATCGGTAATCCTAAATATGAAATTTCATGACGATAATCTTTGTAGAATAGCCCGATTTCTAATCGAACAATGTGTGCTATTCACACGAAACACGAAACACAAGAATTGTGTACCTCTGAGTGATAACTTATTAGTAATCACTTATGCTGAAGTCCACTTTGAACACGGCTATAACCCAATTAGAATACTGTCCAATTTTTCCTGAATGTTCATTAGTAGCGAGAGTGTTTTCGGCCGTCCAATTACCGGGTGGCATCCCAATTGTTCAATTATAAATGAAAGGGAATCGAATTTGATCGCTAGAAAACTCTTGAAATACACAACAACCTGCTTTTTCCGTGACCCGGAAATATTATGGCAAATAATTGTAATAACGTTATAATACAATATAATTGGATAAAGGTTCAGATTGGAAAATACATTGCAAGGGTTACATACATTTTGAGGGTTAACATTTAAATTTCCGTCCGTCCGCCGTACACCATAACTAACTTTTCATAATCCTAGGTAAATGGGAAGGGGTTCAAAACTAATTTCGAAATTTTGAAAACGTCATATCTCAAAAAATTTAAATTCAACGGTATAGTATTCCGTAAGCATTTGAAAAGAGTTTAAGTTTTAGAATTATTTAAGATCATCAGGAGCTTTGTTCACAATGAAGGCACAAAGTTGGAGCAGATCGAAAGTCGTCCATGTTCATAATGGCCAGCTGATTCGAACAGCACATGGTTTTGAGCTGTCTAGTTAATTAGGTAATAATAATGCATAATAATACTAAATAAATAATAATAGTTATCAGGTCAGACTGTGGCACCCAGTTCCAAGTTCTTGATGGATCAGAGTTCAAAATTTTTACACAAACCTATGGATTCCAGCATATTACAAGTAGTCCCAAGTTTCCTCAAAGCAACGGAGAAGCAGACCATCCCCGCCCCTTTCCCACACATGGCCACAAACTGCCTCCCTCCAACATGAAGAGACACAGACAACCCCCGCCCTTTTCTCACCCATGGCCACAAACTGCCACCCCCCCCCCCCCCTCATTAAGAGACACAGACTACCCCCGCCCTTTTCTCATCCATGGCCACAAACTGCCCCCTCCCTCATACATGAAGAGACACAGACCACCCCCGGCCCTCTCCAACCCATGGCCACAAACTGCCCCCCCTCCCTCCCTCCTACATAAAGAGACACAGACAACCCCCGCCCTTTTCTCACCCATGGCCACAAACTCCCCCCCCCCCATCCTACATAAAGAGACACAGACCACCCCCGCCCCTTTCCCACCCATGGACACAAACTGCCCCCTCCCCTCCCTCCTACATAAAGAGACACAGACAACACCCACCCCTTTCCCACCCATGGCCACAAACTGCCCCCCTCCCCTCCCTCCTACATGAAGAGACACAGACAACACCCACCCCTTTCCCACCCATGGCCACAAACTGCCCCCCTCCCCTCCCTCCTACATGAAGAGACACAGACAACCCCCGCCCCTTTCCCACCTATCGCCTCTCATAGTGACAAACTGCTGACTGGGTACATTCGAAACTGTGGGCTTTCAAGTTCCACTTTACCGTTTCGCCCATCCCCTCGTCGTTGACACAATGATCGTTAGTGTCCCTAAGGCCCCAGCGTAGTTTCGAAGAAAGGGAAAAATAAACAAATAAATATAAACTCCGGCGATCTAACTCCTCTCCCGCTGCGTCAGTAGCGCTGTTGTAGGCCCGTTCGTCAGGGATTTCCTCTTGAGGGAAATATCCAGGTCCATTTCTATTTTTCTCCACCGTAACTTGGAAGAGTTTACCACCTACCTTACCTTCTCTACTACCTTACCGTCTTCACACCTACCTCCCATCTGTTTTCCCCGCCCAAGGGACCCCACGGCAACTTGGCTCGGGCCAGGAAACTTGTATCTTTCCATTACACTTTCTAAGGAAGCAATCTCAATTCAGAATAATCCCGTTTATCCTCTCCTCCTTCGCTACTTCTCACCAATTACGGGCCTTCCACGAGTTTTTTTCCCCGCGGTTTCCTCCGGCCTCGAGCTGTTCAATTCTATTACGGGGCAATTGTGTTACCTCATTGCCGACAAATAAAAATGAGAGTCTTCATTGTTGAAAATGTTCGCCCACTGCACACTTATCAGGGGAAAAAGGCGTTTGGAATTGGATCCATCAGTTATCTTCGTGTATCACAATCATCCTTATTTCCCCGACTCTCACAATTCATACGGCTATTAGATCAAAAAGAAAAAAAAAAAACTATAAATTCTTGGCACAACGGTTTATTACCTTCTTTGTGCAGATAATTACTCTTCGGTCTGAATTAGTGACTAATAATTTGTACCCAGTTAATGTTAGGTATCCGAAAATTATGAAATTTGGGTTAGGGGTTTGGACCAGCCCCACAATTATCCTTGAACCTTAACCCTACGTCAACATAACATAACCCTAGGTCAAGGGGAAGGTGTTGAAAATGAATTTTGAAACTTTAAAAATTCATATCTCGAAAAATTTGAGTATAATGGTGTTGTTTTTAGTACACAATTAGATAGAGTTTAGTTTTTGGAATTCTTTAACACCATCCGGAGCTTTTTAGGACCAGCCGTTCGTTTACAGTGAGCTCTCAAAGGTTGAGCCAATGAAATACCTTGTATAGAGACTTGAAATGTTAAACATGGGTTGAGGACAATACAATATTTACTCGGTTTCTTGTCCGCGGCACTTTGTTTTTATTAGATTTTTCGGAATCTACGTATCGTGAAACGTTAACCCACAAATTATTATTATTATTTTTTTTTTCTTGGGCGATTCCAATAGTTTATTATCGAAGGTGATCATGAACCAAAATGGACGAGTAGACCCGGGAGGCGCCCAGGTGGGTAGGGCCGATTCCAGGAATCCGTGGCTTTAAATTAATTAGTAGATTAAATTAATAGATCCCAGCACCTGCCACGTAAGGCCATCCGTTAAAATGTGACAATGAATTAATTAATTTAATGTTTCTATTTATTCGTGTTTTTCATTTATATAAGTAAACATGGTATGCGCACCTCCGTATAATTGATGACCTCTACACTCATCAAATGAGATTTTTCTCCACAAGATATAACTCCAATCGCGCTCCGAGCAAGACGGCGAATCTTCATTAGCTAATTGATACACTGGAACAATCGACTTCCTCCTTCCTGCCAATTCAGGTTGTCGCGTCAATCAAGATTATCGATCCGTTGTCATGTTTGTCCCTTTTACAATCTCTTGATTGCCCGCCCGTCTGATGTATGTATTTGTGAGATCAAATTAGATGATAATCGTCATTATTGGTTCGTGATAAGGCTGCGGTGAATTCGATCATAATGATTTTGTGTGGTCTTCAACCAGGGACGACGGTTTCAACTAGTTCTAATTAAGTGTTCAGAAGCTTCAGCGTTCGTGTAATGTTCAAATAGTGTTTGAAGTGGCAAACATCATTTTGATAGCATCAATCATCCTCTTTGTTATAATCGAGCCAAAGTCACTATTTACTTTTCTCTGTATCAACTTTTCTCATTCATCTAATTAACGGTGTCATCAGCCATTGTAAATTGAAGATTTTAATCAAATTCAATTGGCTAAAATTACGAAATGACCGTTTTTGACTAATCTTAAATAATTTTTGGTTAGCCTAATTATTCGTCGTTTAAAGCCACATCGCATGTATACGCGAGAATTGACTTTATTGCCAGATTTTACCACAAGTTTTTCGAATTGAATTTTGAATCCAAAATAACCATTGACAGAGATTTTGCAAGTCGCTAGACATTGTCATGAATTTATTGATATAGGTATTGCGACAAAGATAGTAATCGTAATTAAATAAAACTTTTTTTTCGTTGATAATTTGTGGCATATTTAGTTTTGTGAGATGAATTTTTCAGTTTGTAAGTGTTGTAAGCAAGTGGGATCCCAGAATGATGATGGGAATCTTAAGAAATCCCCCGACTGAGGAGCACTCCACGAAAAACCTCTACAGGTCGGGTCTTTTGATCCATAAATGGCGAAAGGTGACGTCCGTACGTTGCCTCTATACGCATCCTTGTATTACTTCACTTTTTTACTTTCTTTAGTCGAAGTCGAAAGACTTATAGATCGGTTCGTTCGAAAATGTGAGTCTCGAAAATGAAAGCGAAGAAACACCATCAATATGAGCGTCAACCAAACTGTACAACATCACTCTAAAATTATCGCACTGGGGAGGAATTGATTCAAACCACAACGGTTTGGTGATATTGAGTTTCTTATTCCGATATATTTTCCGTGTTTACCGGTAGAAAATCATTTCGAATATTTGTTTGTAGGGAACTTCTTGTTACAGATCCTCCGTAAACGTAGGCACAGAAAAATAATAATAACCAATCAATATGTTGTATTTTAAACGTGGTTGGAGAATTAGCAAGGCTATCCATCATGGAGTCCATCATGGCTATCCTTCAGAGGACTCACACGGGTATTGTTCACTCAGCAGTTAACTCGGTAAAAAGAGGATCTACACAGAAAATAATTTAACATTGCGAACGAATGAATTTACATCAGTTATGTTTTGTAAAGTTACTCATAATGAATCTAACCCCAAAAATTCGACTAGTATTGGAGGGAAAGTCAAAAATTGGGCTGGGATTAGTTTAATGTCTCTAATCTGGTATGTTTTCTTACTCCCATGTTTTGAACGCGTATCAGACGTTGAAATGGGGTGAGAGCTTGAGAGGGAATTATCTGCGGGGGCGTCGGATTAAAGTAGGCCCTTAATCTCACCGCCTTCGCTCTACGACTGCCTTTGTGATGAAGGCCACTCTGTTACACCCACTTGGCGCGAATCATCTTCCTCGTTCCTTGAAGACGACCATTCAATCAACGTCAGAGTCAGAAGGAGTAGTGAGGAAGGGGGAGTTGAAAATCAACAATATCCACTAATGCAGCGCGTTTTATTTATTGAATCATTTGTAACTAACGGAATATCCCGTTCATTGCACCTATTATAATATAATAATTATATGTCATATACATATCACTGGCCCGGGAAAAAACTGTCACAGAAACCGCTAGGAAGCACTACCGTCATTTCTCTTAAGTAAAGCAAGGGTAATGTTAGGGGAGCAAGACGGGCGCATCTCAGTTTATGATCGTGCTTATCGCGAAGTCGGTTCAAGACTGTTCTAAGTACTGTTCAAACCCCAAACTACACTGACTGATTCGGGCGTGGTAGCTGCCGCAGTGCAAAAGCGTTATTTGTGTAGTTAGTTATAACTCAAAATGTTGCGGTCTTCCTCTGAAGCTAAGCAAGCAATTCATGAATCTAATGAAAAATTGCTATATGAATCAGAGCAATGCTGTTCCATGTCCCAAATTATTGTATATAATTAATATCTTATCAATACATGATTAAACAACTATTATTTGGCCGACTATCTCTAATTACATGGGGTTCCCGTGATGAACCACTCAAAGAAGATAGTTGAAGGGAAGATTTAGAAAACAAAATTGAATATGAAACACACGTAGTTGAAGGTTACTTCAACTTTCGAATTTAGCAGAAAATTCAAAACACTCTCCTGATAAATGTCACATTTTGCGTTGTGGCAGTCTTCCTCCTGATTACCGACATGTACTTAAATAACCTTAGTTCAACACTGGATCTGCGAGTGGTCCAAATTACCCAAACCCGACTAGCTACCACACGATATGTGGTCTGACTCAGAGTCAAATAGTTCCACCCGTCTGCTGGTCAAAGAAGTCCCACTCGCAAAGTAACTATAAATTTATAATTTAAAATTGAGCTAACCATAAAATTCCAGGCTGATTCAGCTTAGCTTACAAAACAGTGATCCAAATGCCTGTCAACTCCTGTTTTAATTTTGTATGGTATCAAGTTGGGAAAACATAAATGAATGTTTAGGCGAAAAGGTAAGAAGCCGAAAACGGCAAATAGTGACGAAATAACACAATTTCAATTTAGCATTGTATCAAGATGAAAAATCTCAATGATTTGCCTGTTTAGCTATTGATGTAGTGGGTGGAAATGGGCAAATTTTAGTTAGAGATACAATGCTAAAAATTATTATGTAAGCTGTACACAGGGGGTAAATGGGGTCAAATTTCTTAATTAAATCTAATTAAAATTTCTTAATCTATCGACCCAATACGGAATTATTGGGTATTCTACACTTTGTTTTCAAGTAGGTATTATCAATTAATTCGCATAAAATGCGAATGAGCATTTTTAACATCTTAAAGATTATAACCTTTAGAATGCTCAATGTTTCACATAACCACAGGCGTGATACAAGGAACCGAATAGTTTTATACTCCTGTAGGCAGGGGAAGGAAGTGCAGTTGCTGAGGCTCTAATTTTTTCTGGATCTCACGTGCGTTGTTTCAGACCCTGTACCGAATCGTAATGTGTGTTCATAAAACAAATATTCGTTAGCCAAGTATTATAAATAAATTAATGTAACTAAATTCAATATTAATGACTAAATTAAGGTTTTCGGTTCGTCTCATCGACACAAATATAATGGCCTCATCGTGGCGGCAGCAGTCGTCTAAAGCATTCTACAGGTTGAGCATCTATAAGTCATTTTTCGTCCAAGTTTCGCATCGACTATAAATCGGCTTTTTAGGGCCGGCAGAGTTGTATTATATTTATGCAAGGCGTTTGTGACTTCCAAACCTTTTACTTCCAGTCTGGTCCATTTACTGGTAGGCTAGAGAGCTACCACCTATTACGTATTTATTGGCTACCAGGTCGTATTCACGTTCCGCCTTTATCGTGACAACCAATGTAATTTGCGATATGGCTTTTCACTTTCATTGATGATAATTTCATGAGATGATGAATGAAAACCATAACTAATTCAGAAAGTAAAGTATGCCCTTTAAAGGAATGTGGGTCGAAAACTTGCTGTGACTATTCTATGCTAACTTTCCTTTGTTGTTCACATTTTGGTTTATTTCCTTTCTATTTCTGGTCGGATTTGTTCGAGACGTGAAGGGCTGATGGGACTTACAGAACATGATAAACAACATGATGAACTGTTGTGGAAGAATTTGCAGCGTTTCATACAGCTTGTTTCCCCTTTTCTCTTGAACCACAGTTGTTACTAAATGAAACATTCTCCGTCATATACGTTTATACTGTTGAACATATTTACTTGTTTATTGTGATGTTTTTTGTATACCTTCATGGGTAGTTCACTACGGTAGTGGGTGGGATGGCTTAGTAGTGGAATTTCTCCCATAACTCCGGTACATGCGTGTTCTGATGACAGAGTCGCGTATCTCCCACGTACTCGTGGAAATATTTTAATCGAAACATAGCTTTTGTTGGGTCGACATAATAATTTGTAGCGGACTCTCCGACATAGGGCGGCAAGGAAGATCATGACCCTGCGCTCCGTCCAACAGGTCGACTGTTGATTCATAGGAGCGATCCAAGCTTTGAGCTCTTTTCACGTTTGAAATGCATCGAAATGAGTTTTCTCCTGTGAGTTACGATGAAATTACTGGTGCGAAACCTGCTTGTAAGGTTTTCCACTCTCCAGCCTCTGGCTATCACAAAGTGAAAAACCTGAAATACTCGGAAAATACAGAGGCCACTCCTACGATAATCAAGTATCAAGGTAAGTATCAGTCCATAATTCAGTCATCATTATACTACTTGCAACAGTCTTACTAAAAATACCCCTACCATTTTATAATTAGGTACTACATTAATTTTAAGTGGGTCTTGTTAGCGAATTTTCGAAGAAAAGGAAGCTATGGTTCTCGTACCAAAATGTATGTTTCATTCTAAGCGATGACTCTCGAGAAGATTGAGATTTGCACAAAAAATTCGTCCTGGCAATCAAAAGGCAAAGTTCGTAGATGGGAAGAATCGGGCCACTTTAAGGGGTGGTTTTGGGAAGGATTAGGGAGGAAATATTTCCCATAAATTACCAAAATGAAACAGTCTGTGACACCTCATTTTACAGGGTTCTTTATGCTGAACACGATGGTGGAATCAGAATTGCGATACCCTATTCAGTTCTCATACTGGAGCACTTTAAAGATGAAGAAACGTGGTTGTTACTTAAGATATTCTTCATGGTTCATCTGCTCTAATCTGATAATGGAATGAGATGATTTTCAATTCTGACTACACCATCATTGAAAAACATTCTGACTACAACCATCGCGTTGAAAAATCTATAAACTGATTGGTTTTTCGTCAAAAAATGGAAACAAAATTTTGATCTTATGGCCATGCTGCATGACTGTGAATTTTTCCCTTATTTCAATTTTTGTATCGACGTTTTCCCTCTGTTTCAGCACTCCGACAGTGACCGAGAGATTGTCAACACTAATTTTAACTCCCGTTAGCAGAAGCAGAGAACGTAGAATTGGAGGCTGAAGACACATATCACACAATCGGCATCAGAAGAAGTTCGGATGTCCAGTGCACTTAGTCACATTTGTCACTCATCATGTTATTGTAAATATTATAATATATTCATCTGGTTTGGAGGTTGTAGCGAAATATAAGGAGGTAAAAATGTATCTTTCTGTTCAATAGAGATGAATTTCATACTGGGAACAGGGGCTATGTTCAATCCACTAACACGAGTCACCCTTCCCAACCCACGAAGCTGGTCGGCCTTAGTAGCGTGGGCCGCGGAAAGATAATGCCATTGAATTATAAGTAAGTGGGTTTGCTGGTAGGAATTCTGTGTAACGAGCTATCATGCCGCGGGTACTCGCCGGAGATTAGATATGGTAGTTACGGTGATGAAGTGGTACTTCGGTGGTTAATTGTCCAATGTGCAGGGGTTGGTATTGAACTGGATTTGCGAAGGCAAAATATATTTGTGGGGTATCGATCTAAACTCGGATTAAAATAGTTTAGCAGTTCACTAACTAATAACTTTTGGCTGTGCGAGTAATGAACAGCTCAACCTGCATGATGCCGAAACACCTACCGATTAGTCCATTGCCGTTCACAGCTCCAGTTAATGAGAGAACCTCATGCAATATCTAGGAACGCGGCGGCGATCCGCCCCGCCTAGCAAATAAGTTGAGCAAAAAAATCCGCGTTTGCATGAACGGTACCAAGTGTATATTTACCGGACGTCACGAAAAGCGTTTTCCAGGTACCTGCATCTCGGCTACTTTTTGACCGATCAAATTGAAATTTGGTGTGTATCTTATCTGATATGATAATAGAAAACCTTGAAAGTTTCGGGCCAGTAAGCCCAAAGGAAGGTTTTTAACTTCTTAAATCTTGTTTTTCGCTCTAACCTTGCTCTTTTTTTGGTTTATTATCTTCGATAATGAACCATTGGAATCGCCCAAAGAAAAAAAAATTTTAACCCCCCCTCAAAATTTGTTGGTTTACGTTTCAAGATACGTAGATTCAGAAAATCGAATAAAAAAAAATCCGTCCGTCCGCCGTACGCCGTCCGCCGTCCGCCGTCCGCCGTCCGCCGTCCGTGGCACTTTGCCCAGTTAGCGTTGAGTTAAAATTACGAAATTTTTTTTATGGGTTTCGACCAACCCCACAATGGTCCTCGAAACTTTTCATAACCCTAGGTCAAGGGGAAGGGGTTCAAAACGAATTTTGAAATTTTGAAAATTTCATATCTCGAAAAATTCCCATCAAACGGTATGTTTTTTATTTCATATTTAGATGGAGTTTGTTCCGTAGAATTTTTTAAGACCATCCGCAGCTTTGTACGACCAGCCGTTCGTTCACAATGACGGCTCAAAGATTGTGCCTCACAACACGATCGTAAATCAAAATGTTGAAATACTGGTCCATTTTCATACTAACAAGCTCTTTTGAACATCATATGGCTTAAGTGATGTCGAGTTTGTTGTTCTGAGGTGCGTTTCGTGCTACGGAAATGAAGGTAATTTCGAATGTTTGTTGGTAGGTAAGTACTTCTTTTATAGAAAAATTATTACCGACGTAGTATTAAAAACCAAAGAATTATATCGTATTAATTAATCATAATTAATAATAATTATTATTAATAGGTAATAAATATGAATTATTAATACCTAACAATAAATTATAATAATTTTCACTAGGTACTTGATACAATTGTTAATAATTAGTGATAATTTATAATAATAACAAATTATTATTAATGATTAATAATTAATTATTCATCTAACATTTAGGATCTAGACATTTAGACCTAGTGATCTAGACAGAAGGGTGATCTGTACAAAGAAGATAATGAACCGTTGTGTCAAGAATTTGCAGAGTTTTTCTTCTCCAGTTAGGAAATTCTACATTCTCTCCACCAACACCAATTGACTTGAAATTTCGCTCAGAGCTTCGTTTCAACTGCACACAGTGCCTTTTAATAGATTTAACTCAATTTCTCAACCCAAAAAAATTTCAGAAACAAAAAAAAATAGAAATTTAGGTTAATTTTGGCCACTTTGACGAGTGACAGGACCAATCAAAGGAACCAAAAATACAACAACATAAGTGTTAGAAAATAATAAGGTAAATTTGATACGGAAAGGTGGTGTAAAGTCCCATTGATTACATGGGGCATCCAGGAGTAGTTAGAATAGTGATTAGACAGTCACTTAGGTAGTTACCGAAGCTCCTTAAATAGTCGAACGATTACAGAATATTTAACCTCATTGTTCCTATCAGTTCAAACAATCAATAATGGGACAAGGAAGGATATTCGAGTACATTTAGTTATCTCGGTACATTTAACAAGTTTAATCTTGGAATCAACAAAATAATGAGCTCGATAATGTTATTTACTTATTCATCCTACGAAAGGTATGTACATTCATTTTAATGAGACTAGTCTTTTAGCGCCGGCTAATTTAAGTCCTGCCTGTTGTAAGGTTACAACCATTAACTTAACGACAATGTGTGCCACAGTGTATACACTCGTCCAGGCTCCCGCACTGATCTGAGATGGTAATTTAATTTAAATGCTAATTGACACAACTTGCAAATTTATCCCTCCGCTCCCGGGCATTAGAGGAGCCGTTGTCACATGTCATTGTACAGTGTTTGTCTTGCTGAATCGTGATGTTGATCAATCACATGAAGCCGATTTCTCCGCTTTCGGTACTGTGTCCATCCAACGAGAGGTTGACCGTTGCGGCCAATATAGTTTCATAGTAATCGGAGCTGGTTGTTTCAAAAATGTGTTACGCTCGATGTTACAATGTTGATGTGGAAGTCATTTTAGCACATCGTTGAACAGACCACATAATTATGTAGATGACGATATCCAAGTTGTAAAATGTTTTCGGTGAGTAGTGGGCATGGGAGTCAAAACTGAACGAACCCACTACCCCGTACTGTAGGCCTAATATTGGGTACTAACGTAGCTTTCCTAGAAACGCTTGCTTGATAGAAAAAAGCGTATGATTTGTAAGTTACGAGTGCTCACTTTCGATATAGATTAGTAAATGTGAAAAGTCAGACCTACTATGTCCACAATGCTGTTGGTATGGTTGTATTGAGAATATCCTCATATAAATTTGATCTACAGGAGCACCTATTTCCGACGTATGAAAATTATGCTTGCCCTAATAATGACAAACCCTTCACGTTCAATCAGCTATATCCATGTTAGATCCGCCCATGTGGCGGCTGCCAGTTGGAATCCATTCAGCCATAACATCTACACACCGCTCCAACATTCAGTGTAGCCCTCAACAGATTCTCACGCCCCAAGTTCAAGTTTCTTGCAGTGATGCGCTCATAATATACGAGAGTGCCCGGTGGAAATCCTTTGAAAAACGGAACGCGGCTTCCGCTTTGATCACATTCAGGAATATTAATAATCTCGCCGTTCTCACATCTTTTCCCTGTGCACAGGCCGACGTTACAGCCTTGTGGAGATTTTTCGACAGTTGTCTAGGTCGACCATATCGCGTGAATGGCTCTTTCAATGTTCTACTCGTTGCTCGATCTTTTCATCGTATCTGCATGCACGTTGATGTGTAAGCAGTTAAAACGAATCGTTATGAATACACTTTTGAACTCAGTATTTATTCCGAGTAACCTGATATGGTTACCAGCGCTTTATTTCGTATTATACTCGAACTTCTCATATTTCTCATTAGAGTGAGCTTGTGGGGGTCTGAAAATATTTAATTAAATTACCTGTTGAACTTTTGAGAATCCGAACAAAATCCGATACACACATAAAATATCATCATTGTCACCAAGTTTTTCTGGATTACCATCAGACATTTACTTCAATTGGCGAATCTCGAATATATTTTGAATCTAGCCAGGATCAACCAGAATCCGCCGAAAATTGGTTAGATAAATAATAAACAAACTAATATTATGAATTGAAAATCCATGAGCCGAAATAGGGTTATTTGACAGTTGTGACATCAACAAGCCCTTAGTTCGGCATCAACTTTATTCTATTAAGGGCGTTTTAAGGTCCTTTTCAACGGTTTTACAGTCTCCTTAGACACGTTCTGAAGAGAGAATCAGTGCAATACAACGGAGGATAAAAGAACGGGCATATAACCCATCCACGTAAACCCCATTACACGTAGAAAGAGGGTAATTTCGGATTTTTGTCTGCAGGTATTTCTTCATATAAATGGGTGGCTGTGTAAAAGAGTTAAAGAAGTTCGGCCCGGAATTTTGTTTGACAAAAGACGAAACCATCACTGAGCTATTTACTACCCCTTGATTCACAGAGGTCCTGTGTACTTAAGAGACTTTATATACAGATAATAATTATACAGAATATTAATCTAGGCAGGAGGAACAATGAAGAAAATAATAAATAGTTGAGAGTTGTGGAAAACTTTGTAGCGTTTCATATTCGACATCCGTATTCTACGGTACTGGTGATTAATGATTGAAAATATTCAACCAAAAAATACAACATAAGCTATCGTCTCCAAAGAGCATTTCAATTCACCCTTAGCCAAGTCGTCAGTTTATTCTATTCTCAGGAAAAGGCCGAATATTGAAATCGCCGTTACAAAAAACAAACTCGTGAAAAGAAGTTCTTCGGGTCCTCTTGAAGTTTGAGAGAAAATTCTCCACGTGCTTTCTTCAAAAATATTTTTTCTCTTTTATTTACGACGCCAAGGGAAATACCGTCCACCTCTATCGCTCCCCTCTACTCAAAAAACCTTCTGATTATTCAAAGCACGGTGTTTCATCTTCTTGCCTTATAAAATGCAGAACGCCTTTTCATTATTACCTTTTAAACGTTTTTTCTCCGTTTTTTTAAAATGTTTTTTCTTTTTTTAAGAAAAACTTATTGTGAAAAGATTAAACTCAAACGACTGGGAGAGAGGGAGCAGGGAAAAGCCTTGTCTCACCTCCTTTGTCGCATATATTTCTCTACTTGAGTGGTATTTACTGCTTTTTGAATCCCAATGAATGAAAATATATTTCCACGCTGTTTTTCTCTATTGGCCGTTTGAAGTTCTTCGAAGAGCTGTTCAGAATCACGGTTTTGTGATTGCGGAAATGGAAGGGACTCCCTTCAGGGTTTTAGCTTATTCCAAGACATTGAAGTGAAAATGAAACGTACTGCTATAGTAATAAAGTGCTGTTTGAACTTTCAACGCACAGTAGCGATCTCAAACCAACTCGTACAACTCTCTAGTCTCCTGGGAAGCTCACTAACGCTTTCTTCAGTTGTATCACGAGCAGATATTAAAACACGCTTATACGAACTCACGAAAATAAATACTTTCAACAAATAATATTGCAACAGGATAACCTCACTCTGCTCACTAAAGAACGGAGAACCGAAATTATTATTTTTGAAGAATTGCCTGTGCGGCGTCCAGGTGCTGCTATTCAGCTAGAATTACCTAAATTCTGATCAAAATAATGTCATCTAACCATCAGGAATGGTATCTAACCAGCATGGATGTCAGATTTACGTTACTACTGCCTCGTTTAACCCCGCTTCTTTAATCAGAGCAGGTAGGAGTTGGCTTCAGGAACCCCTCAGCAGTTCCCAGCTCTATCCTGCTTAAAATGTAAGTGCTAACGAGGCTACATACCAAATTACAGCTTTATACAGTGAATAGCATAGAAATTAGCTTTAGGAGCCACTTAGCTAATTTCGGCCTATGCTGCTCAAAGTGTAAGTCGTAAGGAGGCTTCATGCCAAATTACAGCTTCATAAAGTGAATAGTATCGAAATTAGCTTTAGGAGCCATTCAGCTGATCCGGGGCCTGGGGAACCTGAAGTTAAAATGCTAAGGAAGCTACATACCAAATTACAGTTTCATAGTGTGATCAGCATAGAAGTAGAATGGCGTAATGTACGGACGGTCTCAGCCAGTCAGACGAAGGCTAAAACATGTTCCATGTTAAAAAAATATATTATTATAAAATTAATTAATATTAATATAAAATATATAAAACAAAATATATATAACAAAAATTTTAGTTAACTCTCGTAGAACAGAGTTTATATTTAATAATATTAAGGAGCAATTTTCGTAGAACATATTATAATCCCTGTACTACGAAAATTGCTCCTCTATGGTACTTCAGCTCGATTTTCAGTGTTTATCAGCAGATTCTATTTCATCGTAGCATTGTGATATCGAGTTTCCTGTTCTGCAATTTTTTTTTGGTCCACGATAAGCTGTTATTATCATGAAATGAGTTTGAAGTAAAATTTGACACGACAATAGCTGACACAATAACTGAACAGGTTACTACTCTGATGAATTTCAACTGTTTGATGATCTAACAGGCCTGGTAGCACGGACGGCATTCGTTGCTGGGCCTTACCAAATTTGGCGCGGAATCTTAGTACGAGTAACGGCAGAAAAGAGGGGAAAATTATGTTCACCCACTTACCTTCGTCCTGCTTTGTTTCAAAGTATAATGTTTGCCACAAAGCAGCGTTGTGCAGCTATTACAGACGTACCTATCAAAATTGGAATTTTCTAAACTTCAAAACTCTATTTTTAATCAACGGGAAAGCTACTTGACCGTCCAACCACACCTAAGAAAAACACCAGAGGTTCAGTCACTCCATTAGGTTGATTAGACCAATTTGGGCGGCCACCCATTAGGCGAAAAAAACACGGAATAATATCAGTCCCATTATTCATTCCGTCAAGCGCGTGGAAGTTTCGACTTGTCGTTAAATCCATAAGTTTTACGACGTCAGCTCCATCAAACTTGTGTATAAAATCGAGGTCCACGTTAGTTGGGACTAGAGTGATATTGAAATTTCGAATCACACCCAGGCAAATACGCTGTCTTGATATTTGGTGCGATTTGATAACACGAATTGTTATTCATGATGGTTTGGGATTCAGCGGTTTATAGAATCTACTAATTGCAAAGAAAACTTTTGTTTTGGCGGGATCATCGTTGCTCAGCTTCTTTTATTGGCCAGCAATCAACGGATTCCCGCGGTTTCATTAAAATTTATTTGGGAATTCATAAAATATTATTAATGGGAGCGAAGAGAGATTACGCTTCTTCGTAATCCCCGCTTTGATTCGTAATTAACGAACGGGTGGTTTCGATCTTCAAAACTCAACCTCGAATTTCCGAATGAACTCCGTTGAATGAACTCAATTGTAGGTGGCATGACGGGAGTGAGAGTTACGTTCGGAGAAAATGGAAAAGAGTTGGGCTTGGAGAAATATGAGCTCGAGGTTTTCCTCGCTGAAGCTAAGGATTACCAATTACCCGCACTTCCATTATTGCAATGAGGCCGACTCGGGACGCCCATTGAAAAAACCCTTGTAGGTAGTAGCGCCAAGGTGATTTTGATGTTGCTAGAAAAGTTTTACCTACAAAAGTTGCTCTATGCCGCTGTTACTCAACGTTACGAACCCTCAGTAAATTCGCAAACTGCCAGTTTTTTCCGTCATTTTGAGGTTGAAAGAAAAATAATCAGTGCTGATTTATACTATACCTGTGACAGAACGTTCAGCCCAGTGCTGTAATGTAATTGCCATTCTCAGTGTTTCAGGTACCTACTCTCCTTAATTACTGGAAATTCTGTTATTTTTTTCCCTTACACTGAAAAACAACGTTTTCATTCCATTTTGTGTTTTCTTTTTTCTAATTGAGTATATTTAGATTAATGTTTGTATTATTTTAGCGAATTTTTGAGAAAAAAGAGCTATTGTTCTCTAACAAACTGTTTGTGTTGGTCACTAACAAACTATAAGAAAAGTCCATAAACTGAGTTGTTATTAGGCAAAAAATAGATGCCGACAAAATTAGTTATATATCAGGTGTTTCTTCAAAAATGTGTTCTTATATCCATAATGCATGACTCGATTTTTAGGTTAGTGGGTGTCGTTTTGTCGACAATACGAAAACTTCCTGTGAATGAGTGTATCATTCATTCTGTGCCACACAACCTCCCCTAGATGTTACAGTGTAAATTTAAAAAATATATTCATTTATTTATGTTACAACTTTATCACAACGTTCAGCAAATTGGCTGGATTGATTGTATTGCCAACTACGACAAATGAGTAGTCTAAGAGGTAGGCATTTTTGATAGTTTAAGTGGTTTAAGTTAACTACAACTGTTGTGAGTTGACGCGACTGGCAACGTATTTTGAATACCTTCAAACACAATCGAGAGGCTTCTTTATTCACCCAGGACTTACCTACTATTTGGAAGCTTTACATTTTTTAATTTTACTCCCTTGTTGATAATATCAGGTTTAGCGCGAGAGTACCTCACCATAATTGTGGTTTGAACCGTTAGTTGTTGAGTCATACAGGTAGTTGTCCAAGCAAATGTTCAGTAATTTATCCAGGATGAGGCTCAGATGTGATACTCCAAATTTGCTTGTCACCCACTATATGGTGACATTGACGCTGTCAGTGACCCTCCTCCAAGTCGGGTGTAGCCTACCAGGGTCCATGATAAACGGCAAGTCAAAACTGATTCCCACCTGAGACCTGTCCCGCTTGGAGTGTTGGTAGCACCGGACGGTAACATTTTATTCGCAACCAACCTCCGGGGTGGTTTATGATTCAACGCTACTCTTTATGTTCAACACTCAAGGGTGTCATTAATATGAAGGAGATTGGCCATTGAGTGATGAATTACCACTTAATTTCTTCCTTCAAATCATAGTTCGACCATAATTATGACGCCGAGAGAACATGTTAGAGTCCATTTTAATATAAAGAAAACTGCAACAGAGTTTCACTTCCGGATCTACTCTTACTCCTATCAAAGTATAAATAATTGAAAAAATCCAAAATTGTCCAACATGTTTATTGCTAATTGTTTACGGAGATTTCTTGATATAACAATACTCCAAGTTAAGTCCGACTTACATTTTAGGGATATCCCTCTGCCCAACCTGCTCAACTCACCTCCCTAGAAGAATAAGACAAATTGATTCGAGACTCAGTCAAATTGTTGGTTTTTCTATCCATTTGACTCGTAGAGGGGGGGGGGGGCGTTGTGGGAGCAAATTCTTTAATTTTTGCACACAACAAATAATTATAAATACACCTACTTAAGTAGTTGGCATATTATCAGTTTTATTCGCTGAACTCATCACTTTCAAGATTTCGAACTAATCATTTATCTCTACATAAACTGTAAATTTTTATTAACCAAGACAACATTGACCTATTGTCGGCTGTTAAACTCAATTTCACGAATCGACGATAGATGTTAATAGATACTCTCACCGGCGACCTAATCGGCCATCTTTCCCCGTTAATGATTGAGCTGATCGGTCCGTGGAATAAATATTGACTAAGCCAAAGCTGTATGCAAGACTCGTTGTTATTCACAAAAATAACACACGCCCACGGTTTATGTTTTTGTTTTATTGGAACATCCGATTTAATTTAAGCTACACGAATAATAGGCATCCAAGTTAAGTAGATGCGATCAACTGCTATGTACAGAAATCTTCATGATAAAACAGGTTTGGGTAATTCTGAGCAATTATCCGGTCAACTCCGATATTTCTCATACTTAACCATGATATATGTAGAGTAGTAAATATCAATATTCAGACCGAAATAAGTGTCGGAAAAGTCCACGCGATAACAGTGGCTTGCGGGAGACGCGCGGAAGGCCAGTTGTGACAGTACCGTTATGGCTAGTGGTTCCTCCGATAAACCTCCCCCAATCAACTGATTAGTACCATATACTCGTTGATTAGTTGATTACCATATAGATCAAGTGGACGGGGTTGCGGAATAAAAACATCCTCCAATCAACTGATTAGTACCATATAGATCAGTTGGGCATATAGATCAAGTGGACGGGGTTGCGGAATAAAAACATCCCCCAATCAACTGATTAGTACCATATAGGGTTGTGTTTATTAATGTTTAATGACATAACACTACTACATGACGGGCATATTTTATTTCGTGGCAAAACACCATGATTATACAAAAATGTATCTAAACGATCGGAATCATCTGACAACACAGCAAAACTCAAAATAGTATTTTCACATTCAACACATAGAAACGGGTTCGCACTACTAGTACTAGCCGACATCACGCACAGAACTGGCCTGCAGCAACAGCGTTCAGAGTCACTAGGCTCGGCTTGGACTTCGACCCCGTTATCGCTTATCGTTATCGCTTCCTGCCTTATCGCATTACGTTTGCGACGTCTAATTTTGCATTCTATTATTGTCTTTCCTTGTCTATAACATTATACGAAAGTTTGAGAAATATCGGAGTTGACCGGATAATTGCTCAGAATTACCCAGGTTTGGTTTATGTGATGTTATATCATAATTACTGTCAATTGCCTGGAAAGAGGTGCTATTATCTCTTGAAAAAAGTTAATGGTTTATCATGTAGGGCATTGCATGAATGAGTTGGTCAAAAGGTGAATTTCATATACTTCCTACGTTCTTAAGCTACATGTATCTGACGTTTCTCTGAAATATACCTGTATTATTATATTAATTTGAATTCAATTCCTTCAGAGCTGTTTCTTTGAGCCGGCGTTGAGGCGACTCGAGTGCCATTAAGTCAATTAGTCTGGCGAAAGGCCAACTTAGGGCTAATTCTCTTCAGCGCCCTGCTCTTCCCTTAATCTCATAACCATATCGAATTATTAGCAAACCCAACTGCGTAATACAACCGGCACTTGTTCATAGGTCTGCAACGTGAGCGGGTGAAATAATAATAATTCGTTGAATGAACATAGTAGCATGGCAAACCTTCCCTAAGCTTTCATGAGAACGACCTGAGGCTTAATAACGAATACATCTAACGACCGTTAAAGCTTATGGTAATTTGTTGATGCATTCATCACGTTAGGAATAAGTCGAAAATGGGGAGGGAACGAGTGAACCCATTATTCGAGTTGATCTACTTAATAATTCAATTGACAATGTACCAAGCAGCTAATTTGCGGAAACAGGCTGAGTGAAGTGGAGTTTTTGTAAAGTCTTTGTTCACTGTGATGGGTCGTACCATTACTACCAAATCAGTCGTGGAGATAGGACGGCATTCAACCGTTCATTCGCTGCTCTTTTTAACAATAGCATTTTTTTTTTTTCAAACTGGGAAATGGTTCAACTTGGGAGTGGATCAATCGATTGTGGAAATTCAACGGGCCAAAAACTCTTTCCTCGGTAATCACCGTATAGAGGTATTAAAAAAAGAACAGCGTGATTTATGCCGCCCCGAAACCACGGCTTTGGAAAGACATGAACGTGAGAGGCTACGGGGAACTGTCAGTTTATTTACAGCCATATTTGTAATGCTCTGTTTGTCACGAACGTCGCTTTTATCCAACGGGAACCCTTTTCTGTTCTACTATCCATTTTGTTTCCGAAGAGAATACCGGAAAAAAAGGGGTGAGCGTGAGGGAGGGTTGGGCTCGAGGAAAAATAAATCCATCCAAATTAAGCCTCGGTCATGTTTTTTCATTGGTCCGGGGTTGAGAGTTTTTTTGCCCGGTCTTGGGCATCCGGAGACGTTTGCGATGGACTAAAGGGTTAAAGAAGGGCTTCAATGTTCCCGCTCGCTGTTCTTCCAGCGTCGAGAAAGTTAGCGTACGGGGGTTGGGGCGGTGTCGGTTGAGACGGTCCAACTGAATATTTCTCGACCGACAACCGCCAACAAGTTTGAACCATTAATCTTCCCGTGACGAAAACGCCTTCCGTTCTCTCCATTCGAACCTATACATGCGCCATGTCAACTTTCTTTCACGACTCGTTGGCTGTAGGCAATAGAAGTATCTGAAATATCGAAGATCTGTAAGAGCTGACTTCCTCCACTCTGTCTCTTCGGAAGAGCCGCTGCTCACTGGCTCCTTGCTGGACATCCCCTGAATAGTCGTTATCTTCGATTTACTCAAACTGACCTCCAACACCTTGAGCAGTTAGGTAGCCTCCAGATCGCCAATACTGGACTGCAGTCAGCCCACTGTCTCCCCCAGAAGAATCATAATATGATATGTCTGCACAATCATATTGTGTTGTAAGCATACTGTGCTTATTTTAACTTTTCCTCCTGAGACGCCGCTTGGAAGGTAGTGGACCACGTCATTCAAATACAGAGGATGGGGCATAGGATGGAGCTAAACAGACACCCCTGACGTACTCCCCTATCGATACTAAAGGCCTCCAATCCGTCCGTATCTTAAACTGAGGCTCTCACTACCGCATACAATGCATGTCATACGTATTAAAACCTGAATGAATTGCCTCCAAATATTCGAATCCACAAGCTTTCGAACATCTGATCATGACTTATCCCACCAAAACTGTGTCGCTGGGGTGCTATCGTTAATTGCAAATGGCACATTGCAAAAAGCACTTCAAAAAGTCTTCTCGCCTCATGAAAAGTCCTGGAAAAATATCCCACAACCTCTTATTATTTTCATTATAGATCACACGTCGGTCTTGATCACCGTCACGTATACAAATAAATTGAGAGGTAATAAGGTAAAATTTGACGTAGTGTTATATAGAAATTCAGTTGAGAAATTGATGCAGCCTTTATCTTTGCAAGTAGCACACAATGGTATGACATATGGACATTGTGCTACTTGCAAACATAATATTGTATACCGAGCAGTCAATATTTGCATATGTCTCTCAATAAATTAATTAATAAATATATAAATCTTATTCTGGTCATTAATATCAAATCTTAAATTTTAGCTGTGACAATGATATTATAGTGAATAGCATAGAAAATAACTTTAGGAGCCACTCAGCTGATCCTGGGTATTTTCTGATTAAAATGTAAGTCCTAAGGAGGGTACATAGCAAATTAGAGATTCATAGAGTGAATAGCATAGAAGTGAATAGCTTCAGGAGCCGTTGAGCGGATCCTGAGCCTTTTCTGCTTAGATTGTAAGTCCTAAGGAGGCTACGTACCAAATTACAGCTTCATAGAGTGAGTAGCATAGAATTTAGCCTTAAGAGCTACTCAGCTGATCCGGGGACTGAGCACCGTTAAAGTCCTAAGGAGGCTTCATACCAAATTACAACTTCATAAAGTGAATAGCACAGAAATCAGCTCTAGGAGGATATTTGAATCATACAACTTTGTGTCACGCAACTTTTGGAATGACCCCGGCCATAAGACATATCCATGTCAAAAAGTGAAGGAATCAAGCGAACTCTAACGAACCCACACTTGTAGTAACGACGTGATTGTAGTAAAGATTATACAGCATACAGAACAGTGATGACATAACGGTGATCTACAGGTACAGAAAATGATTTACCGTGGTGGATGAATTTGCAGCATGTTTATAATTCGATATTCAGATTCGGGACTTTAAATGGCGTGGAACAAATTTAGACCACATTAGGAGTCGCTACACTCCTCTCTGATTTGAAAACAATATGACGGCCCTAATCTCGTCGCTTAGCGTCTCGGGAACATCCTCGAACAACCTATGTGAACGTAATTCACTGAATAAAATACTGAGGTTAGCATTAAAATACTGACGTTAAAAGAATAATATTTTCTACAAACTTGCCCGACTTTCTGATAGTGTCGTATGGACCTACCCGATGTCTGTGCATTATGGCTCTGGCTCGTACGTAATAACCCTTGATATCGTAAACGGACCTATCCCCTTCAGATTATCCGAAATTCGTACGATAAAACTCCCAAGACGTTGAATGTGAGAGTGGGCATAATGCGTTCACCCATTTGCCTCCCCAGTGTTTCTTACTCCATCAACTTGAAATTGTATACATTCCCTCCAGAATAATAAATTCTTTCCCCGCTGTTTCGAGGAGACCACGAGTTTTTCTTGCGGAATATAGCTGGAGTTCAACTCCGTGTGGGTGGTAAAAGTTCCACTTCCAAGACGAACTGAAAACTTCTGAAACTGTAGTATTTTTCTTGGTTTTAAGAATATTTCTAGAATATCTTGTATGTGTCAGCAATCTTGGAATCATCACACCATGTATGATAAACTAACTGTGGTATATGAGGTAACAGCGAACGAATCGGTAGATTAATCTTGAGGCACGGTTGTTAGAAGTCAATCTTGTATGTCAACAATAACTAATCAATTGCCACATATATGAGCTAATTGCGTATGTACGGGGGTTTCATGATTGAATCCCAAGTTCAAAGCCCAAGCGAAGATCATATAGTGTTCAAAGGGCATGGATACACCATGGATACGCCGTTGGTTTACGTATTACACCTTATTAATTTCACCTCGAAGAGATCATTGACGCTATTGCGAATCCACTCATCCGATGCAGGTTGCATAGCCCGATATTACGGCAATTTATAATCGATCAGATACGAGCGTTGTTGGAACAATTCTCACAGTTACCGGTAGTTATTACCAGTCTAGCGGTGTCATCCCTCTTATTGTCTAGGCATGGGGACATCATATATACATACGAGCATAAGGGTGAAAACAGCTTTGATGTTGTTTCAGCGTTCTCAGTAAAATGGGATGGGGAAGTGACAGGACGAGTGCCAAGGGAGGAAGGCTTTGCTGAAATATCAACAAGTTATATGCAGTACAATAGTTGATACAATGCGAAGTTTGTCACCTTATTCAAGGAAATTGGTTCGAAAAACAATTAGGTCCAATACCAAATAACGTGTGACGTACTCAAGTTCTCTCAATTCAAACACAAAATTTGACCATCTCCATAAAACCGTGATTCTTAGGATAGAATCACAAAATGTTATGGTAATTTTTCAGTTCATTCTATTCGGAGACGACTGCGTTATCTAGACCACCTTTGTGTACAAGCTCACTGTTCATTCAGCAATGCTCACCTATGATTCCATGTCCAAAAATAGTTGATTAGATTAGAGCAAATGAACCTTGTAGAACATCTCAAGGAACAATCACGTTTCTTCATCTTCAAAGTCCTCCAGTTTGAGAACGGAATAACACATCGCAATTCTGACTTCACCATCGGCTGTAGAAAAATGAAAATAATAGAAACTGAAACTGGAAAAAGAAAAGCACACGTGGTGACCTATCAAGTAGGATTTGGGGAGTTTGAAAAAATAATTGATGGACCGTCGATTGCTGGGAAGTTACTGATAGGCTACGTGGAACGTTTCCCCTGAGGAGAGGAGGGAGTTTTAGCCTCCAGAGCTGCCAACCTAGAGGGGATGCAGGCCCAGGGGAAGTGCATGGAACTGCATGGAGCTGCACAACCATGACAGACTCACTCGTGTGCTAGTCATCCATTAAAGTATGGTATGAATCTCGTATACCTTCGAGATTGGCTCTACACTGGCGTAGTTTCAATAGGCAATTTCGGGGAAGGGGGAAAACCCTGGAGCGACGAAGAGATGAAGTGGCGGAAAACGAACATTATTTATGTTAGAACAGCACCTTCTCTCCTCCGACTGTTGGCTGTATTTTAGGGCCCCCATTCTTAATTCCAGTGTAAAATATGAGCGAGGAGGAGCGGACTGGGTGGAATGGAAAAGCCGAGTTTTTCTCACCTTTGTCAAGTGGCGTGTGAGGGGGAGGAAGGGGGAAAAGAGAGGAAAAGCGTTACACCACGCGGTACACGACCTACCGACCTACCTTGGGGTATGTGACGAAGGTTCTATCGCACCAGAAGCAGTAAAACCTGCGAGATATGATTTACGACAGGCGATTCCGCGGGACGCTATTGCCCCCGCTGGGCCTTGTGTTTTTTTCCTCAGCCATTTCATGCCTTCCCCACCCATTACATCCCCGTCCCTCTCGCGGTCTGAATCTGTTGTTTGGAGTTGTGAGGCTACAGATGAACTTGCCACGACAATCACGTAGTTCTGCGGTCGTGAAACCACTGAGTATGAATGACTTTCAAGCAGTGTACAAATAACATTTAATATCTGCTGCCCTGCGAAGTCATAAAAAAAATATTAACCGACAAGTACCCTAAAAACCACCATCCATTATTCAAAACCTCCAGGGCTTTTGGGGAAAAATAAAAATTAGTGTTTCAGATCTACAGATTAATTTTGTTCTCAATTTGTATTATCTCGTAACAATTTTTCTGTTCTGTTCTATGAAGAACATAACTTGGTATTACTGCTGATTGAGTAATACCAAGGGGATTCGTATTCGACCGAAAGTGTGTCCCTGAATACAACCCTCACCAGATTTGTTGTCACTTCACAAGGTCGACGGGGTTTTATCGATCGAAATCCACTGAATTCCCCATGGTTGCTTTGCGAGGTTGGTATGATGCTGCAAACGGTTTTGCAATCCCCTGATGCTACCAAGCATGAGCAAGCGGACCGCTTGATTTATGAACTTGTTCGTTGTTAACCACCCACATTGGGGTATTTATTTGTGTAGTACAAGAGATAGCACAAATTTGTGCTACTAATTTGTGTGGTCAAATTTAATAGGCTCAAGCTATGCCAAAACCCAACCACGGAAAAAAAAACATTTATAATATAACGCTTGAAGAAATCAAAAAATCCACAGTCATGAACAAACTTTTGAAGAAATAACTGGTTTTGTGTAAAATGTCTCCATTTTACTGGTTTTATTACAAATTTTGACGAGTAACACCTCAGTTTATAGATTTTTCAACGCTGAACACGATCGTGATGTCAGAATTGAGATATATCTCATTCCGTTATCAGATCAGAGCAGATGTACCGGGAAGAACATCTCAAGTAACTACCACGTTTCTTCATCTTCAAAGTGCTCCAGTTTGAGAACAGAAGAGGATATTGCAATTCTGACTTCAACGTCGTGTTTGGTGTACAAAACCTTTTAAAATGAGGTGTCACTTGTCAGACTGTTTAATTTTTGGAATTTATGGGTAATCCCACGCGTGAAACTCCCCAAACCCTCCTTAGAGCCCGAATCCAGCTTATCTACGAAATTAAACGAGTGTATAATATATATTATATAATAATATAATATTATATAATAATATATTATACATATGAGTTTTTAGTGTCTTTTGTAGGTTTATTCAGAATGGTCTTGAATGGATTTTGGTAGGTATACATTTTTTTCGGAAATTCGATTTTATAAATTTTGGACCGAGGACAATAGCAAAGTCACGAAACATTTACAAACAAATTGAAAATATTTGTTAGTCAGTAGAATCTACTGGTACATCCCAATCATGACCGCCAATCTATAACACCTCTTCATTCCAAATCCTACTAGCTTGAGACTTACCAAAATCGTATCGCTTCCGCTATAATGAATTCCTCGGTTCACAGTTACGGTTTTCGTTGCAGTAGTATGACGGTAATATGAGCGTCATTACGGTCAATATCCTCCGTGAAAGAGGCATTGTTACGGTCTACCGACGACGATACCCGAGGTAACTTCCCATGAAAGTAGAACCGGAGAAACACGAGATGAAATAAAGATAAAAAAAGTTTCCCTATTCTCCGGCATCGTGTAGATATAATTCGTTTTTCACCGTTTCCGAAGCTCGGAGGAAACGCTTTTCCGTGTGACGTCTGATCCAAACCTGTCACGAACATCTGGGCGCGGCTGGAGTACGTTCTCTCTGAAGGGACGAAAAAAAAGACGGGTCTGTAACTCTGAACATTTTTTCCAGAGGTGGAGATACGTTCATTCTTCACTCTCCACACCGGGCAGATCAACGGAAAACCAAATTGTTGCATTTCAAACGCACGAATATCTCTTAATAAGTACTTGGACATCACAGTTAGGTACGCTGTGTCCTATGAGCTGTTCGAGGGTTATTCGCCGACGAAAGGATTTGAATTCAAACAAGGTTAACCGAGGGTAGTGTCCTACGTGGATTTCTTGCGATCTCACAAAGACAGAATTTATTCAAAATAGAGACATATGTAAAGTGAAATAAGATTGAATAATATTGCTCGTCATAGGTCAGAGACCCGTGTCAACTAGACAAGAGCTGCAGCAGCAGAGCAGTTATACCTTATGCTATAGCATGGTTACAAAAAATAAAATAAAAGAAAACTGGAACTATACACTTCTAGTAACATTAAATTAATTTAAATTATCTGCCTAAACGAGAGAAGAGAGTAGAATAATCAAACATAGGCGCTAACAATGATTGCATTGGCTTCTTCTACAGTCAACCCGATCACCCACGAAATGATTTTGATTTTGCAGGCTTGATTTTTCGACGCTCGCTCACCATTCGTGTTGTTTTGTTTTGTTGTTTATTGCTAGCTTGCTTTCATTTCTCTACATTAAACCAATTTTGTTCCCGTTCCTTTTTTCGCTTAAGGCATGTTTTTCTAGCGACAGACAGGAAAAGTAAATATCTCGTCAAATTCATATTGAACGGTATAGTTTTTAGTTCACATTTAGATAGAGTTTATTTTGTAGAATGTTAGATGACCATCCGCAGCTTTGTACGACCAGCCGTTCAAAGGTTGAGCCTGTCAACACGATCGTGAATCAAACGGTTGAAATACAGGGGCGGCATGGGCCAGCATTGGCCAGGCGGCACAGCTGAAGAAGTACGGACGTGCCGCTCGGGTTTGCGGTTACAGGCCCGGACCCATTCACGCTGTGCCGCTCGAAATCGAGGAGGGTTGGGCGGATTATGCGGCATGATGTGGAGATGCCGCAGGTCGCCCGATACATGCCACCTGGTACGTGCCGCCTGCCGCCCGATACGTGCCGCATACCACCTGGTACGTGCCGCATGCCGCCCGGGCTATTTCGTCAATCACCTCCATTCCAACGCTCAACTGTCAAAAAGCTCGCGACTACGAAAAGATGGAGTGATGAGTGGACATTTTCAATTTTTCTTCGGTACCTACAAGGATCCTCGTTGGTAAATTACAAAATTTTTAAAAATCCACAGTCACGCAGCATGGCTACAAGAGCGAATTATCGAACAAATTACTGAGTTTATGTAAAATTTGATGTTTGGAACATCTCAATAAACCATTTTTTGCCGAGAAACACCTCAGATTATCGGAATGAGGAAAGAGTGTTGTGTGAGGAAAATATTTGAAAATATTTCTCTCTATTCTCGCCCTTTTACCTGAATGAGCTGAATCTACGATCATGTTACTAACTTACAAGTATTAATTCAACGAAAACATGAGCGCCGTCTTAGTTTTGAAATCACAGTGATTACTCAGGAATTCAGAATAGGTATAATCACCTACAAAATTTGTGCATTTAATGCCTAGGTTCCTAGAGTACTTTACGACCCAGTCTCATACCTACCTATTATACATACAAAAGCGGCGTACTTTAAATAATGATAGGTAATCAATCTACAATTTTGAGTAACTCTCTGAGTAATTCTGTTATCAAGGCACTAAACCAACTAACTGTTAGTTGGTTTAGTGCCTTGATAACAGAATCTATATGATAGTTATGATGCTTGGATAATAATTGGTGATGTTGCGTTAGTAATTAAATATGGATTGTCGAAAATAAGGTAAGCGCAAACACATGAATAAAAGCTTTATTAAACAGAATTTATCTTACGAATCTTTACAAATGAAGAAGTCAGGAAGCAAAGAACATATTATATCTAACCCCATCAAAATATAAAATAAATAAAAAAATAAATTGGGTTAGATATAATATGTTCTTTGCTTCCCGACTATGATAACAATAACTTCTTCATTTGTAAAGATTCGTAAGATGAATTCTGTTCGATAAACCCTTTATTTTTAGGGGTTTGCGCTTACCTTATTTTCGACAATCCATATTTAATTATGTACTAACGCAACTTCACCAATTATTATCCAAGCATCATATCTATCATATAGATTCTATTATCAAGGCACTAAACCAACTAACAACACACGAAAATCATAATAATTATTGCATGCAATTATTGCATGTTGCATTTGGCAACCCCATAAAACAAATAACGGGCGGTAGACCTATGGTTCTACCGATAGGTAGATCATTAAATTTTAATAATGATTAATTTCACGACATTGGTGTCCATAGTAATGTGACGCTAGCAACGATTATAGTAACGTGATTCAATTTCTACTTGATGGTGCAACTTCTTATGCCATTAAGTGACGCTCGTCCGTGATGTGACGCTCGCAAACCCCATCGTGACGTGACGCTCTTAACGTTCGCAAAACAAATGGAAACGTCCTGTTAATCATTATTAAATTATAATAAATTCCTCATTTGTTAGGATTCGTAAGATAAATTCTGTTTAATAAAGCCTTTGATCAGGTAAATCTGTAATTAGTATTGTACAAGTGAGAATGTAGTTCTGCAAATTTTAGAAATTGAATTATTTTGAAATGTGTTATATTCTTAGAAGAAATAAACTCCAAATAAACTTTGGATTGTATGTTTCTACCTTGGAATATTTTTGTCTTCCACCAGCCATGAAAACTCTGACCTACTTGAAATAACTACGCGTGACACACAAAAGCAGAGCAGACACAATTTCATTCTCAAGACCACTTCTTGACAAAAGAAATATGTGAGTAGGTATTTCCAGCTACAACGGAGCTCTCAGATCCACCAATGGACGCCCCGATAGCCCGCCTTCGGTTTCAATAGTTCCATTAGAGGTAAAGGTCGAAATAGACCTTTGATCCGGCCTCCGGACAAAGCAGGCCGGGGGCGTGAAAACCTTGGAAAAGGGGCTCGCCTTTTAAAAACAGTTCCCGTGCCCACTTGAACGTCCGACCGGAGGCTGTCCCTCCTTTTCCAATTTCCTGCAGTTAATTAAATTTCGCCCCAAACGTTCTTAAAATGGCGAGAACTGCGGAGGAAGAAGAGGCGTCAGATGAAAGGGCAGTCCTGTTCTTTTATACTCTTTCAAACTTTCTTTCAGTCGCTTCAAGGTTTGAGAAAAAAAAACTTTTTAAACTCGAATCACAATCGAAAAATCAAAATTGCAGAGCTCGGATCGAGTAGAGAAACTGAAAAAGAAATCCCTGTTCCCCCCCCCCCCTTCCTCTATTGATCCCCCAACGTCCTTATCTCAAAAACGTTGCAAATGTAGATTATGGAGTAGTCAATCGGTTGTTAGCACCAGAGGAGTGGTTTTCTCGATAAATTACCAATTACCCAAGGTACTAAGAATATAATTTTGTCAAATGGTATAAATGAAAATAAGGAGCTCCTTTGAATGAAATTATAACAACGCTGATATGTAAGAGTAAATATAAAGGTTATTCTTCTTAAATTAAAATAAATGAACAGTCTGACCGTTTCGTTGGTTCGCGCACGCGTGTATATACCGCGAAGATGACGAGGAGGTGAGTTGACGTCGGGATCCGTCAAAATCGTTCAGCTTCACCAGGTTGCCTTATATGGATCGTCAGCTACTGAATGGTTTGACCACGGTGCTGCCGAACTTCACGCTGCAGAAAATAATTGTTCGTGAGAATGGTAATTTGCTGCTGGGAAAAGGAAACGGCAGCCGTGGTAGCTACTTACATGAGCGGTAGATTGTAGAAGGAAGAAGGAATATGCTGCAGTGCAGGGATGCTGATGACCCTGATGAGCGAATTTACGGTGAAAACCGGAGTAAAATGGCGAGAGATCTTGAGGACTCTTCACAGCTAACTGACCAGTCCGTCTTCAAGGCCGATCAAATCCGACAGGTGGGGGGGTTTCAGCTTCCGAGGTTCACACGCGTTTCGGCACGATACAGATATAAATAAATGTCACCTTTGGGCGCAAACATCGGTAAATATCTCAAAATCGTCTCAATAGTTTCCTAACTACTCCTTTACGTGGAGTTTCCAAGGATGTGAAGGACTGTTTCACATGTAGCTGTTTATACGATCCATATATTTTTTCATGTCAAATCGAAGGTATGTAGAACGCAGAAAACATGTGGGATTTTGAAAATTAACATTAAATCCTAAAATTTTCATTTTAATTCAAATCCACGCCATTTGAACAAACTAATTTAATTCGATTTTCGGAATCTACGTACTTATCTTGAAAGGTCAACCAGCAAATTGTTAGGGGGAGGGGGGGGGGGGTTAGTTTTGTTTTTTCTTGGGCGGCTCAAAATTACAAAATTTCCCTATCTATCGCACTATCGCAGAACGGAACCGAAGTGGAGTCGCAGCAATTCGCACTCGAGTCATTGTAGACTTAATTTGTTATTTGCCCCTATTTCTTTTCTTTTTATAGAAGTTCCTACCCATATGATCCAATACTTGTAGGTATAGAATACTTGATTCCGATACTTGGATAGTATTGCATAATTCTTTCGATATATAGTATCGCACATCCCTACCACTGCTTAGCTTTCGATGAACAACCATTACTTGCAACGTTAGTTTGCCAACATAACGTAGGTACTTATCTATAGTTTGAAGTTGGAAAACCAATCACTGCAGAGTATACAGATTGTGATCCCGACAGGATTTTCCGATATAGAAGTGTCACGATGCCGAAAACAATCAAGTAGGTATGTTGTGTTGTCAAATATTTCTGATGATTTTCACTTACAACCGATTCGTTGCTACGGAACTTTATCTTCGCCAGTTATCATCGTACAAAAATCGTTCACCACTCGTTGGATAGCTCTCGATTTACCTAACCATATTACGTTAACCACTGCGGAGTGCGTGGCCGACAAGCTGCGGTATGAGCGTGATTGTTTAAATAATTGTTTACACACAGGTGATCATTCTCAATAATTTATATTGTCAACACGAATGCAAGCTTCATATAAGTTTCTGATGGGAGGGGGCGCAAAGACATAAAATGTCCCTCGTGGTTGCGTACTTGTGCGAAAGCTGTACACACCGTTTGTGTTTTTTTTGTACTACAATAATTGACTGAGATCTCCAGAGTAGCTTCAGATCGTTCATCAAAAATATAACTGGAAATTCTCAATGAGGAACATTTGTAATTCTCTAAGAAAGTAAATGGTGTAACACTTATTGACATTTTATTTCTTTACTTTGCTACATAAACTCGAAAATGTAACGTGGAACATGTAACGGAGAAGCGTCACGAAAATATTTCTTATGATTTTCACTTACAACCGATTCGTTGCTACGGAACTTTATCTTCGCCAGTTATCATCGTACAAAAATCGTTCACCACTCGTTGGATAGCTCTCGATTTACCTAACCATTTCACCACTCCCTCCCATCTCTCAGAAAGCTGATTACCTCTTCCCCGTTTAATTTCGTGTAATAGCTCCCAGTGTACTCTTTCATTTATTATCTTATTGTGTATTTCATTTTGGTTTATTATCTTCGATAATGAACCATTGGAATCGCCCAAAGAAAAAAAAATTTTAACCCCCCCTCAAAATTTGTTGGTTTACGTTTCAAGATACGTAGATTCAGAAAATCGAATAAAAAAAAATCCGTCCGTCCGC
This sequence comes from Stenodema calcarata, assembly GCA_963920205.1. Taxonomy (NCBI): domain Eukaryota; kingdom Metazoa; phylum Arthropoda; class Insecta; order Hemiptera; family Miridae; genus Stenodema; species Stenodema calcarata. The sequence continues at coordinate 10,858,476 of OY986060.1, read as the reverse complement.
CGTACGCCGTACGCCGTACGCCGTCCGCCGTCCGCCGTCCGCCGTCCGAGGCACTTTGCCCAGTTAGCGTTGAGTTAAAATTACGAAATTTGGTTTCTGGGTTTGGACCAGCCCCACAATGATCCACGAAACTTTTCATAACCCTAGGTCAAGGGGAAGGGGTTCAAAACGAATTTTGAAATTTTGAAAATTCCATATCTCGAAAAATTCCCATCAAACGGTATGTTTTTTATTTCATATTTAGATAGAGTTTGTTCCGTAGAATTTTTTAAGACCATCCGCAGCTTTGTACGACCAGCCGTTCGTTCACAATGACGGCTCAAAGATTGTGCCTCACAACCCGATCGTGAATCAAACTGTTGAAATACAGGTCCATTTTCATACTAACAAGCTCTTTGGAACATCATATGGCTTAAGTGATGTCGAGTTTGTTGTTCTGAGGTGCGTTTCGTGCTACGGAAATGAAGGTAATTTCGAATGTTTGTTGGTAGGTACTTCTTTTATAGAAAAATTATTACCGACGTAGTATTAAAAACCCCAGAATTATATCGTATTAATTAATCATAATTAATAATAATTATTATTAATAATAAATACGAATTATCAATACCTAACAATAAATTATAATAATTTTCAGTAGGTACTTACTTGATAAAATTGTTAATAATTAGTGATAATTGACAATAATAATTAATCTAACATTTAGGATCTAGACATTTAGACCTAGTGATCTAGACAGAAGGGTGATCTGTACAAAGAAGATAATGAACCGTTGTGTCAAGAATTTGCAGAGTTTTTATTTTTTTTTCTTCTCTAATTCTTTTGTAACAAATATTTTCAAGTAATCCAGTGAACTGCCATTGATACTGTTGTAAGTGTAATTGGGCTTGCCCGTATATAAATAAATAAATAAACAAATAACTTATTTGTTGACATCACTCAAACCGGAAGAATTTCTGCACCCCTGCCCGTCACCTTAAATAATTACCACCCGTTGAGCTATTTTCTTCAACGAAATAAAATCTTTTATGACGAGAAATTATTATCATCTCCGCTCCACCTATCCTAGTTACACTATTACGGGTCCTTTAATGATTGTTTCGCCAGCCTTTTGAATGGTTTAATTTCTGATATTTGCGAGGAAACTTGTATTAGAAAGTTTTGCAACTCGGTACGGGAGTAAACTCTGCCACATTCAGGGGTAAGGGGTAATAATGCTCTCGCGACCGTGTGTTAGATTAGACCGGGTGTTGGATTTGTTCATCATATAGAGTAATCCTGCCTGGGTGCATTTATACTTGGAACAGACCAAAAAGCTCTGCAGGTGGGTAACGCGTGTACGATAAGAGGATTTTCATTAAACATTGTTGGGGAACTATGAGAGGCTGCGACCCTTTAGCACCCACACCTCCACAAGCAGCAACATTGTATGGAAACCATTGACAGACATGCGTTGAATTAAAATACCGGTTACAGTCGTATATTTGGATATTGGTGGCTATAGGGTTTTTCAATGAGCACCAAATTCACTGATTAATTCTCCATCCCAAGGCACTGGCAGGAGATTGGCATCTTGAATGTGATAAGGGGTTTGGCAGAGGCAATCGTTTCGTCGGTTGAATCTCCAACTCCTTGTCAGTTAGAAATGTAGCAGGTCAAACGTTTCTACGGCGGAACTTCTTTTTTTTCTGTTCGTTTGGGCGAAGAGATGGTTCGGCTCACCTCATTTTCATTTCCTCTTTCGAGACTTTTATTGAGCAGGAACCTTCGAGATCTCGGTAGACGACGGATTGAGTGACTTGGGCCAGGGCGTACGTGCCTTGTTTCCTGCTGCTTTTGGTAAAGTGATCGGCTTTGAGAGGGATTGGAATGAATCCGTGGGGGCAGAACCCTAAAAAGGAGGTCATGACGTGATTCGGCCAGAGAACCCGTTTTCTCCATATCAAAAGGCAACAAGTGTTTCTGTTGGATAAACTGCCCTCGGCGATCGAGTGATTCTGCTTGAAGTTGATCGTTTCACGATTTTCTTCCACCGGGAGAGGTAAGACGTTAAACCAGTACCTTCCTCTCTGCAGAATATATACGAGGTACGTCCACAAAGTAAGGTTACCTACATCATGTGTTGAAATGGGAAAAGTAATATATTTCAACGAAATTTACAAGATAAGACATCGAGGATCGCCATTCAGTTCAATGCATTTTTAAAGCCAAGGGACCAGTTTTTGTATACACTCGACGTGTACCTACCTTCCGCTCCACCACCCGAAGCCATTTTTCGACAGCATCCTGGATCTCCTTGACATTTGAAAATCATTGTCCACTCAAAAACTCCTTCATTTTCTTATCCGGCACATCGCTCTCCTAACTTGGACGACTTCCAAGAGAATTGCCTCCCTTAATTCGTCTACAGTTCATGGCTTGTGCTCTCTTATACACGACCCTTGAGATGTCCCGATAGGAAAAATTCACAGATGGCTAAATCTGGAGACAGAGGAGGCCAATGAACATCACCAAACCTGGAAACAAGGCGATCACGGAAGAGAGGGCGAATAACGTTCATCGTTGCATTGAGACACGTCGTCGTCGTGAATCAGGTGAAACAAGCACTGAACTCTGGATGAGTTGAAGGCAGCCATTAGCTTTGAAGTCGCCTCTGTTGAGACAGCGATATTGGAGAGAGTCCACGCGAATTTCCAAGGGCGCCTCCAGCAATGCAATTTTCCTTCTAAAATCCATTGCCAGATTGCTAAACGTAAACTTAACAGGACAAAGATTGATTCCCAAGAAGGATTGTCTCATAACGGCCCTCAAAGCCAAATTCTGTGCATCAACTAGCAGTACATAATTTATCGACTTGCCGTTAATTTTCAACATTTAATAATGGAAATGATTTTGAATATTAGTGTACAACAAATATGTACTGTACGCGTTTTTACCAACAAAAACATCGGTTTTAAGTGATAATAATTATTTAAATCCTAATCTAATCCAAAAACTTGTTATCATGATATCAGTGTTTCATTTCCCAGAAGGAAATCAGTACATTTTTCAGAGTGAAAACCCATCATTGGCTTGCCGATTATGAACGCATTTGATTCCCCATCTTACGCGATCTCACTGGCATTACCAGAACATAAACGCGTTTCACCCGTATTCATATATTTCGGGGTTTTCTCGATGGTGATTATAACCGTTATAAAACGAAAATATAAAAATGATTCTTGGAACCATATCAACTTGACAAATGATCATTAACTCTTAACTTGCTGAAACACTGAGGCCCACTGCTATTTCAAGGGGGTTGTTCAGAGACACTAAAAAGTGACCAGCGATGAAACGCTTGTGGAATTGATAGCGTCCACAATTGTGCAATTCCTCGCTTGATAAATTAATGGTGGAAAATTCTCGTTTCCTCCTCCAAAGGGAGTTCCTTCGGTCGCCGCCCGAAATTTCTGTTAAGGCCGCGAACCGCTGTTGGTTGCAGAACATTTGTCACGATCCGAACTTTTGATGGGAGGGTTATGGTGTCTGGTCGGAGAAAGGAATATGCATGAGGTCGCTCTCCGCTTTCACGCTCACGTATCTGGGCGTACTGCCATGTACGGGATGGCCCGAGCTCACAATAACCCTCTGCGGTTATCATTGCGAGTTGCCCGAACGAGAAATAGACCAGTGACTGTGACAACAGGAGATAAAAGAACTATAGACGCCTGTTCCTGGTTCGATCGACGTTTTCTGGTTTTTAATGCGCCGTTTATACAGATTATCCCGAGTTGGAAAACCCTGACAAAAAAAGCGTTGAATCGATGCTTCGACTAAATTACATCCTGGAACCGCATGCAGGAACGTTTATGTGAACTCTCAATTCTCCTGTAGATTAACGCGATTTCATGGTCCCCCTAATGCCAATTTCCCTTAGCACAATAGTGCGTAATAGTGCAGTACTATGAAGTAACACATACAACAATAATGCTTCCTAAAAGCTTGGCCATTACACACCCTTTCCTCTTGTATATCGTTCGAGTTTTCAACCTGGTACCGAGTGTCCAAATTGGTTCACACACAGGAACAACATCTAACATCATGTACATAATATGCTCCGTTCCCGTGTTGAACTTTATGTCCTTCTATAGAGCAAACGGCGGCTCCGGAAGAAGCCAATCGATAAGGGAGATTGAAAGCTATTAAAATAAATCGAAAAGTCACCTGGAATTGACCGTCTACTATGACGTAGTAGACAATCTCTCATCTTCTTCCTAACCATCCTCTACATTTGGACACAATAATATAATATATTATTGTAATATAATACAATAAAATACAATATAATATAATACAATATAATACAATGATATAATACATCATATTATGGTGTTCAACATTTTGAAATTCAGCCGTTTGTTTCATAGTGGTGATCTTTTTCCGGTTTAAACTTCAAACCCTCCAGGAACGAACACCAAGTTAAATACCAGAAAAAAACCATTCGATGAGGGGAAAATTCGACAAAATTGGAATATCCTTGGGTATCCTTGATATACTGATCAATGGTTCGATTTGTCGAAACATCGATGTTTTCCCCATCAATGTTTTTCTCGGAGCGGTTTTTCATATTTTCCTTCCCAACTTTTTGGTAATGGTGGAAATGAAAGAATAATATATTATAATATAACAATAACAATATAATAATAATATATTAATAATTTAATAATATAATAATAATAATATAATAATAATTCATATAAATGTAACAATAACGTTGTATTGTAATGTCTGTAATTTTACTGGTTAACCGAAAAGTTTCTACCAGGTTTTCAGGTTTGGAAACCTAAGGAGCCTCTGGTTGATCATTCCTAATGATCAACTTTTGTACAGAATAGGTAATAAGTAGGTACAGACAGCAATAATGACAATTGACAATAATTACAGCGGTTTATGTCAGGTTCAGCATTCCTTCTTATCACCCATCATATCAATATGTCGGTTCATTCCCACTTTGAACTCAGCCCGCGATCATGCCGGAACGCGAATTCATCGAGCTACAAACAAGGGGTTGATTGAATACGCGGTGGACAGCTAATGATACGGCAATACATGCATCTAGACCTAATACCGATTCGACATTATCGCCTTGATGCCCCGTCAACATTCCGACTGTTACATTAGCGCCATCGATCGGATACGCCCGTCATTTCCTCTAATGGTTTTACCCACTCACTAACTCTCCTCAGGTACCTACGCGAGCGGAGGTGTTTTACAAATCCTTGGAAACTTGGCGAATTCTCCCTCAACTATACGAAATCATTAGCAAAATTAGCTGAAATATTAATCGTTCGGCGGACATTCAAAAACCTATAAATAATGTTGCTTCTATTAATCCATAGATTACAGGGGCCTATCCTATCCTATCTCAACTACCTACCCTATCCCTAAATAGTAATCCAAGATAACTTGATACGCTACTTTAAATAGAACCATCTTGAAATCATTTTCCAAATTTCAGCACATTGCGAATGTTGAAGTTTTGCGAACCAAACACGTTCTGTACATAATTCAAAACAAACGAGCCTCAGCCACATTTGTAGGGCTGACGCTAGTACGGGCGCAAATAGTTGATGTACAAAATTGTGTAGGTATTTTCGTCGTGAAAATATACTCTTACCTTGTCTAGTTGTATCAGACAATCGATATATTAAATAAAGGTTGAGGGAGTTATTTAAATAACGACCCAGAAACCAGTAAAATAACGTAGACCACTTTGCTCGTAAAATCCTGGAAACCCTATATTATTCCCTTTGCGATAAGCTAATAGAGCCTTTAGAGGTTATGAAATGAGCGAACCATTAAATAAAGATTAATGATGAAACGAGATATGGACTTTGCTGAACTGATCTCCATTTGTGCCCATTTCTTATTTCGAAAAGATTCGGTCTGGTTGATTAAAAATTCGATTCACTCTCGCAATGTCCAAATTACGATCCTCGTACAATCCTATAATGTCTCGATGAGGTCTGCAAGAGTGTGCGTGTTGAGCAGTAATATACGTAAACGAACTCATCTGTGTATTTTTCGCCATCTAATATTCATGTAATCCACTCACAATGCGATGTGTAAAATAGGTAATAATGGTCGAATAATTTTAACAGTAGAGCGATTTCTACTCTTACTGTTGAATGATTCATAACCGTGTTCCTGACCATACAACCACCACAAGCGCAATTCAACATCAATTAGTCACCCTTTCAATTTTCGTCATTTCTGTGTTCCGTCAAAAACAGGAAGTGAGATATTTTATCTTCGCAGTTCTACCTTTCCCCTTTTCTGAACAAATAGTTGGTATCAGGTACTTTCGCGTGAAAAAAATCATTCTTGGCGTGTTTCTTAGCACACAAACTCAGAAGGGTTGATGAATATTAATTTTTACTCCAATACTCTTAACAAGGGCTTTACATTCGGCCCTGGGGAAGTATGAGTGGGACCGTGATCAATCTTCATGCTAATGACGTAATGGTCCTTCTCTGCCGGCCATGTCAAGTCAGTTCTTCGTGCGACGGGTCGCCGGTCCCCCGTGGCGGTACATTACACTTTGCAAATCCCGGAATATTTTTCTCTCACGAGTCATTCGTGAGGCTGTGAATATTCAATGGCTCATTTGAATTGACTACAAATTTTGAGCGAAACTATCAGTCCGAAGAACTATTCGTCGAATTGGAGATTTGAATTTTCAGCTGAACTCAATTCGTTCCCGTTAGTTTCACGCAGTCGAAGTTCTTGTGTTATTTTTATGGTCTTTAATTTTTCGTTACCCAAAATTGCTGGATTTCAGATTTTTTTTATTGACATTTTATGTTTTTTATTGACATTTTATGTCTTTACTCTGGCACATAACTCGAAAAGCGTCACACGAAATCGTCACGAAAATTTCTGATGATTTTCGCTTACAACCGATTCGTTGCTACGAAACTTTATCTTCGCCAGTTATCATCGTACAAAAATCGTTCACCACTCGTTGGATAGCTCTCGATTTACCTAACCATATTACGTTAACCACTGCGGAGTGCGTGGCCGACAAGCTGCGGTATGAGCGTGATTGTTTAAATAATTGTTTACACACAGGTGATCATTCTCAATAATTTATATTGTCAACACGAATGCAAGCTTCATATAAGTTTCTGCAAAGACATAAAATGTCCCAATGTGTTGCAGACTCGTATGCAAGCATTTAGTTTGGTAATAAATTGGGCTAGAATGGAGTACTGGAAGCATAATTTGTCTTTCATCCTCCGCGTCCATTTCAACTTTGCGTAACTGTCCTATAATGAACAGACTCTTCAAGATTGCGCCCATCTTCGCACGCAACCGCCGACAAGAAGAGCCATTAAATTTGTTGGGAGGCTAACAATAGGTCGTTTATTTTTTAATTTTGTGTACACATTGGATTTGAAAATATAGCCTACATGTTTTTCGACTTCCATCTAAATAAAATATATTCAACTGTGAATCGGAACTTTAAAATAGATTAATGAGATGTAATAAATTAGTTATCAGACTTTTTATTTGCAAGCAGCTCATTATCAGTCTCAAATTACAATAAGTAATTGAGTAAAAAGGTATGAAAACTATTATAGTTCTGAGGGAAAGGGTGAATCAAGGGAACAAATTTTTCACGTTTCAGTTTATGTGCCAAAGCAAAGACATGAAAATGTCAAAAACGATGTGAATAGGTACGACTATTATAGTCGAAAACTCATTGTCAGAAAATTGACATTAAAGTTGGGATTAGGTACCTATTTACATCGTTTTTGACATTTTCATGTCTTTGCTTTGGCACATAAACTGAAACGGGAAACATTTGTTCCCTTGATTCACCCTTTCCCTCAGATCACGTCAGAACACAAGCCACCGGCGGGCCACTACGTCAGAGCCTATGACGCACGAGCGTATGACGTCAGACGGCTGGCAGGAGGCTATATAGTACGTCAAAGCCTATGACGCACGAAGGTATGACGTCAGAAAGCTGGCAGGATGCCAACGAGTACGTCAGAGCCTGTGACACACGAGCGTATGACGTCAGACGGCTGACAGAAGGCTAACTAGTACGTCAGAGCCTATGACGCACGACCGTATGACGTCAGACGGCTTGCAGAAGGCCAATCAGTACGTCAGAGCCTATGACGCACGAGCGTATGACGTCAGACGGCTGGCAGGGGGCTATATAGTACGTCAGAGCCTATGACGCACGAAGGTATGACGTCAGAAAGCTGGCAGGATGCCAACGAGTACGTCAGAGCCTGTGACACACGAGCGTATGACGTCAGACGGCTGACAGAAGGCTAACTAGTACGTCAGAGCCTATGACGCACGACCGTATGACGTCAGACGGCTTGCAGAAGGCCAATCAGTACGTCAGAGCCTGTGACGCACGAGCGTATGACGTCAGACAGATTTAAGAGCAACACTGGAGCTCATGAGCCCTGAGCGCCTCCGTAAAATCCTTTCAGTTGTTCAGTGAATGGTTTAGTGGTGTCAGCCTCAGCTGTTTCAAGTTAAAGTATATATTTTTTGCGATTATTGAAATTTTGCACTTTTATTGTATTTCTAATCTAGGCGAGGCTAGTTATCGCTATTAACCCAGGCACCAAAACCTTCTATTAGGAGTCTTAGGCACAATAGTGTGAACATAGAAAATGAAAAGATAAAACAGGTCCTTGAAGAAATCTAAGGAGGTCCTTGCTAATCATTTGATACCTTAACCTAACTGACGTTCCTCGAAATTACGGTTTATGTATTAAAAGAAACTTCAATCAGTGCTAACTGTGCTGGGCTCAAACAGTCGTTTTAGAAATTAACATTCTGCTGGTTTGGACGTTTTCGCACAAGCCTTCCACACACGCCATTCACACGCCTTCCAGAAATTGCCGAAGGAAAGCAATTCGAACCTACGTTACTGATGTCTTTAATCCACCCAAAATAACACCACCCAATCAAACATAGGTGAAACTAACGAAAACGTTGATGCTTACACCAATCCGGAAGAATTTTTCAAAATTCAGAATTTTTGTATACTCCCACAAATAGTTGTATCTTCAGGTAAACAAATTTCCGCCGCTTTTTTGTGACTGGGTAATAGTAGCTAAGGCATCAAGGGATCGTAAAACAAGAGCACTTTTACCCTGCCTCGCATTTTTCCTTAAACATTTCCACTTTTGTTTCGTTGCCGTTGCCTGACATTCTTCACGTAGCTGTTTGTGCAACTTGGCATCTTATCCCCTCAGGCTAAGCTCTTGGAAATGATGGAATACACCTACCTTCCTTCAAAAAAAGCTTGTGAAACGAATTTGTTGTGTAACTTTCTTAATCTTATTTTCTGCAAAGTTAGCCTGTTTTTAAGGAAATCCTACTTATCCTGTTGGTTGCTTGTGCGTTTTTATGATTTAGCTATCATAAACTATGATGGGATTATATTGTTATAGTGTAGGGACATTTACTGCTACCTGTATTTATCTTGAGATTCGAGGAACTTGTTTTTGGCATAGATAATATGTCTATGGGCTGGGGGTTATGTGTTTTTTAATTCAACGCAATTTTCAGATCAAAAACTGTAGTGCGAGACCTGCTATGGCCCCGTTCCCGATTGTTTCTTTTTCATTCTTTTCATTTCGAAGGACATTTATATTCCTTTCATTTCGAAAGAAAACGTTAGTTTTTGAGATGTACGTAAGGTTAAACTTCAATGTAGGTTATATAGAGTCTGTCTTAGTTTCTCAGATTTGATTTCAATAAGAGAGAATTCCACGGAATAAAGCGAGAGAGGGTCTTTTAGGAATGCTATATACCCCACCTTCCATTATTAATGTATGTTGTCTGGAACGGTGATATTCACATTACAAGCCATTTTCTCCCCTTCAGTCACAATCTTCCAACCGGTCTTCATGAGATTTTCAATTTACCGCGTTCTGTTCCTCGCTTTGAAGTGAGATCGTGAAAAGAACTAGAGTAAAAAAAACCCTGAGGCCTTTTTGAACCCTTCAACTTATTTCAAGAACTGTAACATCAGAAAATGGGATCTCGACCTCATTCATTATGGAGGGCTACCTTCCCCGTCTGCTCCTCTGAGTCATCCTGCAAGCTCTTGCCGAGGATGCGAAAAACCCTTTGACGAGGGAACGTGTGCCCCCATGGGTCCTTCTTTTTCTCTTTCCTCAATTAATGCGCGGTCCTTTCTTATCTCTGAAGAGCAAGTGCATACCATACGGGGCCGTATTAAGTCCACCTACGCCAGTCTCAAAGGTTTTGACGTCATATATATCCCCTTCACCCTTGAGGTACCGCTCTGATGAATTAAGTACCACCAGTAGAGCCAACGAGGGGTAACGCAAGGGAGAAAAGGAAATTCGGAAGACAAAGAGCATAATTTTGTTACCACGACAATAAAATTGAAGAATTTCAACAAAAATTCAACAAATTCACGGGTTTATGGGATTTTATTGACGTTATAACGTCAGTAGACACAGGTGAATAATGGGGTGCTACATTTTCAAAACGCAATATCTCGCCAAATTCTGTATTCTGTATTTGACGACAGACAAACTCCACAAAAAATCCAAAAAAATCCACAAAAATCCACAGTCATGCAGCATGGCTATAAGAACGAATTTTCCCAGAAATGACCGATTTTATGTAAAACGTCTCAATTTTACTGGTTTATTAAAACAAATTTCGTCTTCCTACTTTGCCAAGTAACACCTCAGCTTATAGATTTTTCAACGCTGAACAATGGTGAAATCAGAATAGCGATGTCTCATCCCATTATCACATTAGAGAAGACGAACGGTGCAGAAATTCTCAAGTAACAACCACGTTTCTTCATCTTCAAAGTGCTCCAGTTGATATTCTGACTTCGCCATCGTGTTCAGCGTACAAAAGCCTTTAAAATGAAATGTCACTTGTCAGACTGTTTCATTTTGGGAATTTACGGGTTATTCCTCCCCCCGTCCTAAAACTCCCCACTCAACCTTATAGTGGTCAGATTTTGCCCATCACACAATCCCACAACCCATCATACAACTTAACCTTTCGATTGGTCGGGGTCAGAGCCAGGTCAGAGTTTTGTGCAAATTTATATTACACACAATTCAAATTATGATTTTTTGTGCCTTTCGGCTGTGAATTCAGGATGGTCTGGGACGGATTTTCGTACAAGCATATTTCGGAAATTCGAGTTTCAAAATTTTGGACCGAAAACCATAGTTTCCTTTTCTTCGAAAATTTGACACGAACAAAATTCTGGAGGCTATGAAATGTACCACAGAAGTTAAAATTATGATCCTGAACGACAACTTTTTTCGGTTTCATACTCGTATTTATAAGTAGCTTCCCTGGCTTTGGTATCAGGCAATCAAAAATGTTACTGAGGGAGGGTAAGTAAACATTATTTTAATAAACGAATATATTTCCACGAAAAGTTCTATTGACAGAAAAATTGATTGAAAGTGTTTGGAATAAAAACTGCTGAGATGCTTTTGTAAAATTGGTTTGAACAATCTATCAATAATTGTTCCAACTAATAAGTTCACTGCATATTATCACCCCGCCGAACCGAGTATTTCAGTAATATTTTCTAAACGTTATTTCTCTTCAAATACTCTCAACGAATGTGTCGTCCAAATGATGGAGCTTTTGCTCGACCACTTTGTCAGGTTGAGTCGACGTCTCGGCAAAACCTGCTCGAGTCCCCGGGGAAGACAAAAACCGGTACCTTTGAATCCTGCATTGATTTCCAGTCATCTTACTGTGTCACCCACGCCCAAGAACTATAAACTCGTAGAATTAGGAGGGACGGGAAGGGGCGACGAGTCTACGAAACAATTATGAGACGGTAGTTGAGAACAACCCAAGTTTCTGGAATTGATTTCTTCTTTGTTCCGCGTCTCCTCTTCTCCGGAGGTCCTCCAAATACTTGAATTTCTTTCCACCAACATTATTTTTCGACAAAAGTATCTTTCACTGCTCGTTTTCCGGACGCCCCTTGGAGGCTTATGAATGAGGGCTTATTGATTTCGTTTTTGGCGAAAAGTGCGGCAACGCCCCCTTAGCTGAAAATAACACAAACTAAAACTAAATAAACCAAAACCATATTGAAATTGTTAATATTTCATATTGAAATTTGAAACTTGGAATTTGAGGCGATTATAGAATCTCACTAGATATTCATGTAGAAGATTCTTTTCATTGGGAAAACAAGATCGAGGATTTGTTTTCTACAGCTATTTTATTAATTTATTGGATTTTCAATTATTTACCAGCGTTGCCAAGTTGTTCGGATAAACTAAGGTACGCATCGAATTCTGGGTATGAGCATTTGGGTACAAGTTTAATAAGAATGTTATCAATATTATAATTATATCATATCAATCACATTCATCAAAGTGTCGTTAGAGGTCCTCAAAGAGGTCCTGCCGATGGTAACTCAATAAGGAATCATATTCATCCTACAAATTAATAAAATACCCGCGAAGAAGTATAAGAATTAAAATATTTGTTATCATAGGTCACATGGTTTTCTCACTGAATGATGTCTGCAGAGAACTGCCGGGGATCGCACTGAAGATCTGAACTCGTAAAGAAGCTCACAATTAACTTCGGATATTGTTTCAGGTTCTCACGAACTGCTAGGAAATTCTTGGTAACTGGAACTTGAGATTTAGTCCAGATGAACTGGGTCGATATTAAATCGTCCATTTAAACTACTTCGGGGAACGCATTTGAACGCAATAACGGAGAGGTGGCTCCTTCACGAATATACGCGCGACGCGTCCTTACATGAAATAGCTATGTGACGTCATAATATGACGTCTTATAGCTATTCCATGTATGACGGTCATATTGTATATTTTCGTTTATAATTGTATAAACATAGTGATATAAAAATACAATAATATTATGGCATTTCTATGATTCTGTGATTATTACTGCGGAAAGCGCATATACACCCACCTATGCATGAACCACTATTGTACTTTACCTTTGTTAATGAGCCAATGTGAATAGCTCGAAGATATTATCATAACCGACTTGTTAGGGGAATAAAGTGGGGTGTGCTTACTTAACAGGGGAGAGATGAGAATTCTGACATCGCATTTGGACCTCCGTGCCGAACAAAGCCGTGTGGGTGCTTCTCGAAAATGTTTGCCTTCGTTCAGAATAAACATGCACTAATGTTACATAACGGCAGTGCCGCTGTTTAACAAACACGACTCGAATGGAACACACTTCAGACACAAACCCGCGTTACTCCCTCATTTTGGTTTATTGTCTTAAATAGTGAACCAATGGAACCGACCAATAAAAAAATTGTTTAACCCGAGAGTTTACGTGGTCTGCTACTTGAGATCAAAATATCGAATTTAAATCCTCCCATCCGCAACGCCGTTCGTCCAGTACAGATGTCCAAATGAAATTAGGGTTGCGGACTCTGCTTTTAACTTTTCATAACCCTAGGACCCAGGGCCTATTGACCTAAGTTCAAAAATATCTCAAAAATTTCAAATTGAACGGTATAGTTTTCTGTACACATTTGAATAGAGTTCAGTTCAGAAAATGTTTCAAGACCATCCGTTCGTTAACGATGAGAACTCAAAGGTAGAGACGATAAAAAATCGTCAACATTAGCGCGAATGTAACGACGTAGTAATTTCCATACTGGGGGAACAGCTGATTTCTTTGCTTGTATACGCGGTATAATCTCAACTTGATTGACATCACATGCGCAATACGTGGACACTACGTGGGAAAAAAATTAATGAACCGTTCCTTTTCACCGTTACAAAAGCTTTTACGTGAATGTCGGATTTCCTTTGTATCTGAGTTTTGCGTCGAAACCTCTCGTCCAATTCGTGATTTTAGAGAGCACTAGCAACGCCCGCTCGATTTGCTCTATCGCCCGAGTGCCGGTTTGTCCGCCGACTACTCATATATTTTATGAATAACTTATCCTGTCCCTCTGAATAACACTCGCGTGCACCTCGTCCCTAATTCGCCCGTCCCGTCATATTATGCTAAACAATATTTGTTATATTAGTAATAATTGCCACTATTATACAAGAAAATAAATTGCGTCACCCCTGGACGCAATTGACTTCTTATCTTCTGGCCATATCGGTAGTAACTCCTTATGATTTAATAATGAACCGTGCAATGGCTATGCCACTGAAATTAAACGAATAGACACAAATATGGAAATTTACGACGACGTGTCTCGATAGTAATATTTATCTGGATGGAGTCTAATTGGTAGATTGGCAGATTAAATGTTAGTTTTTAAGGTTTCAGACATCGAGCGACTGCACGGTTGCGCATGCTCCAGAGTTTATGCACGAATTTAAAAACAAACTGTCGGTAAGCCATGTGCTGGGATTGCCGTATTCAACCTACAGAATTTTTTGCTGGGATTTCACGAACTAAACAACCGCTTAACTATTGAACAGTTCATTAAATAGTGGACAGCAATCAAAAACAGGATGAAAACAATCAAACAACCCTAAAAGTGGATGACAAGTTGGAGTTCTCCGCCCTTCCGCGTTCTATCATACGAAAGCTGCGCCTGCGCATCACAACTGGAAGCACTAGCCAGCTGCGCTGGCCCGGCCTATGTTAGCCCTGTAGGGTGACGTCATGGGCCCTCGCAGGAAGCTTGCCATCTGGCCTTCAACTTGGTAGGTAATCACTACAATCACAGGTTGGTGATCCTGCATCTTCTTCTTCTTCATCTTAGATGACTTCGCTTTGGCCAGTCATAGTCATTGGATTCGTCGTGATTCAAAGCAACAATCAAAGGTTGTAGAATGTTTTACTGTTGATTATATATTTTTTAATTCTTAATAGATTTTTTCGTCATTCCAATTCTACCTGCATTATCATATCTTGTGGCGGCGCGCCGCTTCCTGCCTGCCTCTGACGCTACGCCCCTGGTACGAAGATACATAAATGGAAATGATGAACAAAAAAAATCTCTTTTCGTTTAGAAATCCTGTTTAAAAGAGAACGACGAATTCGTAAAACCGGGAGGTTGTTTACTTCATGAAAGATGCTCATAGGGAAATTGAGTTCCCCCTAGAAAGAAATACCGCTCCCACACGTCTTTCAAACTTTTTCTTTTCCTCTCTTCCCGTTCCGACTGGCTGTTTACGTTACCCACCTTATCTCATTGAAAGGTCCCCTTCCGTTCACATTTCAGACTAAGTCCACGAGAGGGAAAGGGCTTAAATATTGGTTGCTTCCAAATCTGACTGTTAAGGAATACCGGGTAATATCGATGGGGGTGGGCTCGGATGCTGTTTGGATACCCCGGGTTATAGGGATCGCCTTTCTATTGGGTACACAAGGTTTTGCCGATGTTTGCACAACACATTTAGTTCCGCGTTGCTTCCGGGCCTATGGCAGCCCTTGTAATCTATTCCCGAGCGAGATTCCTTGATCAATGAGTTTCCTCGAACGGACTCGCTCGACAATTCCTGTGAGGAGGTACCCACAAAGTTACAAACTTCCATCAGAACATGAATCCTTAACCGTCTAGTTAGATTTCAGTTTGTCACCAATGCCAAATAAAACCAGGCAAGTTTATGATGGAGATAAGATCAACGCAAATTTTCATGTACTCACCTAAATGTACCTACATAGATGTGGGGGAGGGGGATGTTGGAATATAGTTAGCCGAAATGATGTTCAATTTGTTGTTTTAAACGCCTTCATCAACCTCCAATAAAATAATACAGCTACCCAGAGCTGAGATACGTCATGATTTTGACCCGTGATGATATCGACTACTCAAGCCATTTTCTTCAACCCACCTTCACAATAATTTGCAATTATTGCAAATTTATTCCATGAAATCTGTTACTATTTTCATATTGTTATGACTTGAAATGAGTTGTAATGAAATCCAATTATAATTGGTTTTCTGCTGGTTATAACTGCTGAAATAATATTTTCCGTCTCCCTCAAGTGAGCACAGTTCATGTTATCTACACCGTTTCATCACCCCAGCACTTCGTTCATTGATTTCTTGGTCTGTTGGTATACACGTACCGATTCTCATGGTGGTTATCATTATAGCTTGTCAGTAGTATTGACGTTATGCATAAAATGGACATGCGTATTGTGATAACTAATGAGCACTGTGATACGCCCTGTGCCCACTTGCGTATCACAATTAGCATACGACAGTAATTGGAAGGACTTGGTCTCCGACACAGATCTCTATCCGGCCTCGTCTTATTTTCAATAACGAACCATTGGAATAGAGTACACCACAGAGAAACTTTTTGACTCCCTTCAAAATTGGAGGGTTCACGCTTAAAAATACGTAAAATATGAAAATCTATTTAAATAAACACCCGTATGTTGAATTTCGCCTATAAGTGGGAAAATATCTTGGGAACAGAGGGATTTGGGAATCCAGTGACCCTTTTCAAGCCTCAATTTCTTGATGACCATTGCGTTATCAGGGACATTTTCGAAATCGCTCTCGTCATCAGCAGATGATGCAATCCTCCCGTCTTTGATTCAACAGTCGGAGAGGGATCTTGAATAATCCAAGTGGATCACCACTTGATTGACTGCCGAGCGACAGTCTAATTATCAAATGGGTCTCATATTGTCGAGTTAGGGCGGATAGTGGGAGTTCTAGATACCGCTCAATCCCTGTGACCCTGTTTGAATTGGGTTCAGTACTGTTGGAGCTCAAATTACTGGATTCTAGCTTCATATCTTTCTTGATAATCCGAAATGGTTCTTGATATCTGTACATGGAGATAATCGAATATTAATTACGACAGCCATAAATCGGCAATACAGCCTAAATAAAAATGATTCTCGAATGCACAAAAATTTAACATAGTTTAATGATTTTCAACAAAGCTCCTCGTGGCCGAGGGGTTTAGTGCGTTGGAGTGGTTTCGATTCCCGGTCAGGTAACTAGCTGTCTTAGAGAAAAAGAGCTAAAATATTCTTTTTAATTTAAAATATTCTTTTACCCAATGTGATCAACTTGTTTATTTAATTTATTTAAATGATTTCACACGTTTTGCTTGTCGAATCGGTACAATGAGCAGACAGATTCAATGTATTTAAAACTCGTTTTCCATCACTTTGAAGACAATCATACCTACCTCGATTTATTTGTCTGTCGGTTGGTCCATCTTCCTGTGTGCTGTACATCTACGAGAATCGTTCGATTTTGATGTATATGTGGAGCTACATATGTATGAATATTCCCAAATATTGGTAGTTGAGGAGGTGGTTGGGAAAAAATGCAAGAGCAATATGGAAACCTTAGTACCTAACCTTGGCTAAAGTGGTAAATCCAAACCGAAACCTACCAGAAACCAAACCTTTGTGTCATTGCAATCAAACCCTGGGATAAGCTATATTCCGAATCCACGACATTCTTCGGATACATCATACGCTTAATATTCAGATTTGGTCGGTTCAGTACGGTCGAAAGGGTCTATAGGATTTATCGAGCGATTGTCTGCGCATGCAAAACCATATGGAAAGCCAGAGAGCAGCGGGATATAATTCGATTAACGGCTGACAACAATATTTCGTGCTTTCTGGCCAATTTTCCGGTTGTCTGAGCTGGTATCGTTTTATATTATAGCTGCCATTCCTTCTCCGCGGAACGAGAAACGGTTTTTGGACTGCGGGCCGTGATGTAGAACTAGTAGGTTCCTCTCTATTCATGAGATTGTGCTGTCTGTGACAGACAGTAGCGTTTTACAACACAATCGTAAAAACGGGAGTACGAATGTATCAATTTCCAGGTCGAGAATTACCGTCCGTTCGGATTTCGTGTTTTATATTTCATCTTGTTCTACCAATCGGCGTGAAATATCGCTCGAACGAAAGTTGCATTCATGCCTCGAATTGGAAACGAACCATAAAGCTCGTCAGCTTTGCAAGCTTAGCGAATATTATTTTTTTCCTAATAAACAGAGATTCTAACTTGAAAATAACGTTGAATGTATTTTCTAGTGCTAAATCCCGCTATCCGATGTAAAATTGGCTCCTCTTCCTGCACCACAGCCTATGGAAGGCTGTGGATGTTGATGTATAGAATAACTATGTATAGCTCACATTGAAGATAACAATAAATTGTTATAGTACCTGCTTAATATTATGTTTTTATAATTTGCCTAAAAAGTTACAATCCACAGTGAAATACAGTGAATGTATAAAATCTCCATTTTGGCCCAAGCAGGACTTTTGGGGAAGGATTCGAACTAATTCAATAAAAAGGGGCAAGAAGCAATAATAACTCCACTGTCGTCGGTATCAAACCTGAAAACCACAAGAGACACAATTTAGGGAGTTTTTTCGTGGAGTTCATGTTCGGACATACTCCTCACATCAGGCATTTGATCGGTACATTGTTGGTGTTTCATCATTTACAGCTCCACTAAAAATGGATGTACAATGCAGTAGATTTGTAACTGCTAGTCAGTTTTACTTTCTGATGCAAACTACCGCAGCACCGCAAAAACGCTTGATTTACAATAGGAAAATGGCCGTTGCAACTAGATTTTGCAGAAGTAGCCGCTAAAAGGGACGTCACCCTCTTCCCCCGAGGGTTCATGATTTATCATTCTGTCGAGCAGCTCTCGCTAAATTATTCCCAGAGAAGGAAAACAATGTTCCAGCCCCCTTGTCCGTCTGTCTTAAGTGTTCCACCTAGATTTTCACCCAGTCGCAGTGAGCGTTTCCATATTCATTTCTCCATCCTTATTTGTCACGCTGAAACTCTTGTTTTTTTCTTCAACTATACCATCAACAGCTTCCTGCATCCGGCTGGGACCCCCTTTTATTTTATTCACGCCATCATCCTTCTGATGCTACGGATGTTTTTCTCTCTCCCCGTCCCCATTTTCCACACGACGCCGTATTATCCATACGTAGTGCAGCAACGCTTGCGGAATCTTTCTACCCCCCTTATGGGACTTGGTAATGAACAGTGATTTATTAATGTCGTTCATCTTGCGGATTAAACTGAGATTTTTCCGAGCCGTTGTGCAGAATTTAAGTTGACTGCAGACGTTATTTAGACGGATAGCTCGGCATTTTATCTTCCCTTTGTGGAAGCGTCTGGATTCTCTCTGGCAATATTTCTAGGAACACCACGTGAGAGAGGCTTCACCTTTTGAACATCTTGGATGTCTATTACAAAAGTTATCTCAGTCTCAGTAGTAGTAATAATCCACTCACATTTTTTCTTTTCCCAAGGTCCGCTAATGCTTAGTTTGTAATGAATTACTTTTTGATTCGTTTTATTACTCCCATTAGAACCAAAGAAATATTAAATTTGAGAGATTACACGAATTTCGCTATAGGTAATACTAATTCACCAGTCACCAGAATATCAGTATTTCTCGAATTATAGTTTCTTTAGTAACTAGAAACAAAATGGCAAAAACACGTTTGCTGGGTCAGCTAGTAAATATTATATATCGAAGGTTAAGTGGCATCAAGGCCTACCTCCAATGGGCTGAACAGTACTGCCTCCCTGAGATAGGGCTGGTCATCATGGCCTACCTCAAATAGTACAGAATAACATGGCCTAACTGATATTTTTGGGCATATGGACTTTTTTTTATTCAGCTGGATTTAAATTCAAATCTATTAAAATTATTCATCATCCCGTAAGTTGTCTGTATAGTATATTGGCACCCAGAAGTTGTAGGTAAAGTAAATTATAGTAAAGTAAATTATTTTCCTTACCTAAAATGTTTCCTTTCATTTAAAAATATACGTAGCGTATATACATTCAAAGCACACATCAACGTTGAATCCTCCCATTCAGTGAAATCTATTAAATACGTTTGCAAATATGTAACCGAAGGGAGTGATATGGCTGTGATTGGAATTGGTGCAGAGAATTCCAATGATGAAGTTACCCAATACCAAATGGGGCGCTATGTTAGTAGTAATGAAGCAGTTTGGCGAATATCTTCTTTTCCAATTCATGAGAGACACCCTCCTGTTGTTCACTTAGCTGTACATTTAGAAAATGGACAAAGAGTGTATTTTACAGCACAGAACGCAGTACAAAGAGCTGATCAGCCACCATCTACTACATTAAACAGTTTTTTTGAGACACGCCAAAACGATGATTTTGCACAAACATTGCTATATTCTGAAATGCCAAAATATTATACCTGGAATCAATCCTCAATGAGATTTATACGACGGAAACAAGGCAAACCAGTTCCAGGATACTCAGATCTATATTCCACCTATGCGATTGGTCGAATTTATTCAGTACATCCAAGCAATGATGAATGTTTTTATTTACGACTGCTATTAGTCAATGTACGTGGCCCAACATCATTCCAAGATTTACGAACTGTTGTTGGTGAATTGTGTGAATCCTACAGAGAAGCTTGTCAACGTTTGCAATTGCTAGAAAATGACGCTCATTAGGATCAAACTCTCAATGATGCTGTAATATCATCACACGCTCATCAAATACGAACATTGTTTTCTACAATCATATCTACATGCTTCCCATCAAACCCAATTGATTTGTGGATCAAGTACAAAGATTGTAATATAATCATCACACATAAGTATTATGTGTGATGATATTTTTTATCAAATACGGATTATAATGGGAAATCCAAATATACAAATCAGTGAAGAAATATACAATGAAGCATTGATTTCAATTGAGGACACGTGCTTGATGATGTTAAACAAACTATTAATTCTATTAGGCCGGACCGCGCCCAATCGTCCAATGCATGATGCTTTTAACCAAGAGTTGCATCGAGAAAAACTGTATGATCTCAACACTTTGAAAGCATTAATTCAAACAAATCTTCCACTGTTGAATGAAAAACAGAAGTATACATACATGTATTTGATACTCCTATGAAAGTAACAAATGATGAAACTGGAGGGATTTACTTCTTAGATGCACCTGGTAAAACCTTTTTTGATTTCATTAATATTAGCAACAATTCGCTCACAAAATAAAATTGCACTTGCACTCGCTTCGTCGGGAATACGACTATAAAATACGTAGGAACAAAAAACTGCCATATTACAAATCTTCATGACAGGACGAAGTCTGTCGGGTCCGCTAGTTATAATATAAAGGTTGAGGTGTTCATTACTCACCTAGCAACCAGTACCAGGTGTGTGTATATATACCATATATATCATATATGAAATTGTATAGTGTCCCGTATTCTTCTGCCAGCAAGTTGGCAACCCTGGGTAGGCCATGTATTTCAGCCCCACCTTATTTCAGCCATGTATTTCAGGCCTTGTTGCCACTTCACTCTCGATATACACTGAAATAGTAGGTATAGGCAGTACATGTAGGGTTCTAATTTTTCGACAGAGTCGATTATCCTCTGTCTTTAATACACTCTCCTCGGAAGTCTACTCGCCTTTAGCTCTGACAGTAGCTTCATGATTATTGCCAGTTGCCGCGGTGTCGACGGCTGCATCCCGAACGACCGAGTGTCGGGTGATCTTCAGCCGTTCGATATCTGACGTTCCCGACCGCAGTAGCAATTACCGGGATGAACCCGCTCTTCCGTGAAACTTCCAGGGCGACGGTGGAGCCGGAACGATTCCGAATTATAATAATTAGCCCATTAGACGGAACCGAACCGTCGAGGAATGAAAATCCCGATTTAACTTGCCCTCCGATCGCGCTCTAAGCTTCTCGGATATTGCGAACCGAGCGTTCCAAAGTGATATCTTTAGCCATTGTCGCTGGTTGTGTGTTTTCCCGTGGCTTTTCCCCCTTCGCCCCGTTCCCATCTGGAAAAAGCCCTTCGGTGACAGTAACCGACTTTTACCCTGAGTTCCCTCCGACGGTCTTCAAAACCCCGGGCCGATCTCGAGTTGCGATAGAAGTCACGTTCCAGTAGACACGGACACACCCTTGGTGGGATTATATTGACGGTTGGCTCCGGATTGAGGAAAATTATTAAACATTCGTCGTGTAAAAGGGGCAAAAATAAAATTTAAAATTTTGCAAATCTTTTTGTTTATTACATATCTTCGATAATTCTGCAACCAAAAAACTGCGTGGGATTTTGTGACTGTTTCCCATGGATTTTCGCATGCTGAAACCGAAAAAAATACTCAAAAAACTCCATCACATATAGTTTTCTTGCAAAACAAGTTTTTTCAGTATCGCTTGTAGTGTTAGAGTTAAACCTCCATTCGGTATTTTCTATCATGTCGGGAACTTTATGAATCACATAGGGTTTTTCATTTTCATATTTACCCATATCACTAACAAGAATGAAACGAAATGAAAGAGATATGTTTGGGGTGGAGGGAGTTGGGGTAGGTACGCAAAACGCATGTCGTAACACGTCGTCTGTTTGCTTCTCTGAAAAGCTGGGATATCAAGATCCACACAGATTGCACAGGTTTCAGCATGTCCTAGTAGATATTAAGAAAGGGGATTTTACAGCTCACAGACAGTTCAGATCATGAATCAATTGGCTTGAGATGTTGAGGATAGTTGTGGTTTTATCCATCCCACTCATTCAGTGATCTGCATTAAAACGTGAAAGTTCTCTACATTGACTTCTCATCATGGCTCCACGCGGCTGTGCTCTTTCTCCTGACAATTTTTGCTTCATTTGTGGTGAATATACTGTGAAAGCACAACAAAGAAACATAAGTGATTTTGTGAAGAAGGTATATGACACATTGTGTGCGCAGAAGTATGAAAGAAAAAAAGGAAAGGTTCCACAAGCAAGCAGAATGAATTTCCACTCATGTTGTGTTTATTCAAACCAGAAGCTCATTTTTAAAAATGTTTTACATAATAAAAATAAAGACTTTTTTTCACTCACAAATCGCGAAAACAAATCGCGAATGTTATCAACAAAAAGTGAAATAAACCAAAAACCTCCGTTGGAAAGTTTTGATGGGTGCTACAATCTTCAAGCCCGTATGAGAAGCCCTTTCCCTCAAACCTCATTTCTAAAGTACGAGTAATCCGCGGAGTTTCGAACAATTTGATACGATCTCTTGTGAGGTCGTTCTTGAGTACCTACACTATATTTTAAAGGTTTCACTGAATTTTTAAAAATCATGTTTACGAAGTAGAACTTGTAATGAGTACCCATCAGATACTTGAGTTACCTCGATAAAAGTCATATAAACCGAATGTAAGGGGTGGTCAGCCTATATTTGCCACTAAAGTGTCAGTTTTAGCAATCTATATTAATTGATTAACTCGTTATTAAATCTATCGGTACATTGAGCAGAATAAAAAGATTTCATCTTTCAAGTCGTCAAATGGTCTCTGTCCGTATACCAGTTGTGAACAAATTCAGTTCGCACTGCATGGAAACACTAATCATCCAAATTTGATAAAATTCTTGAAAACTAAAGAAATTATCGTACCAGCAGCCTTGTGGATGAGGGGCCTTGTGGGTGGTGAGGGTTGGATTCATAATATGATTCCATATAATATATGGGTTGGATTCATATTAATATATAATATATTCATTCTATTATATTATAATAGAATTGAAAGCATGAAATAGCAATCAGAAGAAAATACATGATGTAATAATGTGCTAAATAATGTACTAATGTGCTAATTGTAGCAATTTCGAAGAACATGCCCTAGAATAGCCGCTTAAATTTGTAGCTGTTGTTTCTGCACATTGGAATAATGCAATTGTCATTTGAAGCACTGGGATAGCCCTAGAATAGCCGCTTAAATTTGTAGCTGTTGTTTCTGCACATTGGAATAATGCAATTGTCATTTGAAGCACTGGGATGCCCAGAACTCACGAAGGTAATAGCCCCTTCACCACCTTGACACGTACAATAACTACTGAAACCTCGGGTAAAGGCGGTAGAACAGGTTCGGTTGAAACTGTTACCAACTCAAATTACACTGATCCTCTCAACGCTCCATTCTGAGTGGGCGAAGTGATAAGTTTTGGGGAACCCTTGGCTGCTTGTTACTGGAAGTGCGCCAGATGCAAGCGCCTCGAAGATTTGTACAAGAAAAACCCCTGAATTGGATAAATACAAATTAATTACAACTAATTTATTATTTATATCACCATTATTACTCAATCAGAATTTAGTGAGGAAACTGAAGACACCAGCACTGAGCTAGCTACCGACTCCCCTCTATCTGTTGTATACGTTGTCTGATACTTGGGAATAGACCAGTGGCGGATTCGGGGGAGGGGATCATTCCCCCCGATAGCTAAAAATCGGCAATAGTGTAGCGGTTGTCTAGGCAAAGTCCGGCCTTATCGCCCGTTCGCCACTAATTTTTGAACATCCCCCCCGCACGAAATTCCTGGCTATGTTACTGATGTGTAAGTAAGAATTACGAGTAATTACTCGTAGGAAGAAACAGGGTGAATAATTTCGAAAAAAAAAACTTGCTCACACTCTCTTGTAAGCATGGGTCGCAAATTCGCATTTTTGACCCCAAATTTGTTATTAGCGCCCTTCAAACCCCCTCATGGACCAATTTTCAGGTCAAAAGTCATTGTGGTTAAAGTAAAAATTCACAAGAAAGAAGCTAGCGTTTGAAATATTTTGTTCGACAAGATTACACGGGACAGCTACGAAAACGGGACAGCTGACTTAGTGCATTTTGTGTAAAGTTTCGGTACGTTGGTACTCCTAAAAGCGTCAGCAAATCACCTTGCAGAATAATTGCATCGTGATAAATCCTCATTTACCCGCAAATCTATACAGGGTGTTTCTTAAGTAGTGGACCACCCTTTCTAACTTCGTTATTTTCAGGAAAATGAAGAAAAGCTTCTAAAGTAACTCCCCTTCATTTTTTACAATGAATTCAAATATCTCATTCACGCACTTTGCGCATGCGCAGAAACATGCGCAATTGACACCAACTTCGGTTTTTCAAATGGGTGCCCTAATTTTTTATTGCAGATTCAGATTCTACGTAAAATTTCGTGAACATTTGACCTCTCAACTGATGAGTTTGAATGCGCAGAACCTGTTCTGCAAGCGTTCAAAGTTGCTCAGATGCCAAATTTCGCAAAACATGGCGTCTAGTAATCCCCAAGTGTGGCACATGAATATTCATTGTTTTTCGACGCTGATTCACATGGTGCTATCCGTTTTTTGATTTGACTCAATTTGAACGAAATATGGCCAAAAGTCGGTTATTTTGTATGAAAAACCGAAGTTGGTGTCAATTGAGCATGTTTCTGCGCATGAGCAAAGTATGGGACTGAGATATTTGAATTCATTGTAAAAAATGAAGGGGGGTTACTTTAGAAGCTTTTTTTCATTTTCCTGAAAATAACGGAGTTAGAAAGGGTGGTCCACTACTTAAGAAACACCCTGTATACTGCCTTTTCTCGTTTATTTCCTATGAATTCAGGAGAAGGTAATTTTTGAGCATAAGGTCAATTTTTGCGCTTTTTGAAGCATATTATTTTGGGGAAACAAACGTGCGCACTCTCAATTAAGTTATGTCCCGAAACGCTTTTCATGCAATAGAAAGAATTGAATCGCTAAAAACCTCAGGTAAAGTTAGGTTATGAACCTCATGACTCCCTGAAATCAAAGTCTGGATTATACAAGGAATATACAAGCTGGCTCACTCGAACGAAAGTACAAAACAGTTGTGAATGTATAACAAATATTATGAATGTTTTTGTTTATACGTGAATTTTTCTTTCCTGGTTGATTTTAATCCATTTTCATCACATTCAAACATCATAACTTGAGGCTCAAACAAGTAACGTGATCCTATGAGTAACTCAAGTTTGTAATTCCAGACGCACGCATTTAGCGGGGATGAAGTATTATGGCACAGAAAGGGTTCATCACCTCATGATATATACTGTAGGTGGATGGGTCGCTAACTCTCCCGTTTCATATGAAAAGCGTGAGACGGGAATCGAATCAGGATTTCGAGCCCGGAAAGGGGAAACGGGTGAGATTTTGAAAGGGCTTAAAAGGGGTAGAGTCCCGGAGTAAACCGGTGGGAGATCGTGATGGTGGCTCTGGCTTTCTCGGCTTTCGGTGGATATGTCAGAGGCAAATCCTATGAAACTCCGGGACCGTCTGGTAGGATAAGAATTGACGTGTGCGATAGGTATTACTGTGGGCAGATTAAGTTGAGCTCGGACATGTAATCAGCTGACAATATTATCGGTATTTACTGTGCATCTCTAGTTTGCATCCAAGTGGTATTATAGCACAATTAATATCTACTAATAACAACGAGTGAATAACAAATATTTCAGTAGGAATATAATTTCATATTTTTTACCGAGCAGTAAGCTTTGATCCATACAAAATAACGAAGAGCTGATTTTGTCTTAAGATGATAAATCGTTCAAGGTGAAAGTTGTAACTGGAGAACTTGAAGATCCTTTTAGTTAGAAATAAATACCGGAATCTGTTTCTTTCGATAGAAACGTCGAGAAAATAATAACCATTCGACGGTGCTCAAAAGACCATGGGCACGCAATTATTTTTAATGAGATTCCAAATAGTTTACTCATTTAATTTTTTCTCACCATTAAACACCATTCAAACAAAATGGATACAGTTCATCCTCAATTTCATCATAACAAAACATTAAGAAGATGATCATGTTACTAGATTGATTCATAGTTTCAAGTGTACAGTACGTAGACGGTTCACGACTATGAAATGGTCTCAGCCCACTGCCAAGTTGAGGCTCCAGTCATATCTCTATGTTTTGGGATTTTAAAGACATTGAACGAGAAGACCCTCCAAATCTTGAAGTCTCGTAAACAACACGGAGGGTTTCATAAAATCTCCAAAAGCGGTGGATTAGTGATGCAGTAGACGATTATTATAATTTAAAACACACTGTTTGGTATTGTTTCTAGTTCAAGGGACATCAGTGATGTTACATCACTACACACCATAAAACGCATTTTCACTAAGAGTTCACCGTAAAACGCATTTTGATACATCAAGACACAATCCAACCAACATATAACTGACACAAACACCACTCCCTCCCCGCATTATCCTACCAGGCAATATTGTGAATAAACTGATTGATTAAGAGTGAGAGAAGGACTTAAAAACTAACATTTTCATTATAACCACGTTATGACGTACTTGAAAGATACGGTTCCTAAGCAAAAGCCATTAATTTCAAAACTTCGAGACAAATTTCTGATAAGTAAATAAAATGGTAATAAAAGAAAAACAACAACAAGGTTCCGTTGAGAATTGAGGACTTGGGAGCACTCACAAGAATAGACAACTTATACAAGATCGTATACATTTTGAGTGCATTACAACGAAAATTCTAGCTTTCCAGCATGATAACTCGGAGCAAAAATAAACAGCAACAGTAGAAGAATATAAAGAAAATCAATTCCATTGAGGATAGGGAAATTACCGAATCCACCTCATTCTGCATTTTTCTAACTTCTCCCGAAGGAACCGCCCAGAAGATACATTTGGAAACTCGTTAAAAGCTTGGGGAAAATTTATTCATGAAAGCATCCTTGCATGGGAAGGCTTTTTAAATAAAATCCTGGCCTTCCCTCTGTAGATTCATACCATTCGGAGAGGTTGAAACCACCCTCAACTTTGCGAACAAGAAACAACGAAGTAGGAATGAGTAATAGCCCAATATGGACGAAATCCTTGGAAATCTCATTGTGTCTGAATATTTCGGTTTGAGCCACATGGTTTGATGTACCAAAACAAGGTGCACGAAGTGGAGTTTCTTTTAGAAACTTATCACGAAAAGTGTAATCCACTCCCAAGTTAAAGCCACCTAAATCCCACGCATTGATCCGTAATAAATAAAAACTATAAAATTTTTTTCTGCTACCTTCCATCAATATTTATGACATTACGTTTTGATCTAGAGAAAAATTTGATTTGACCCATGATTAATTTTAGTTTTGTGGCATTGTATTTCTTCAACTTATTAATTAAGGAAAATAATGTTTAAGAACATAATATGTTCTTAATATGTTCTTAATTTTATATTATAAAATTAATCTTCCTCATATTAGAGTATGTACTCGTAAGTACCTAGTTATACTGTTAATATTATTCTAACACTTGTGTATTCAAACTTACACATTCTGTGGTGAAACTTGCCTCTTGAAAGGGTAATTGTGGTACGTCATAGTAATGTACATCTGGCGTTGACATTGATAACGAAAGAGCATCAGTTGCAGAGAAGTCCC
The DNA here is from genome assembly GCA_963920205.1 of Stenodema calcarata. NCBI lineage: Eukaryota > Metazoa > Arthropoda > Insecta > Hemiptera > Miridae > Stenodema > Stenodema calcarata. Next base: position 10,830,247 of record OY986060.1, on the reverse strand, counting down.
TGGAGCCGACTGAGTCGTCTATATTTGGTTTTGCTATACAAACCTCGTTGAGGTACCTAAGGGTTAAGAAAACGCCATGGAAGCGTCCTTTTCCGAAGAAATATTTATGTATAAAACCGTTTCGTGTGGCAAGTCTAAAAAAATTTGCATAATAATTATTTATTGCTAAAATTGTTTAAACAATTTAAACACGTAGTAATGTATCGGCACTCTCTTCAATATCGTATAGTGAAAAACGTCTGGTGGTCTCTTGCACTTCAATCGACTTAATGCACAAACACAGATTGTACTGTTGTCGAGGAGGTGCAATACAGTGATGTTTGTGGAGTCTATACTATGTGGAGGAAAATACTTAGCACCTCTCGTGCTTCACTGCGTGTTTTTTGAGGGCTTCAATCACCAGCCCAACCTCAAGGAGCATTAACTAAGCTTCTGAATGTATTGTTCAGTTGGGGCTGCATTATTTGTCCACTGCTTTTCTCAGTGCAGCCCCAGAGTTGCTTCCCTTTTTGAGGAAGCATCACTTTATTATGGAGCGAGTTGAGATTGTGTCTCCAGTACATTTTCTAACATTTAAAAAAATATAATATTTTGATTGGCATCGTTAAACAAAACAAATACATTCTGCCGAAATTAGCTTGACACAGTCTTTGTCCGGATCTTAACTGACATACCTATCGATTTGTAAAAGTTCTTTTTAAGTGTGGTCCATTCAGTTGTGAGAGCCATCTTCGTTTTGATGGAGGCGGGAACACTTCTTTGTATGCAAGGTGGTATGCTGAGTAGTATTCTCTCCATAGCTCCATTACTCGTTTGGTAATATGCCTGTTACAGTACAGGATATGTACAGTACATATCCTTATATATGTATTGGGCTGGTAGACTCAGTAGCTGAAGCAACATTCTACCAATCTTTGCTTGATGGTCGGCTCTGTCGTTGCCTGTTTTTGGAGCGAAGGAGAGAGATGAACTTTATTATGTCACATTTCATCCCGTTCCAAAATGTTTATTTAACCCTCTATTCGGCAACGCATTTTATGGCTTTCTTGCTCTCACTTTAACTCAGTTTATCAAGTGAATATACAGGATTATATAAAGGAGGAGGGAGCGCGAGTTGTATTAAGTACGGAAAGAAATGATCCTTCCATGCTTAGTGCTCATAATCAACCAAGAGTGCTAATCGATTCTAGGATCGATAGAAGGAAAATACTTGGCACCTTCGACTTACGATATTTTCTTGAAAAAGATGGTTTGATGATTCATACGATTTTGCCGGCCGCAGTTCGGCTGCGTGCCTGGCAAAGGGATAATTTCTTCTGAATGTTTAGTATCAGGCGTCATACCTAAGTAGTTTGCTGAATTAGCGCGGGGTGGATGATGCTCAGGTGGAGTTCACATGTAATGCCAGGAGAGTGGTACGAGTTTTGGAGCTTTTGAAGCGTGTAATGTCAACTAACGCTTGGCACGTTGTTACTGTCAGGTGTTTTCTTCTTTTTCCTCCCAAACTCTATTCATGCTATCGTCGACATGACATCTCGACGTCCCTTGATGACGAACGGGCGACCGAAGCTGGCGAGCCTGCCCGCGGAGAGTGACGGATGGTGATCCAACGAAATTAACTTCCAGCCCACGTCTGAGCCGTAATGATATGAACGGCATAATACCCCCTCGAGCCCCAAGCTGTCCTGCGGTGTCCTGTAATTCAGTTATCCCAAGAACTTGGATCCTCACCAAATCACGTTGGGGGTGTTTTCCCGTCCGAGAGGGCGATAGAGGAGGGTTGAAGCGATGGAATGGTTACGAAATAAGCAATCAGTTCGAGGAACACAGAACAACTCAATGAAATTCGTGTATGTATTCTCAATAAGAATGAAAAGGCCCTTCATACCAATTAGGATACAGTTCGGTGTCACAGTTGTTGTTTTATGCCCTGATGTTATTTAACGAAACATTTTACATCGCAATTTAGAGTCTTAATATTTTTGAACGTATTGTAAGTATTTACGTGCTCAATGTGAGTGTTTCACACGGACCCGGACCTTCCTAGACGGCTCCAGGGACTTTTGAAAGTTCCTTTGAATTTGTACTGCTTCCATAGCGACCTCGGCCTAAGTCATTGTACAAAATGTCCAGTGAAAAACTGAAATATCCCTCGCTTCGGCCAAAATACTCGTATATCGATAAATTACAGAACTACTGATATTTTCCCGCTAGAATTTAAATAGGTACCTACAAAGTTTTCATAACTAATTTATTAGTAAGGAGATTTATGGGCTCATTCTACATTGGCTACCACATCTAAGAAGCACTAATCGAAGTAATCCGAGACTTTGAAGAAATTGATTTTATTAAACAAATTTTAATGTTAATTGTGATTATAGGTACTTACAAAAACGGAAAAAATCTTACCAATGGATACGTCAACTAGATGCATACATATAAATTACCCAAAGTGGTTATTGTGAAGTGGTTATTTAAAAGTAATGAAAATAAAATACAAAGCAGAAACATTCATTATTAGTGATGTAGCAGACAAAACTGTTTCTCATGACCGGATGACTTCAACGTTTTGGGACTTCTCAACCATAACAAAGAACTCCCAACCTTCACTTTTTTGAAGAGTTATTTTTATGCCACCCATACACCGTAATAATATAACAGAAACAGAATGAACACCCATACGCACAACACATCAACAAAGGGAAGACTTCGGGGAAAAAATGTATCGATATATCGAGGGTGAAGTGGCAACACGGCCTACCTTGAGTTGTGTCACTTTTCTTGCGGGTGAGCGATATATGTTCACACATTTTAGAAAATAAACAGTTTTTTGTGTCTCCTGTAAATTTCAAAAAAAAAACACTTGAACCATGTTGTACAGCACTATTTGAGATAGTCCATGTTGATCAGCCCTATCTCAGTTAGGCCATGTTGTTCAGCCCCACTTGAGGTAGGCCTTGTTGTCACTTCACCCTCGATATAGATAAACTATCGATCTATTGGCGCTTTCGCATCGGACGAGCCGACGTATCGGACAAATTATCAATAAATATCGCCCATCCCTATGTGTAGGTACCAAAATCATTGAGTAAATAGTATGTGACCTCTAATGGATATCGTTGTATTTTCGGCTCTCTGCTTATGATACATACTGAAGTTACGCCTGATTAGGTAAGCCCGGTATCCCAGTGATTTCATCGGTTTCATTTTATTGTTCACAACCCTCACTTTCATATTATGGACCGTTCCAAATTGTATCATAGCGGTTGATCGCAATAATCGACAAAGAGTTTCCTGGAATCCAACAGCAATGTGTGCATCCGCTTTGCACAGCCGCGAGATATTTCGTATATTTTGTAATGTAGCTGTATGAACTGCCGAATCAGTTTGAATTTAATTTGTTCAAATATTACATTGTCATCGGGTTCTCTGTTTAAAATTTCAAGTCTGTAGCTCATCGGGAAGTTAGTTTGAACTCGATTGCAAGATTCCACCCGGAGAGACAGACACGAATAGGAGCTAATATGAACGTGGTAAAATAGATATGAACTAGTTCAACAAGTGGAGGGTTATGAAACGATTGCTATTCATTTAAACGACCACACTATTCAGTCTACAGCACATTTCCAAGGTTCAATCGAAATGGTAATTGTAAAAACCTTCGTCTTGAGTTATTCCAACTTGAATGAGGTTCATCTCAAGTCTCATCAAGGGGACGGACGTCTTCCCCGGCAAGGGCGGACTCTCTCTATAAAACTTTGGCAATTTAAAAAGAGCTAACCAAACATTCAACTAATTTGAACCCGAGGAACCTGGCGATTTCGGAGTAACAATTCAGTCAAAAACCCGGTACAGACTTTGAATCAAGGCGAGCCCCTGGTAAAAGATAGAAAGGGCAACAAAAACTTCGGGAGACCTTGAAGTATTACAAGAGCCTCATAAACATTCTAGAGACCTGGAGGCCCCCTGAAACTCGATTAGAGAGTAAAAGTTTTTCCACAGTTTTCAAACTTGAAAAAAAGACGGAAAAAAAGGAACGAGAATGAAAGAAAAGAAGGAGGAAGAGGAGTAAAAACTTTTTGAGTTTTCCCCTTAACTCAAGTCACGATATCCATTTACGCTTTTTGTTTTTCTACTTTCTTGACTCAGTTTTCACTTGTCAAAGAATCGGAATATTAAGAGTTTATTCTTCATATTTCATGGAGTCCGTAGAAAATGGTATTTTTTCCTAAAATGAACCCACTAGTAAATTTTTGAAGGGTTTTTTTTTAAGTTTCAAAGAGGTGCGTGCCTACTTAATTCGTTAATTAAATTTGGTGATATTTTCAGTCACGTCTGAGTTTAATAATTGAACAGTATGCATATTTAAATTCAACCTGCATACCAGGTTGAAATTCTGCACCAAGATCCAAAAGTGCTGAAATAACCTTCTTCTAGCAGACACGTAATGTATCTCAGAACATGAACTCAAAATCCCAAAACCATCTGCTGGTTGAATCATAATGTGAGTTTTACCGTTTGATTATGCCCGATATTATTACATGAACATTAAGACGGAGTTCTACTGTTTGATTCGCGCTCATGTATACGATCGGCTCTACCTGCACTGACTTAGGAGTCTTAACAAATTCTTTGAATTACAACAGAAAACTATACGTTTTGAAAATTTCAAAATCGGTCTTCAATCGCTTTCTATTGGCCTAGGCCCTAGGGCCATGAATAGTCTCTCGTATCATCCTCGGGGTGTTTCAAGCCTTTACGGCGACTTTCGACTAACTTCGACAATGAAACATTGGAAATGACCAAGAAAAACCAATTTAACCTCATACAAATTATTGCTGACGCCATAAAAACCATTAAATTATATAAATCTTTAAAGCTATAATGTTATTTTTAATTCGATTTTCTGATTCTACGGATCAAATTTTTTAAAGACGATATTCATTATAATGTATCAAGTCAACGAGTTCGGTGGAAGTAGTCGTGAACACAGCCGCTAAAGTCGCTTGATGAAGTATGTAAGCTCCCATTCACCATTCTCAAGTAAACATTGTAGGTGTCAGAGAGATGTTCCCGCGAGAAAATTACTTCCGATTCCCATTTGACTCTCTTCAAACCTGCTCCCTCTCAAGGTTCAGCTATTTACTTACTCTGCCTCTTTTGTCTTCGTTCTGTCGCAGCCGAAACGCGGGCCATTCTCGTCGCTCACAACTTTCCAACTATTGAACATGAGGAGGGTCGGTATGGGGCGGGGAAGGGAACGCCTAACAGGCAGTTTAAAGGTGCGAAACTGAATTTAGTGACTACTCCCTCGTCCATGTACTTAAGTCAACTTGAGCCCTTGGCTGGTCCCAAAACCCTCTTTATCAACTTAGGAAGGTAACAAGTGAGCGCTGGGAGCTCTCCTCATTTGTCTGAAGCCCTGCGAAGTTTTGAAAATCCTCCTGAACACCCTCTTCACATCACCTTTTCTGTTTCGTTGTAAAACAATTCTATTTTCACGACGAAGTACCCAAGTGTCGGAATTAGAGTGGGGCGGTCCCCCTTGGCCCACAAACCAAGGGAACCCTCCGCAACAATTAAATGAATAATGGATTATACTGAAAAATTAATCAAAAATTATACTACAAAATTGTTACTGAAAAACTTCGGCCACGGTGCTTACCGGTCATGAATTAACCGTCCTTTTCGTGTTCTATCAGTATTTCTAAAGTCATTCAAATAACTCGAGGGCCTTTGGCTTACAATAAACTACATACTCTGTATATGTACTGTATACTCTGGATCAAGTCAAGAAAGGTCGAGTCAACTTTGTCTTGGGAAACGCTGTAAATTTCTTCAATAATTGTTCTCGGTCCAAAATGTTTGAAACTCGAATTTCCGAAAAATGTTCATACCAAAATCCGTTCCAGACCATCCTGAAATTACTGCCGATAGACACCGAAAATCTATGCACTTATATAGTTAGACATAAATTCTATCGAGAGTTATCGTCGAATGAAACATTTTCACACACGTCAGACGATAACGATTTTAGATATTTTTTCGATTAAAGATTTTGTTACTATTACAATTATTTTTGAACACGATGGCGAAGTCAGAATTGTGATATCTAATCCCGTTCTCAAACTGGAGCACTTTGAAAATGATGAAACATGGTTGCTACTTGGGACGTTCCTCACGGTTCATCTGCTGTAATCTGATGTCGGATTGAGACTGGTATCGGAATTCTGACTTCACCATCGTGTTCATCGTTAAAAGGTCTATAAACTGAGCAAAAAAGGAGATTTGGTTATAAAACCAGTAAAATGGAGGCATTTTACATAGGTACCCAAAACCCATTATTTCTTCGAAAATGCGCTCTTATAGTCATGTTGAATGACTTGGGATTTTCCTGTATAGATTCGAACAGTGATCTCAAATAATCAGATTTTTACGAATTCGGATGTTCTTGTAAACTCGGAAAATCTTGTAATTAACCGGGTAAGGCCGAAATAGTCACAATTTATATCTCTTTGAAATCGACAAAAATAGTAGGTAATGCATGGAATGAATTATAGTATTTAGATGATGACAAACCATTTTTAGGGACGATCGAATGGTTTAGAGAAACTCTGGTTCAAAAACGTTGGGAAATTTTATGAATTCATGGCACGATTGGTTAAGAGGTGAATGACTTTCCATGACATGGTCTCTATCAAAAGGCTCAAAATCACTTTAATTATCATCGCGTACGGCGTAGAGGCTTATGATTTATTTAGGAACTGGAAAAACGTTGATATCGATCAAATATAGCCCTCCGATGGCCAATCAAGGCGGGTGTTATTAGTAGAACCAATAACCCGCTCACTCCCTCTTTTCGCGATCTACACATCGAGAAATGTAGTTCCTCACCTCTCCTTCACCGGTACAATAATACCGTTGAATGATGTACTGTCATTTTTAATAAAATAGAAATACTGGACAGCGCGAATAAACGGCATCGATTCTAGGGATGCTGAGGGAGGAAGCTCTCCATCACAACAGGAATCTCCAACACCTGCATTCATCGCTCGCTATATGGAAGTCCTCGCGATACCGAATAAATTCACCGAAACGTCACTACAGTAACGAGTTCTTTTCAGTTGTGCACAAGTACCACTGTGGGTGTATTCCACGCGTTCTAGTCAAGAGTAAAGCGCATTCCAATGTGTGAACTACGTGCTGTGTTACGTAGAGCGAGAATTTTGAAGATGACGTGTCAATGTGAAGGATAGGTACTGTTCCTCATAATATATCGATCTTCGAGGGAACGAAACGGTAAAACGTATCAGTAAGGGCTCCAATAGATTTGAATTGTATTTGTTCGTTCAGGAAACTCTCTTTTTTCAGTGTTACATGTAGAACTCGATATTATGGTACTTATACTTCCAAGTTGAGAAGTGTCTAACATCTCACATAACTTCCCATACAGTTTTTGAAGGTAAACCCAATTTAAAACAGAAAAAAATTCCCTTCCAAGATTCTTTCTCTTCTTTTGGCAAGTTCGTGGCTGCGTAAACGTCCCCTCCCGCGGGACGGCAAGCTCTCAGACTGGTGGAAAAATCGGTTCGTTCTCCAGAGCCAATATGTATAAGGTTCGACATCCGTTCGAATAGCCGACAGACTGAAAGTAAAACTTTGTTCACTCGGTCCCATTAGAACTTTCCTCCGATACCCTTGTCACCTACAGTTTGAACTTTTCTCCAACAATATTATTCACAGATGTAGACTCCTACTATGGGGACCATAATATACTTCACTCAGCAAACACAAACTTCCCCAAGTGAATGGTTCAACTCGGATGAAACTGGTTCAGAGACACTATGAAAATTAATTTTAGGGATAGTGGTTCGTTTCGAATTAGGTACTGCTAATCAATCGAATCGTGCATTTTCTCGTAATCAGTTAGTGTGTCTTATTGTAATGGTTATATAACTGCCAAGAACTGAATTGTTGAGGATAGAAGAACATGAATATACCCTGAAATTCACTACTTACATTCCGTTACACGACTAAGATTCACCTCTGTAAACGACTATCAACAGGGGCAGGTAATGATTCCAGCCGGAACTGACAAGCTCTTGAGGACTTCATCATAATTAGGGGGTTCTTAGTTGAAGAATATAATGATCAACAAGTAGGCGCGTGTTCTTACTTCCGCTATTTATTTACGACTTCCTCCGTCATTATCATCTAATTTTGAAACGTCAGAAAATTAAGGTTTCTGAGGCGGCTTTTCTGAAACTCAGAAAATTTCCCCACGAGGCGGCTTTTCCCCTATGGCGGTGGAAAGGCTTTGGGGAGCCTGGGAGAGTTCGTTGCTATGATTTCAGCCAATAATAAAACAATTCTCACAACAGACGTTGTCATTAAGGGACGGAGCTATTGGAGAAACCCAGTGCTTTAAAGTTGAGAGTTCTTGACCTTCAGAGTCAAGTCATCCAAATCAGTTCGGTAAATAGACCAAAGATCGGGTTGTCATTACAGCACTACAGCAGATGCCAGGTTGTTGGGCTTGGTGCAGTGCGGTCTACATTAGGTAGACTGGACAACTCTTTCCGACAACCTGATCTGTTGAGTAAGTCAGCAAGTCCCAAAGGGTAATCCCACAATGATCCTTGAAACTTTTCATAACCTTAAATCGGTTGGAAGAGTTCAAACCCAATTTTTAAATGTTGAAAAATTCATATCTTGAAAAAATCGAAGGAAACGGTATGGTTTTTTCGGCATTTAAATGGAGTTTAATTTTTACAATTTCTCAACTCCGCTCGGAGCTTTGTACGACCAGCTGTTCGTTCGCACTGAGGTCTCATACGTGGAGCAGATCGAATGCATGCGGCAGCGTGTCGGGCCCAGCTGATTCGAACAGCACAGTTTTCAGCTATCGAGTTAATTAATAATAAATATTAATAATAATAATTGATAATACATAATAACAATAATGATCAATCATTAAAAACAATCAATAATAATTTACACTACTTGATAATAATAATTAATAATAATTGTAGTGGATGGGGGGTGACGATGGGGAGGTGTCGGGAGAGGTCGACATCTCCCCATCGTTATTCTTACTGGCGGTCAACACTTCACATACACTTAATAATCCATAATAATAATTAACCTACAATTTAGTGATCTAGACAGATAGGTGATCTGTACAAAGAAGATAAAAACCGGTGTGTCAATAATTTGCAGAGTATATTTCTATCGAGAGCTTTTATTGAAATAATAAATCCCCAACATGATTTGTCTTCTAGTGAGTTCATACAGGAATTCAAGTTGCTCTTTGTCGGGGTCGGTGCGGATGATAGAAAAGAATAATTTATTTACATGAATATGAAAAACCGCCGCAGTAAATTTAATCATGTTAATTACCCCCGACTCAGAGAATTGTAGATCCTTGTAAATTATCTCGTAATTCTCGCAGAACTTTTCAGCTATCCCACAACGGATTCGAATGTTTGTACTATGCCAAATTTAATCAGTAGGTACGCCACACTATAAAATCTTATTAACATTTTAAGGGAAGCTACAAAGTCAGCCCTCGCTGTATCATATACTTTGAGTTCAATTAGCTTGATGAATATTAATACGTGGATATTGTGGTAGGTCGTCTGTGTGAGTTTTAATTTTCTCTCCACCTCCTGACGGTTCAGAAAACATGGAAGTCTTTTTCGCTTCTCTCATTCCTTCAATGTCCAGATGAAAATTGGACGTTAATGCGTTTTTGGCGTGTTTTGAAATGAAGCTTTCATCTCTATTCATGTTGGGACATTATATTAGACCAAAAAATCCATCTCAATTTTAATCTTGGTTTGTTATTTTTATTAATGAACCCGGGTCATCGACCGACGAAAATTGATGAAATAATCTCCTGGAATGGTTTTTGTCATTACGTCTCATAATCACCAACATAAGCATGAATCAAACGACAATTTTAGCTCACTATGCCTAGTAGAGAGCAGCTGATTCAAATTGATCGTAGTTTGTCTAAGATGATTTGCTCGTCAGCGAAAAGGGATTCTCCAGTGAAACAGAAAGTTACGAGGATATGTTTCGGTACGTATTGGTAGAAGATTTACTGATTTCGGATTCTGGTTTCTCCTGAAGATGACATATTTGGCTAGAACTAGGGAATAACCAAGTAAGTATTACAAATGGAATTTCACTGGAGAGCATTTTGGAGTTTGTAAACGTACCCCCGATTCAGAAATTTACAACACCAGACAAAATTCCAGCTAAGTATTCAGAAAACTGGAATGATCAAACTGCCCCTTGAACCACATTTTAATGGTACATTTTAATGGCAACATTATGGGAACTGGTAGAATCTTTTGTTTCTAAGGTGACAAGTAGGTAATTATTGAGAAGACTATTGTAAGTACCTACAGATCGTTAGTCAGAGATCACCTCACATGATGTTAATCGAATAATTTAATAGCTTCATACTTAATACCTATAATTACTCATATTAGAATGATATGTTCCAAATATCACATTTTACATAGAACCAGTGATTTCTTCAAAAATCCGCTATTATAGCCATGCTGCATAATTGGTTTCGTTGTTCCATTATTATTATTAACGACTTTATGTATGAATATGGATAATTATTTTAAATTACCATTCTTCGAGACGTACACGACGAATGGAAAACGTTGGAAGCGTCAGGAAGGTACTTTCCAGAGTATTCAGTTATAAATATCCAGGGTGACTAATACACTTACCCACCGTCCTCTGGGGTGCCCCTACCAGATTTCCCGAGTGAGTGTGATTCTTCGTTAAAACAGTAATTGGGATTAAGGAGGCATCCATTCTGGCCGCTAACATGTCCTCCCTAACTTGGGCGAGTTATTTCGCTCAGATAAACCGCACAAGAAGTAGACAGCGCTTGCTAAAACAATAAAATGATTTTATTACAAATTTTCAGTAATCATTAGTTAGGCATTCGGACGTAGGGAAGGGAAAATAGCCCTACAGGGCTTGTGGAGTGGTTCTGCCTTGACGTTCGGGCATATCTCGACAGGGGCTCATTGATGGTCGAAAAAGCCCAAGCCGCTGATATTGAGGGGCGTTTTGACCACTTTCCGTACCTAACAGTCGGTCTGGGAATAGGAACCATAAATTAACAGTTACGGTTATCTCATTATACCTCCGGTACACCTAAATTGAATATGTACTGAGCTGAAAGGGACTAAGAATATAAACGACCTGTTTCAATTTTATGAGGTAGTTACTAAACTTTTATCATGAAAAATATGAACTCAATATTAAGCATCTTTTTGTAAGTATTTGAACGAATTCTAAGGCAAATTGTCGAATTGCACAATTAATCATCTTGAATTAGTTCCAATCTACCAAAATGGTGTCCCATGTCGAAATTGAAGGGCTTTCTGGTCAATTAACCCTCTTTCATGGATCCCATTTAGATTGGAGAATGAGCCAGTATTATAAAAGGTGAGCGAGAATGAAGAAGGAAGTTTAGGGGGGTTCTAATATTTCTTAGAGAAATGGCTTTCCACACGGTTTCGCAACACTTTGAGAGCTACAATAGTGACAGTCGTGGACAAATGGTTATGACCTCCCAAAACGGGGTTTGCTTGTCTTCGGCTTTGCTAGTTTTCAAGCTCCGTGTTGTAGGATGTTATAAGGGGCTCTGTCCGCATATGTACTCCGTCAAGGAGCAACCATATTTTAAACGAGGGAGATGAAGTATGACATGTTGCCCCTTTACTGCCTCGGACGAGCTCGGTTGAGCCGGGGATGGGCGGAGGCAAACATGTCATTCGGATTAATCGCGTTCTGAAAACAAAGTGAGCTCGTACGGGAGTAGAATGAGTCTACAGTTAATTCTGGCTAACACGATTTCGCCGGAAATAATTATCACACATCCACCATCCAGTGTCACATGTTTCAAAGCTTGTTTCATTATCTTGAAACGCGTACCGTGGTAGCAGGGTTGGATTCCCAAAATCATGTGGACTTCTTTTTGAAATCCATGGAAAGTAGTAACCACTGTTGTTTTCAACATTCAACTACATTTGAAACGAAAGAAGCTCATGAGACTGCTTTTGATATTATAATAACATTATTATCGTTTCAAATTGAGATTTCGGTCTTGTGAGGTTTCGTTAGAGACAACGTTTATGTACCACCACTCCACGTTGTCTTTAACGAAACCCCACAGGAAGAAGTCACAGGATGTCAAATTGGGTGACCGTGGAGCCCAGCTGAGCCCCTCGGAGTAGCCATTGATGACAGAAGAAAACCGAAGACAAGTGACATCTAGCGGCTATTAATATAACTAGATAGTTTGGACAAAATAATGCTTTGTAAGACAAAATAAGAATCTCGCAGAGTATCCTCCTGGTCCATCAATTCGTATGCAAACCACACTGGTTTATACAATTAAATAGTTTAAATTTAATATTAAATCGTGGGTGACGATATTAAATGTTAATATCGTCCCCAGCAGCACCAGATTTCACATAAGCCGCTACTTTTCTGCTACACCCACGATATTTTGCCATCAAAGAGTCTGTTTCACTTTTTAATTCCTTGATTGGCTTCCCAATCACCGCCTCGATCCTCCCCCATGCATCATTGTAGTCGGGCCTGAGCTACTCGCTCTCATCCACCAACCTCCAATGAGGTGAGACGGAGTGGAGTCTTCTCCGCATTACTAGGCAGTTTCCGTATCTTTGAAAGTGAGGAAGCAAAATTGAAAACTATAACGTTAGAATGATTAATTGTTTTTTCATCAGTGGAGATTCGTTGAATGCAAACGTTTTTCGCTCTATACGTCTCCTCCGCATCCTACACCATCCAATGCCTGTTCAGTTCGTTTCAGCTCTGTCCCGTCATTTCCGATTCAGGGTAACGGCCTAAGGTCACAAATCACCACAACCACCAATGAAAAGTTTCCTCTGGGGAGAGGGACCTCTGACAAAGAGGAATCCCCCATCAATCTACGTACATCGGATGAACCCTCGCTTCCAGCCGCTCCTACACCACTTTTCGCGTCACTTTTATTATCAGCTCGGTGCGTGCATGTTACACATCGTTGGAACAAAGGGACACCCCCTTCGCCACCGGTTTCCCTCTCATCGCGAACCCGATCTCGTAAGTTCGAAAATTTTACTGGGAGTTACCTCTCGTTCTCCACTTTTTATGAGAACAATGAAAACCCCCGTGGGAGCTGAATCCTGTTCCGGTCACCGTCCTTGATAGCAAATTTAGCACGGATCCGATTAGACCCACAAAGCTTGAAATGAATTGGACCCCCCCCCCCCCACCAGTTGCGCCTAAATTAACAAATTTAGGCCTCCAATATTACAATGAACAGACACTCAAGACAGGCGTTGGTAAAGGAAGATCCCCCCACCACCGTGGACCTTTCGTGGACCAGGTGGGGTGTACACTTACCCCAGGCGTACCATTTTTGTTCTGCTCGAGCTTACCAACGTTTATGAACGAGTGGCCTTGGGTAACTTTCCTTCCAGTTGGATTAACCAATCTACTTAGGCCTATGCTATTAGAATCATGTTTCACTATTTTTATGTAGTACCTATTTACTCTTCTCTGTTGTTGCCATATCTTTCCCATATCCTTGCAATGCAATAAATATTAGAAGCCAGGGTGCTGTATCGTGACATTTTTGTTTTCTTTCTGTTTTGGTTTATTATGTTGGATACTGAACCATTGGAATCAACTAAGGAAAACAAATTTTTAACCCCCCACCCTTAAAATTTGATTGTTTCCGTTTCAAGGATATTAGGGTATTGTGGCTAAATATTGGCACTTACTGCGTATTTCCGCTTATTACCTATTATCTACAAAAGAACCCTGGAGGGATTGAGTATCCCCAAAAATTAATCCAAAATAAGGAACTAGTACGGCGAGAACGAAGGAGCAAGGACAAAAACTTTCAAGCTCAATTTCCCAACATTTTTTTGGGGATTTCACGGTATTCCACAACGGGTGCGATTTGTGGGTCTAGTTCAAGTTTGGTTGGGATCTGAAGGCTAACTTACTGGTTGCAGCTCTGACAAGGTATTTTGTCAGGAAATGACCCACATCATCATGCCTTTTCCAATTACGACATAGTCGGGGGACGTACTACACGGTCCATTTGTTGAAGATAAGGGGAACAGGTAAGGCGAAGCGTCGGTTCATTATGGACTATCAGGGTACGGAGGTACCCAGCTTCCTATCGTACATCAGCCCTTGATAAACAGCCCGCCACCCTATCCTGTTCATCCGCCATCCGCTCCTTTTCATCTATCATCCTCCCCACTTCTTCCGCCATCCTCTTCCTCCATCTACCTCTTTGCTCCTTCCTCGCCGTTTCAGAATCACCGCCTGCGTACACCCATTCGATCCCTTTCCAAGATAATTACGTCACACACCTGAGGCCTTCGATTTATAGAATACCCACCTGAAGCTGATGGTCACCGATGAGTCAATTAGTTCACCTCGGTATAATTAATTTACCTAATGGGCGCGAAAGGGTCCTTCATACGACCAGTCTATTTGTTACTGGTACGCCCCAAACATTAGTAAACCATTGGCGTTATTATTAATCATGCTTTATACTATTCAGTCACGCAAACAAGGAGGAAATAATCCATTTAATATGAACTGTGGATGTGAATGTTCGTATAAAAGCCAGGCCGTAATACTATCGATATTGCAGAATTAGGCATGCCACGTTTTTTAATACGACACCCTTCCTCATACTTTTAAAGGGGCGGAAGGTGATGTGGGAAATGCAATATTCTGTCTTCCAATAAATCCCACACGTTCAGTGAGCGACTACCGTCGGGCGTGCGCCGTCCGAAACACGTCCTGTACGTTCCCTATTCGCTTTCCACACGTCGACTCGGTTTTCCTCCGCTTTCTTCTCGCCGAATGATGAAAACGCGAAGAGGGAAGATCAGAAGGAGTAAAGTGGCGTGAGAGCTTTCTTGCGACGGAGTCGTGGAAATATGAGATTTCCTCCGTTCAAACTCTCAACATACGGCGACGAGACGTGCGTGCCGACTCCCTCCGACATCGGAACCGAACATCTGTTTGAGACTTATTTTACCATTATCCCGGCGAAGCCTGGTCTGAAGCGTCTCAGATGTCGTTCTACTCCGAGCATGTTGAAGATGATCGAGTTTTATTTCTTATAATAGTTTAAAGAGAAGAACATAAATTATAAACTTTACCCCCAAAAACACTCCGTGTAAAAAATCCCTGCCTCGGAAATATTATTCTACAGCAGTCGACAAAAGTTATGTTATCCCCACCCGCTCTTTTCCTTCCAACTAAAGAGATGTCCTTAACACTTCACGAGTACCATACCTACCCGTTTCAAAATCTCCCGTTGGCACCATGGCGAGACGTTTTTATTACTTCCTACCAATGTACATCATACGAATTGAGAAATTTTGAAAAATCCATAACTCGAAATATAGTTTTTACATAGATATACCTCGTTTTCAGTTCACATTTCAATAGAGTTTAATTTTTAGTGTTTTTTAAGACCATCCGGAGGATTGTTCTTCCGGCATTTCGTTCACAATGACGGCTCAAAGTTGGAGCAGATCGAAAGTCGTCAACATGTGGGTGAATCGTGCGGCAGCCTGTTACGTCTATGTTCATACTGGCTCAGCTGATTCGAACAGCACATGGTTTTCAAATATCGAGTTAGCTAATAATAAAAAATTATTATTATTAATTACAATAATTATTATTGTTATAGTAGTGTATAAAATAATTATTAATGTTACACTACTTGATGATAACAATCAATAATTCATAATAATAATTAATCTATCATTTAGTGATCTTGACAGAAGGTGATACAAAGTAGATAATAAACCGTTGTGTCAAGAATTTGCAAATTTTTTACAAAGATTATTTTCAATTCCATAAATATACCCCTCACATTGCTGCATTCTATCGCCATTCTGCGATTTTCTGTTGGCAGTACAGACCTGTTTTCGTTAATTTCGTAAAAGAGATGTGAATGTGGCGCGTTAGACCTCTTGACATAATTATCAATACCAAAATGGCATGAAATCCTTTTTCACGTTTCTCCATAACGAAAACTGACGTAAATACGACCTCGGGTATATTCGGGAAGCCGACGATGGTCCGTTTTCGTCCAATTCCTCGCATAATATCTTCATTTAAAGGTGAGCTCGTCTACCGACCGTTTCCCTACCTCATTTCCATTTATCCCAGTTCCCGTTAACTGCACTCAGTTAATGGCCTACGCTTAATTTCATTAGCCCGCCTGTCCAGCAGGGACAATGCGCGACCACTTGTCACTCCCTCCGTTTCACCCGAGAGAGGGGCAACACGGGATACGGGTCGTCGAATCCACTCCTCGATGGTTTTTGTTGGAAACCGTCCTTTGACGGCAATCTGACTCAAATTGGAGTTTGTAAGTTGACGCTGTCCGTGTTTGAATCATAAATATAGATGTATTTCGAACTACTGATTCAAATTGGTTGAAGTTTCATGGGAGTGTGTTCCTTTCGCTGTATTCAGAGAGCAACTGACTACTACGGATATTGTCGTTACGTTTATTTCTCAAAGTTTCTAACATATTGCCGAAAATTAGTCTCAGATTGAAAATGAGAGCCCCTACACCCCTCTGAGCAACTCGAAGACGTGTGTTGTACCATTGAACTTGGTTAACCAACCCTCCCGAACTATCCCAGCTTTGCTAAGTTTCTCCACCATCCGTTATCACACCGTTAGCCCTGGCGAAGCTGCGATTTGAATCCGTTCAAAAACCACTTCAACTTGAAATAATAATCATCAGTTTATCCGAGGTCACGGTTTGACCTAAGGTGGCAGTCGTCCGGATTTTATATAAGATATTTCGGGTAAATGGCTCGGTTCGAACCCCTACCGACGGTCCAAATCCTCCCGTGGAAGCCTTAAATACCAACCTGTTGCATGAACGATTCTTTCGATATTTCGCCAGAATATACGCATATTTCCCGGCGAATACCATGAAATATACAATACGTATATACAAACGGGAATTCTACGGACCCCATTCTGCTCCTTTGCATTCTGAATCTGTGTGAATGAATAACACAGTCGCAAAGTTCAAATTAGTTCTCAGTTTCGCTGCGAGCCAGAAAACAAGTGCACTCGTGTATATTTTCTGAATGATTAGATATGAGAAAACACTCTCATGTGTTTTGGTACGTTAATTCATTTTCCATCGTAAATCTGTTCGAATTTAAATCAACCCTTTCAACGCTTTTTATTGTACCATTCGAGTCGAATAATGGATTTGTCGACGAGCCTTTTAATCGCAAATTAATTCGTCTGTTTGGATCACTAATCAAAATTGACTGATTCTTCTAATTATTGGATTCGAGAAAAGTATTTTTTTCTTGCCACGACCACCCTTAGAGTTTGTAGAAAATCGATGAGAGTTGAACTGTGAAATGAATGGTTTGCTAAGGCCCCCTGTAATCCGGGGAGGTTAGGCAATTACGCCCACCCAGAGGGTTAACCTGGTCTGCTTTCTAAGACCACGTACCCTCAAAACGGTGGAATCAAAAACAAGGGAACGAAGAAGCTCTCAGTAAACCATTACAACTGAGTCAATCTTGTCTGAGATACTGACATGCATGCACAGCCCAAATCCAAGAGTGCGCTGAGTGAAACTTTGCCGGGCCATCCAGCTACAGAGAAAAGCCCTTTGTTGGGGACCCTTTAACCAGTTTGTGAATCCCTGACACCGGTGGTGGAGAATACCTTCGGATGAATAAACTATGTTTTATTATCAAATTACAAGCGAAGTTTACTCGCCTTACGGCCTTAGGAGCCGGATCCGCCCCCTCGGAAACCAGAATACGGTTGGAAAACGCTCCATGCACGAGAACGCCCGACCATTGTTTTCTGTAGAGAAAAGGCTTCGGAGCGTGGAGAGCCGGAGCGTTTGCCTTATTTAGTGGAACGCCGTTAAATCTTAATTGCCCCTCTCGACCGGACTAAAAGAGACAATTTCCGACTTTATGGAGCAGGGGCACCCTCTGGGCCCCTCGAAATATATCCTGGGTAGCCCTCAAGCTCACAGGGCTCTATCTTTGGCTATTAATAATGGATGGAATCCCGAAAAAGATGTTATTCGGGTGGAGGGGAAAGGCACGAAGGAAGTAATGAGGCCAAGGTCACAAAGAAATCGTCTGGTACTCGTGTAAGACGAAACATTCAAGAACTCAAAAATTGTCAAGTACACATTACGAAGTACGTATTATAGTGAATCACACACGAAATCTATCGTCAGAGCACCAAGAAAGCACAGAAGAGCAAAATGCGATACATGTTAGTCTCTTTGTCATTATCGTTGAACAAACACGATACCAATTCACATTTCATTTCTACTTGATTAACCTTTTACGGGGTATTCAGTAGAGCAAAATCTCTATAAATTCGTAATGGTTATGACATCGCTTTGTGGCCCCTTCAGTATTTTAAATGAGAGCAACCTTTGGACTTGAAATGGAGCGGTGAATAGTTCTATTACCAGTCCTAAGAATAACTATTGTACGGTCTGCACTTTCGGCACCAAAGAAACTCGATCCTTTGTATTTCTCTACAGTTTGAATAGTGACAAAAGAATAACCGTAGCTTTCTGTTTTTCAGAGTGGATGTAGATAAAGTGGATTTCCAATGTCCCCTTCGACAATTTCAAAGCCATAACTTCATTTCTGACGGCAGCCCGCAATATTTCGGAACGTTCTTCGAAAAACATTTCATAGGTTTTAACGAACCACTTAGCCGAGTCCCAACGAGAAAGTTCCCCTCACTCAAACAGGGCAGCTGTTAATGACGTTAGGAGTCTGAGCCGACGACGATTTTTAATTGTTGATGAAAACATAAGACTGCCGTTCTTTTTACTTGCAGAACTCTCAACGCAGTTTTCTCCACCAAAAGTTGAATATCCGAAAAGTTTGAAACCCTCCCTTTTGACGACTTCAAAATGTATTTTCTCCCTTCATCGCTACTTTTGGCGTCTGAAATCCATTCAAGGATCTCACGGTTTCCGCAACTTCGCGAAATAACTGCTTTCTCTAATTGTCGAACCGTGTTCGTGGCACGGGTCCAGTTCAGGATGAATTGTTCCCTTCATTCGAAATGAAGTTTGTTCCGTTTCACTTTTTCATTATCGCGGAGTCCGAAAAGAAGTGTGACGGTTCACTTAGGGGAGGGGATTTTTCCTTGTGTTCCGCTAATGGATGTTAGGCAGTTTTCGACTCACATTGACGGAGGGTGGAGAATCGCAAAGAATATCGACACCAAGTAACCACCATTTAAAGCAATCTCTCCGATATCAGCATTTGGATTCGTAGTTTGTAAGCACGTGGACAAGTAACGAAATTACTCCGATCGTGAATAAACTCATTTTATCAAGCTATGTGAAATTATTCACAATATCGTCCCTTAAGATTTTTTAAGTTTTTTGGCAAAATGAGTTAGGAATCTCTCGGTCCGTCGCTCTAGCTCATTGGTTTGCCTTTTATTGCAATGAAGGAAAAAGCTTATTCAACGTAGAAAAGCCGCGATAACCATGGAAAATCCGTTTTGTGTCCCTCCCAAAAAGTTGGGAAAACTGATTGATAGACCTTGTGGAATCTCACGGGACAATATATTATATTAAATATTGACGACTTCGTTTCTTTGAGTTTACCACATTGGGTATCTTAATTTTCACACAAGATCTTACATTAAGCTTCGACGCTATAAGAACCACCAGACCCGTAAAGCTCGTTACCAGCACAAGAATCGAACCAGAGACCCCCCCCCACACAGAACCAACGCGCTGAACCAAAAATAGAACCACGAAATTTACACGGGACCAGTTGATTATAATTCATGCGAAAACAGGCCTCTCGTGCTTTTTGACTTTACCACATATTTACTAATGCCGTAGTTAATTAGAAGCATGAAGTTCTATACCAAGCAATAAATTATTGACAGTCACTTTTGAGGTAATGGAAGCAAAACATGACGTTTCCACAGAACTGAATAGAAATGTAATCATAATACGGCTGTCACTCGTTTTTCTTGAATTAACCATATCTGTATGAGAGGAAAGTTTTGATGAGCCGAGGTCAGCCGCGAGGTCGCGTTTGTATCGATTTTCCCAATGTGATAACGTCTTTTTCGAGTTACATAACCGAAAACGCCACATTGTGACTACATTAACTCCTAATTCCGTCGAACCTCGGAGACGGAAAATGGTCACGTCGAGGCTCCATTAGTAAACCGCGGTACGTATTCACGAATTACAACAAATCAGAATTTCACGTGATTCGGCTGTCATTTGGGTTATTTTCAGTAAATTTGACACCACTGCGAGCATTGCCAGTAACAAAGTGCTGGGGCGTCCTCACGGATCCGGACCCACCCAAGTTGGCCGTTCCCTGGGCCATTCGCCAATATTTGGACAAACAGTTCATTAAGTTCCGTCAATCAATCTGGCCGAACAGTTTCCACTCCCAATTACTAGAAGTCTTTGGTGAATCTTCCACTAATAAATTACTTCTAAAATGTAAAAGAAGTAATGGTGGTCTTTTGTAAATTGTTTTATTAATAATAAGTATAAAACTGTCTTTTGATCAGATAATCAGATTTAAAACAACAACTGAAACCGTTCGTAGTATGCTATTCATCGTAGTTTCGAATTAACAATAATACAGCTGTAATCGCCCAAGGCCTGTATAACTCTTTCTGTTGTTTGAATTTAATGAGCCGGCAATAGAACCGCAAGGAGAAAACTCTAAAAAGACATCGCTCCGGACTTATTAATTCAAACTCAGTCAAACTGAATCAAGAACCAAATGACTCCTTAACAACTTTTTGCCCCGGCGTTTTCGCCTGTGTGGGCTGCAGGCCGTAATTGTTTCAGGAAAAGTCTCTTTGTACAAACAATGGATCCCCTTTTGGAAGCTCTTTTAGCCGCATTAAAATGGAGCTGGAAAGTTTTGTAGCCAAAAGTTTTCTTTAACGTCGACAAGAAATTCTGGGGTCTGAAGTCATTTTGCCAATGCCTTTTTCTGCGTCCCGTTTTCCCTTTCCGACAGTGACTTGGTTGAGTGGAGGGGTTGGGGCGGGGCGGCGGCATTATAAGGCGTACAGAGAAATTCGGGACCGAAAGTTTCAAAGTAGGAGCTCAAATGAGCCGTTTCCAGGTTCGTTGAGAGGCGTTCTCGACTTCAGTGAATGGACAGATTTTCGTAAATATGCGCCTCCCGCCTTTCGAGAAGGTTGTACCAGGTCGACTTCCAAAGTTGACTTTCAAAGGAGGGAACGAGTTGATAAGAGGCAGCTGGGCACTTTCTGGAAATGTTGGAAATTTTCATACTTAATAGCGGGAGTTTTTGAAGCGGTGTGCGTTTGGGGGGGGGGGGGGGGAGATTTCTTACCCTTCTTTGCTTGAAAAAATTACCCACGATCACGAATCCAATGAAGTTCAAGCAGGTCGCACAAATGGATTTTTGATCCATTATACTCGTAATTGCCTCTAGAAGGTGGCCTTTCGGTAGGAGCGCCTAGGTACGGTGTCATTCACTTCGAGTCATTCACTTCTCCTGCCGCACTTCGATTATGCCCTTCTTGCATATTGTGATTTGAATGACGAACATATGGACAGCCTGCAGAAATCACTAAATTCCATTGTACGGTTTGTCTACAGTCTCAAGCTGGACGCGCAGGTAAGGCCGTTAGGCCGGCGTAAAATCCCAGAACGGAAGAATCTAGCGATAGGTACAATGGTTTTCTAAATTATGAAATATCAAACTCCTACGTACGAGTATTTATACAATGAGTATAAATTCATGCAAGCCGTGCATGACAAAGACACGCGCAATGCTAGACGTACCCTACTAATTCCCAGACACAATACCATATTGTTTTCAAAATCATTCCTGCTCCAATCTATTAAAGTATTCAATGCGAATGTTAATTTAATTGACATTACAAGAAGTGTTAATTCCTTTCGAAATAATTACAAGAAAAACCTATTAGAAAAATATAAAGATTTGTAATATTATAGTGGATTGTAGTATAAGCTTGTTAGAGTTAGGTAGTTGGAAACGCCTTTAGATCATTTTTATTTTATTTTATGCCTATTATAGAATTTGTTTTGTATTAATTTAAAGTAAATATCTTATTGAATGTGTGAGCACGAAAGTTATGTTGTACAACAGGAAGGAAGGAAGAGACCTCATGGTCCTATTCCTACCCTGTTAAATAAATAAACGCCATCGATCAATCAATCAGGCAGATGGAGTACTGATTAGGACAGAAGGTTGATCTGTACAGATAATAATGAACCCCCGAAGAAAAATTCGCAGGGTTTCTATTAGAGTTTGGAATTGGAACAGAACATCAATCACCAAAAAGCGAAACCATCTGTTCTCCATGCCCAATTAATTGCATTACAAACTTTCGTCTCAAGTTCCTGCCAGCGATATTTCTCTTCAAGAACTAAAATTAGGATCAGAATCTACGGAGAGACAAAGGTGTCTCTGATTAGGTTTAAATTAAGTTCAAACAAAAAGTACGGAAGAACGGTAGGAAAGAGGAAAAGGACGAGATATTTGCAACGCAAATTAATCCCGGAGAATTTGGACAAAAGATCTATCCAAGCTTCGCTAGCACCGTTCCACCCCCTTCATCTTTATAAATGGAAATCGTCGAGGCTTTTTTTCTCCTCTACATGATATTTACGTTTGACGAACAAATAAGGGCGGAGGACTGAGTTGGCGGAGATGTTTGGTTTGAACAAATAATTGCTAAGGTGGTCTGTTGTGCCAACACAAAGTGAAGGGTTGAGGAACGAGTACACAGGAAAACTTTTGTGGAGCTCCCTAACTCCTTGCCGAGCGTGAAGGTAAGTATAATATAGAGCTTCGAATGCTCCGGCGGTTTTCCTTCCTTTTCTCATCTTACTTCTCCAGCAACATGTACGGACTGAATAAAATTTCCCTCAGTCAGCTCCCGGTAAGTTGGTATTACCACACATTCCTCGAATGCAAGTGAATTTTCACGAACTTCATCTAGCTGCGTATTGCAACACGATCCATAATTTGCAGAGAATGCGGTAAAAATATTCATATTTTCTACAATTATTTATTCGAACAAATACATTTATATTGTCATGAATGGGGAGTGTAATGGTTTGCTGAGTTGCTCCTGTAACCGGGGGAGGTTAGGCAATTCGGCCCACCCAGAGGATATCCTGGTCTGCTTTCACAGAGCCGTCATCCTCTAAGCGGTGGAATCAAAAACACGGGAAGGAAGCAAACTCAGCAAACCATTAAAATATTTCAAAATAAAATATAATTCAGTAGTGCACTTGGGACCCAAGAGCTCGAAGTTTAAACAACCTGACCGACACTCACTTCTACCAAATTTGCAGCTTATACCACGTACGGTAAACATTAATGAAAACTAACGGAACTGTATGATTCAAAAATAGTTGGTCAGGCATGCAAAAAGCCTTATTGTACCATTGGTGAGCTATTTCGATGCTATTTCTACAAAAAGATGCTCGAAATACCGTCGAAAGTGAGCAAAAAGTTGTTTCGAGTGACCGCGACGCAGAACCTATTACGTTTTCTTATTCTTATTCCTGTCACATCAACCGAATAAATTTACGGGGGCCCCACGGAGCCTGTGAGTTGCGGGAATCAGAAATCTCCGAACCCTTAGTGTTGGTTTCTGGATAACCCCAGCAGTTCGACCCTCGTAGAGTCCCAATGGTATACGAACTGTATATCAAGGCTGTACCCGTAGCAAACTAACTCTCCGTTCTTGCCCTCCAGCATGCTTCTCAACTCCACGTTCTGATATTCCCTCGACCTACGTGGGATGCTCTCGTTCTACTATCGCAAAAACGCCTGCGAAAGTTATGGTTCGCGATATTTCAGTGGATATAATTTCATTTGTACATCAAGATAGAATTGATCTACTGTGAAGAAAATTGTACATCTAGATTCAGGTTCCTCGGGGTTGAATCTGAAAATTAATGCCACTATACCTACGTCGTTTTGTGCTGATTTTGAGGTACTACCCGTTCAGACGAAACATTTAAACTTGCCTACTCAGAGTGCCTACAGCGGCAGCTTCAAATAGTATTAATCGAGGGAGGTCCACAACCCTCAAAATGGTCCCCCAGAGTGCTATTTACAACCCCCTCAAGTCCTGCATGTCCTTTATAGAGAAAATATACCCGATCAAGTTTCTAAATTCAACATTTTATGTAGGTTACGAGTAAAGTTAACAATGTTATTAGGTAATGTACGAGTGCCTGCGTAAACCGTACATGTTCTTCTCTTCGAAAAAGGCTAAATTAACAGATTATAGACAATATTACCCCGTTTAATCACCGAATTGATCAGTGATAATCATTTGACGTTAATTTATTGACATAAAAGCATGATATTAGATAGGTATTATTATAGATTAGATATTATTTAATCAATTGTTTGTGTTTGATGTCGCTGAAAATGTACGGGGAAAGAATATGTTTGTTTCGTGATATGTGATGAATATCGGGCGTTAATCGAGAAATTTCATTTTTGTTTCAGAATCTTCCAGAAGATCAGGATAAATCCAGGAGCTGGAGTACGAACACTTTAGCATATCTACCTACAGACGGTAAGAACGTTTCAAAGTGGTTGTTCATCAGAATATTGGTTTAGTACTAAGATAGGTCCAACCAACTTTGACGGACGAATGCAACATTATACGATTTTCTATGACCACGCATTCAACTGTAACAATTACACAACATATATGTTCTTGATATTCTTGTTGAGTTTAGGATTTTTTAACAATGTGAAACTGCTAATCACAAAACCGTCATGAAAATGGTATTGACCTCGTTTAAAAGTGTTCAAAAACACGTCGTTCTATCGAATTGAATATGAGTAGGTAAAATGAGGGTTATTTTAAAGAGCACCCACCCGTTCTTATTACCAGCTGCGGTCTGCTGCCAGCGCTATATTACAGGTGGATAGGACGCTGTAATATGAGAGAGTAATAACATCAAACATAGTGTCTAATAGTGCTTCTGTTCGATAGCAAGATGTAACATGTCGTACATTTGTTGCAGAATCGTGCAGACGAGATAGACTCATTTGCATTCGACGACGTTAAATTTAGTGAATAAACATGCCGGTTTGCGATTGTATTACAATATGAACATTACAAGGTTAAACTTACCACTTGCCACAGGCCCAGTAACCATTGTATTTCATAATATTGATCAAGGATTATAAATTCCACCCTCTTTTATACCGAATTCCATTGAAATACAGAGTGGCAAATTACCATATCCCCCGAGGCCCTTGACGTTTAGAAGCAACCAGATTATGAAATGATACGCATCCCTGCACATAATATTCCCATATCGTCGCTTCTGTTGAGGAAATCCCTGAAGTGATTTTCGGAGGTCTATTTCAGCTACTGTCCAAAATGGATATTCTGGAATATTTCCGTATAAAATACTTCGTAAATTCAACATGAGCAGGATTTCCGTACAAAAATAGATATTAAAGCGGTATTTCCATTGTTACTGTAAACATGAATATTTAGGCAAAGTGGGTGCAGTTGATTCAAAATTGTCCCCCGCTCCACTTCCCATCTACCATGTTGGAAATTATCCGTCTAAAGGACATACAGACTGGTCTGAATTTTGTATTCACGCGACAGCCTGATGATGATGTTACATCGTACACGCTCGTCTCGCGTATTCGACTTGCCACCTGGGCTGTTAAAAATACCTATATATCAATTCACCCTCCGAAATTGAAAATTGAAATTTCCAAAACATTTCGTCAATGTCTTGTAAACAAATTAATTATACACCAGAACTACATACTAAAAAGTCTTCACTGAAACTTAGTGATAATAATATTATTGTACAAATCAACTCTTTGAGGGATGACATCCGTGCTATTCGTTGAATAAATTCCCATGAGCAGCTAGTTGACTACATTATTTATTTCATTTCAGAAGCCGGTTATAGGCTACTCAAAGGAGAAAAGGGTGAACGAGGACCAAAGGTAAGAAAAACTACCTTATAAATATTTTATTTTGCTCTTATCGCTGAAATAAATACGCGGATTTTCTGCTCCAGTCGCAGTAGGTACCTACCTATTTCTGCAGCTCATTACTATTTACTACTGGTGTAAATTGTAGAAGTTATCTGAGCAACGTTATTTGACTTGTCACGTTTACCTGTCCAGGGTCCACCTGGAGACACTGTCGCTGGGCCGCCTGGAGCACCAGGAGTAAGTATCTGTAATAGTCATTATTAAAAACAAGTTTGTTGATTAAACAATGAATTAGAGACTGGAATTGGTTATCATTGAGATTTTATATGGTGGTATGTCAGACGAGTCTTATATTATACCCATAACTGAGTAGGTACATAAAACGGTCTGGGAAGCTCGAATACTTATTATATGACCCATGCGTTGCTAAAGACAGCATTGGGATTGTATCGATAAAATAGGAAACTCAATACCACCATCAAACTCCTTCGGGTGCTGCTTCTGAAATTCCACACAATTCACTGAGTTAAATTCAAATCGGTTCAGAAATACATTGAGCGATATAGAAGCAGACTGAAATACGTCGCTATTCAGAGTAATATATTAGCACAGAATCACTTTGTATCAGTAAAGGTCTTCCACGAAACGTTCGAAGCTTGAACTGAACTATTCACAGTGACAGTTTAAGTAATTTCCATTGTGGACGTCAGCATTGGACGAATCATGAGAGCTACTCGATATACACGATTAGCTGAAATGAAATAAGAAAGACATGCCAAAACAAACATTGCGCTTGAACCGATTATAAATTGTATTAGCTCGTAGAGTACGCTAATGCTTCTACGAACCATTATGGTTCTACAAAGCTTCATGGCCCTACAGAAAAATGCTGTTTGCACGAGTTCAACTACAACGAGTGAAGAGAAGGGAGAACTAATAAAAGGGTTACACGAATGAAAATATATAAATACTAATCCCTTAAATAAATATAAATTGAATGCAAAGCGAAATCGCAATTAAACAAATGATAATACTAATAATGAAGAAAAAGAAGGCAAACATAAACTGCATTTAGGAGGAATATAGTTTGGAATTAATTTGGAATGATAATAATTTGTAAAATATAAAGTTGTCTAATGCTAATGGAAGCCAGAAACTAACCAGCAGAGGATATATTACAAATATTAAACATCAATGTGAAGTTGGATATAATAAATATGTTCGCGTCTTACTCCATCTAACGGCTGTTTCACCAATATTATGTTGTATGGTCAATAAAGTTTGTTGCTGTATGAAGGTATCTATTTTTGTAAATAAATGCACTTCATCTATATATCTATCATTAGCTCGTTCAAATTTACTTGATTATTTATTTGCTTGAGCATTATTGCAAATTTAATTCAGGAAAAATATTCGGGAAAAGACGGAGTTTTTATAGATCGAGAGTAAATAGAACTGCAT
Source organism: Stenodema calcarata (assembly GCA_963920205.1). Classification (NCBI taxonomy): domain Eukaryota; kingdom Metazoa; phylum Arthropoda; class Insecta; order Hemiptera; family Miridae; genus Stenodema; species Stenodema calcarata. The sequence goes on along the minus strand of OY986060.1, from coordinate 10,802,678 downwards.
ATTTGAAAACTTGAGGAAACATTAAATTCATTCTACCTTTGACAAACAAAAATTTCTCAGCCATTTTACACATAGAATAGGTACGAGTATTCGAATATTTGCGTTTTCCCTTGAACCTCCTCCTAGAATTTCCCAATTTCTCAGAACCAGAAATAAATCCAGCATCCTCGCCCTGCAATTTCGGGGTTCCACCCAAGTTCTAAAGATGGACCAACAAAATCTTCTTGATTGATTCAAATATTCATCCTTCAAAAGATAAATCACAAGAAGAAGAAAAAAATCCACACATCAACATCTTGTTCAGCGTAAAAAAATCTTTAAAATGAGGAGTCGCTTATCATACTGTTACATTTTAGGAATTTATGGGTAATGCTTCCCCCTTTAAAACACCCCAAGCCCTCTTAGATTGTCCCGATTCTGCTCATGTATGAACTTGGCCTTTGATTGCCAAGACGGAATTTTGTGCAAATTTGAAATTTTTATCTCAATTCTATCCAAAGTTATCGCCTGATACATACATATTATGTAATATATACATTTAAATAAAATAAATATATGATTTTTGGCGTCTTTAAGCATTGGCATTTGGAATTCAGTAGGTATGGTATGGAACGGATTTTGGTATCCAAATTTTTGGGAAATTCGAGTTTTGAAAGTTTTGGACCGAGGACAATAGCATCCTTTTCTTCGAAAATCCGCTAGTACGGGAAGACAAAACGTGGCTCACCTTCCACTAGAAGTTGTTACACTTCACTTGATTAAATATAAACTGTAATAACCTTCCTAAAAGTCATTATGGCTTAATGTAATGTCCCTCTCAAAATCATTTTGGCCTTTCAATGATTGCTGGTGTAAATTCTAAGAACGGAATTTAGATAAAGTTATTCAAGGGACCACCGTGCCGTGTCGGTTCGAAGGCCGAGTCAGAGACACGAATCGGGTGGTCGGGCAGTTGATTACGGTAATGCGAGAGTGGTAGGCACCCATTAAATCAATCATCGGATTATCGAATTGGCATCAATCCTCCATTATTCACCCATGTAATTTATTATGCATTTGCGGACCACGAGGAGGTCGCCTGAATCTCAGGGATGAGGAATTGCCTAAATTTAGCAAAAATGGGGTCGAGGAGCGGTTTTTATAAAGTTTTCTTGTCATACTCGTATTTGACTTGTGAGCTTAGTATTAATACCCCTCTTGAACAGAATGAGTGTTTTCGACTGTTTTTGTCACATTTTTGGTTCTTTGTCCAACGTAAACCAACTATTATAAAGGGGGTTACAGTTTTCGTTTTCTTGATCTATCAGGATGATCCATTATTCAAAATAGTGAAACACAACCTCATAGTAAAACCTGCCACATACAAATGAAACTGGCCCATTTCAACGCAATATCATTCGCTTAAATTACCCTACCTATTCATTTCAATGCCGTTACCCTCGGAATAAACTGAAATAGTCTTTCTTTGATTGCAATGAACTTGACAAAATCGATATCACGATTGCATGGTCTCATTGTTGATTTCCGGGCCATCGATAAATGTTGTTCTTCAGCGACTCACTCAATGTTAATTTAGTCCCTAACAACCGTATAGTTTCTGTTGGATCTTATTTCGAAGAACGATACAAAAGGCCACAATGAAAAGTTCATTTTCAATATGTCACTCCTATTTTAGTGACTGAAAGAAAATCTTGGCATCGACCTCCAGCGGAGAAACCCAAGTACAATGAATTTCCCTCGACAATGAGTTTCCAACTATATTTCTCTTGATAATGTCTTTATTCAGACACCTTTTTATTCAACGCAGTGTTCCTATATTATTTATCTTCACACTTTGTCTACGATTGTACCATTTTTTCGGATCGTTGGGTTTCTGACACCGTTCTTTGCAATTCGATCGGATTTTTCACTATTATGATGAATACACGTATTTAGTGTCGAGTGTTACTTAATGAGTGCGAAATTGTTGTCCCGTACAAAACTTCTTGTCCCACCCCTAGTGCTCCAAATGTATTTCATCTCGAACTGAGTACCTGTTTTTTGAGTACATGTAGAAGAGAAATGAGAGGCCTCTGTACGTACTACATTCACAACGTTTCCTACCCACTAACAGGCACAGGGAAACCGTTTTGGCGCAGAAAGTCCTGCCAACCTCCCCCTAACAACTTCAAGTCTCCCAGGTGCCGTTCCTCGTATCCATGAATTATCTTCGTTATTACGAGTTCGCTCTCTTGAGGTCCAAAATTTCGTTACCTGACGAAACTTTCCAAAGGCCTACTCGCTTCATTCGGTGGAGAATCGTATGTTTCCGACTCACACCCGTGAAATTGTAATGAGAGAATCCAGCGAATATGAAGATGTTGAATCATCGTTAGGTCAGACGTTGTTTCCAACTCAAGTTATTTAATGAGGATGGCGCGGAAGTTGGGAAGTTGAGTGAGTTTATCTGAGGAATGTCATTTGTCAAAGTTTGTAACGGAATTACCTACGGTTTGTTAGGGAAACGTTCAGAAAGGGATGTAATAAAGATGTTGGAATAATGTATGTATACATTCAGGATTTCACGTGTTCAGTTCACTCCAATTAGGTATGTCAAGTAGTTATGGTACTTTAAAGAACATTGTGGACACAACAGGGATTTAAGCAGAAGGGTGAGCTATACATAAAAACTAGTTCCCTATGGAGGTAATGGCAGCACTTTTAGCCCCCATCACAGTCACTTAGGATATACTAAGTTTTTACATAGTTTAAATATTCGCTGTGGTATATGCTACTGTGCTACGTAACGGGTGGCAAAATAATGGAAATCCATCTTCATCAGTACAAGACGAGGATCGAAGTCGAAAAAGTCTATTTTCACAAAAATCATAAATAATACACTGAAGCGCAAGAGCCAAAAACGGTCTACAGGCTATTATTCATCATTTTTGTGGAAATAGACTTTTTCGACCTCGATCCTCGTCTTTTTGGTTTATTATCTTTTCTGATGTTTTAAACTAATATAGTTTGACGAATTGCCCATCAATCTACCAATATGGACCCTTTCCTGGAACCTAAATCGTAGGTTGGTAGTACTATTCGTGGGAATCTGGTTGATTAATTTTGACGTTTTATTGACGCTCCAGTGTTGAATTCCCGTAATATGGAATGATGGAGCCAAAATGGGTGCAGCTTCCCACTATTCGTAACATAACTGTCCACTACTGCTGTCAATAGAACTGGAATTGGATGCACATTGAAGGGTGAGTCCTCAGAACCTGGTATTTGTCAGAGCAACGTCGACCTCGTGTGGGACCGTGAAGGCTCCACACTTCTCATCCAGGACGTGTCCGCATCTCCACGGTGAATTTCATCAAAATTGAGCGACATGCGTCACAAGGATTTCCAGACCTATTTCACCTCGTACAGATTATACTTTATAATAGATATTGATAAATAGACTATTATAGCCTATCATAGAATTCAATTAGTATAATATTGGCCGATAAGTATAATAACGGGAAATGTTCTTCCCTGGAATACTATCGAATGGAAGTAGGCTCTCAAAATCTGAGTGTTGGTGACATAAATATAAACCCACTGGAATCGTTAGCTTAGTCGATGTATTTCTATGGCAAACTTCACAGTATAGATCTTTCAACAATTTTGCTACTTCAAATCATGAGGTGATTAATAAATTGGTACAAATTTTACAGGAGAGCCTCCCAAAGTTTCTCCGTCTTTCTGAATCGGAAAATGGACATTCCAAATCAGTATCTTCCTTCGTACTTATTTATTTTATATGATTTAATGAAGCATTTAGTGCCTTACTAAATGTAAAAACCCTCCAAAATCCCGTTAATATTAAAATTACAGTGATTTTCCTGCAGAAAACGGACTTGCAGTTAGTCAATCCGCAAAATGTGTCCATCTGGCACATGATCAGTTTTACCATACAAACTTCTGTATCCCCCGTAATATTGAATTGATGAATTACTGACCATTCCCTATTTGATCAAATTTACGAACTAGATGAGCGCATTCCCTTCATGATCGGAATTCTTTCCAACCAGGAAATTGACTGTACGGGTTGATATGATCATGTGCCAGATGGTTATATGGAGGTCCTCCAAATTGAAGTAAAATATCGTCATAAACGGGTTATAAATCAACAAATTCTGCACCATAATAATATTATTCATTCAAAACATCATTTTCTCAAACAAATGTCACTTGGTCACTTTTACCAATCACCCCACGATAAATGAAAAACAATATTTTACCCTACTTTGTTCTACTCATGGATGGGAATGTGGAGGGCATTTATTTGCAAGTTTCTCTCATTCATACGTTAATGTTTTATGGCTATACTGTATGTTACTGGTATTACTGTAAATAATATACTAGAACATAATAAATTTCTTCTGGGTACTACTGTATGTTACTGATCGACTATAACAGAACGAATTTTTTTCTCGTTAGCGAATAGTTTATGTCCGAACAAATGTTAAACCTACTTAGCGCGATGCTTTTGGGAGCAGAAAACTTTGTTAGTACCCAATATGTTCACTCCGCATCTGGCTCTCGGAATATAAAGAGGAAAGTCAATCTGACCGGAAGTCACATCCCCCTGAGGAAAAGCAGTTCCCAAGGGATCTGAAAGTCTTTTGTTCTTCCTCTTTCCGAAGGTTGGTTGGTTGGTTGGAGAGGGATCGGGAGTAGGTGTGAACGTTAAAGTTTGGGAGTCCTTACGAAGGTGAGGGGCGGAGGAATGTTAAGACGAGCAGGTGCCTTAAGCAAGGCCTTTTCAAGGAAGGGGTTTATCTACCATCCCAGGCCCCCTGCAGAGGATCAGATTCCAATAAAGCGGCTTAAGGATGGCCATCTACCCCGAACACACCGTACCATAATCCGGATAGGTAATCTGTTCTTGAAGATAAAAGGTTTAGTGGATGAGAATGCCTTCCACGTTAGATCAATTGTATTGTATGACTCAAGTGATGTGTCAAGTGTACAAACTGATCTTTCGCACCGCAGTGATCAGATACCGCTCCCATTATATCATGTATTTTCATTCTATAGTGGATTGTGAAAGTGTCGGATCTACACCTCCACTTATGATATAGCGCAGATATTTTCCATTTGAGAAAGCACTCAAAGGGACCATCGAGTTAAATGAAAGAACAAAAAAAAAAAAAAAAAAAAACACAGTGATGCTGCATGACTGTAAGAGCGAATTTTCGAAGAAACTAATGGTTTTATGTAAAATCTCACCATTTTAATGGATTTATAATAAATTTAGTCTCGAATTTTTCCGTGTAATGCCTCTGTTCATAGATTTTTCAACGCTGAACACGATGATGGAGTCAGAACCGTGATATCTCATTCCATTATCAGAGTAGAGTAGATGAACCGTGAAGAGCATCTCAAGTAATAACCACGTTTCTTCATCTTCAAAGTCCTCCAGTTTGAGAATGGAATAGGATTTTGCAATTCTGATTTCACCACCGTGTTCAGCGTTTAAAAAACGTTCAAAATGAGGTGTCACTTGTCAGAATGTTTCATTTTTGGAATTCTTCATAAGTACCCCTGAAATTCCCCAGAATCGATACCCAAGACGGATTTTTGTGCAAATTTGAACTTACGAGTATAATATTAATTCGTTATCGTCTGGAATGACATACGTAAATACATATAAATATATATTATGTAGGTATATACATATATATTAGATTTGTTGTATATTTTGGCAGTGAATTCAGGCTGGTATGGTACGGATTTCGGTATGAAAGTTTTTCGGAGAACCGAGAAAAATGTCCTTTTCCTTCGAATATTCACTAAAATCAGTTGCTACTTGTGAGTTTGATATTCTTCCGATAAATGCCGGAAATTGAAGTAAACACGAATATAATAAAGATGTCTTGGGACATCCTTGACGCAGGATTTGCGCGAGACTGATTCGAAACATACCGAAGAGGCATTGAGTGGGTCCACTGATACAACGGAGGTAGCGAACGTTCTACCTAATATTTGCTCATCACTTCCCTTTTGCCAACTTCACTTCGCTCAACTGCCAATCAGGTTGAAACACCGAGCGAGGACGCCATCCCGCAATAGACTTACGGCTGGATTGGATTACTCCGACAGATTTCCTGCATTATTGAGTTTCATTGTTGGAGATTCAGCTCACATGTATAATACACATTGTATACGTGTAGAAACCTTTTTCTAATTTCGCCATGTCCAAAAAAAGGTGAAGTGAGAACTGTGGCATCATCTCTTGTCTTGATTTCTTTATCGCCTTTTACATCCTTCAAATACACGTGCAAAACGGGTGCTGTATGATCAGGGTGAATATATAACATTATTATTTACTGCAATCTAGCTGTAGGTAACTATATACTTACCAATGAAATGGTGTATATGCTAGCCAACTACAAGAACTTCTACTAAGTTACTTCATCCAACTATCCGTTAAACGGAAATTCGAAAAAGTCCTTGAACTGCATTCCTGCACTTGGCTCTTTTAGACAATGGATTTCATCAGTTCAGGCGATGGGGTTTTTTTTCGTCTCGAGGTGAACGTTAACTCGTAATGATCCATTGAAGTTGAAAAGTGTAAAGCGATCGACGAGGAACGAAATTTTCCGGTTAGTTACAACGCCAGTCTACAGGAAACAATCACGCATTTCCTATCTTGACGGATCGTGGAAATGATAGCCCTTTCCCGTTCAACTACAAAGTGATTCAATCACTGGGGAATTCAATTTGTTCTCCCTCTCTAAAATCCGTGTAAAAGCTGCATCCCGCGCAATAAACGCTTACAATACAAATAACCTCCCTTTTCTCCCCTCTCACAATTTCCTGAATGTAGTGTTCAACTTTCGAAAGCTGTTTAGTGAATTCGCGTCCGTTGAGTTTCCCCTGTCGTTTTTTGATCCGCTCTATGCGGTGAGCGCATTTCCGGTAGATTTGCGATTCAAGAGCTCCCGGTTGGCGGAGGATGCTTGCGTGGAGAGTAACATTCTAAGCTCATCAAAATGGATCGTTAAAATCAGTATCTATCAGTTGGGTAAATCAAATAATCTTGAGCGTTATTCTAAATCCCCGAATGGTTTTATTTTATGTACGAGTACAAACAGTAACGTCGAAAATTTTGAAACAGTGGGCTAATAAATGGTCATAACATTCCGAAACGTGCCCATAACCTATGTCTTTCAGAGTAGCAAAAAAGACAGACATGAATGGCACCACATACTGTCATAATGAACCCAATTATACCTTGATAATGGTTTGGTTTGAGCCGATAAAATTGTATGTGGTTCGAATACCAAGAAAGACGATTTAGAATATAATTTGAACGAACGCTGAGGTTATTGAATCCAACCCAACATCTGCAGCACATGCAATGTGATGAACGAGAACAGGCGATGATACTGATTACTGCCGATTATATTATCTATGAAGTGCTTGTTCTGCCTTATAGAGGGAAGCTTGTGGGTACTCTTGAAAATGTCGCATTGTTGGTATAACTCGCGCTTAACGTTATACAAATAAATCAAACGGCCCCCGAATGATGAGGGAAGGAGGGCAGTGGGGCACGCGATTGTGTTGAATGAAAACTCTCCCAAACCGCTTTTGATTCGCCTTCCTCTCATATCATTTTCAGATATGACGCTTGGGTCGATGTAAATGTGATGAGCGTGGCAAATGCGGCGATCCCTCTTCGAGTCCTACAATCCAAGAATGATTTATGAGACAGTTTAACCATTGCGAATTTGTTTGCTCATGATGTTTTCGAAATTTAAATTAATTTACTCAATTATTGTACTGAATAGTAAGGTAAAGGCACCAGGCTGAAGGCTACCTCATTTAGGTATCCATCTCGTAATTTCTGCATTATTAGTGAATTTTCGAAGAAAAGGATTGTGAAGGCTACAGATCTCGATCCACAATTGAATTTGATTTGTGATTTGGGATGTGAAATTCGAATTTCCGAAAAAAAAATTACTTACCATTATCTAAAGGCTAAGTTAGTAGATGGGCAGGATCGGGCTGCTCTAAGAGGAGTTTTGTGGAGTTTTAAGGGGGCAAAATTACCAATAAATTCCAAAAATGAAACAGTCCTAATTTGGAGAAACGTGGTTGCTAATTGAGAAGTTCTTCACGTTAAACGAAACTTTCATCTGCTCTAAACTGATAACGGAGTGAGATATCGCGAATCTGACTTCTCCATTAAAAAATCTATAAATTAAGATGTTACTCGGCAAAAAATGGAGGCAAAACTTGTTACATATTCAATAGTCTTTTGGTATTCAAAACATTTTTGATTTCCTTCATTCCACCCTAAATTATACTTAGCGTAAAACTACCTACTCCTGTTTTACTTATCCATACAGATACCTACTGATTCGAAAATTCGCTCATACATTCATGCTGCATGACTGACACTTTTTCTTCCGGTTCACTCTATTCCTCAACATGTACCGAATAATTATTTCAATCGCAATGAACTATGTTCCAAAATCCCAAAGAGAGACAAACCAAGATTTGTTGCCAGAAGTAGTCCCCACAGAATTTCCTTGCAAACGATATTTCAAGCCATCAAAATATGTCAAATATTTTCAACTTTATATGTATACTTTATATGTATCAAATTACGAATCCAGTAGGTAATTTACTACTTACTGCATTACCTATAACTTGTATTATAGTAAATATGGTGGAAAAATTTAGTAATTTGAACTGTCAACATGGGCTCAGAAGACTCTGGTATGTTAGTTGAATCGGTAGAATAGAACTAACATACCAGGAACTAAACGGTAGAATAGAATTTTATAGCTTCGTTACAAGTTATAGGTAGTAAGTGGTTTCATTGATAGATTCGTAAATTCGCACTGCACGTGTGGTAAGCGATCGAGTATTAATTGAAATCCTACCTCAAAATAAAAACCAGTGGAACTACACGTGTATTCACAAAACCAACAATACAAAAAAGATTACGGGAAGTTGATCAGAATTAAATTTACTCCTCTAATTGTGGTATTCAGTGGTTTATTCTTAGTTACGCTGCCAGGGAAGGTGTGGATCGAAGCGGATGATTGATACATTAACAAAATGATTTATTTATGTTTATGTTAATCTGAGTGATACAATGAGCAAAGTAAAATGCGAACGCCAAAACCATGTACCTAACTAACTTGACTAACAAACTGACTTGGGAACATAATTATTGTCAGTATTTAGATGCGCGAGTGGGGGACGAGGGCATCTGTCAATTATTGTTAATTTGCGACAACCTTTCGCTTCTGAAATGTTAAACTGTTAATCAACTACTACAAATACAAATTACCAATGGTCAAAAACGTGACATTAAGGATATACTTCGTGAACTAATTCTTCGTCATAGCCTGGTGCAATTATTGTTAAATTGCATTTAACTTGTTTACAGGGAGCGTATTGTGCCTGTAATTTCACCCAAGAACTAGCTGCTCTCGCGGCTAAGGTTCAAGGGAAAGGACGATCTGGAGTGGTAAGTTGGCATTTGGTGTCAAATTGATAATTCCGCATTCCAAGAGTTTGAAATTTCACGAATACCTCTTCCTAAGATTTGCTACGATAAATTATTTAAATTCGAGATCGTACTCAACAAAATGTCTTTCTTGAATAATGTCTAAAGGAAGGGCAAATTTTTGTTCAAGTAACTAAATCGAATGGTCAAAGGGAGTGACCCCAAAAACATTACGACATATACCTACCTAATTACTCTTGTTTTTTGTAAACCTGTGTAATAATTATACACATCATTATTCACTAATTCCAGATACATCCACATCATCCAGATACATCCACTTCATTATTCACTAATTATTAGTGAATAAAATGATGTGGATGTATCTGGAACTCACTCGTAGCATACTAATTACTTCAGTGCTTTGGGTTGTTCCATGTTGGGGTCCGTGTTGCAGAGTTCAGACGATACCGCCTCCATACGAATAATTCCAAATAAATATCAAGTTCCGAGTTTCATTATTGACGAATGTGCGTTGAAATTTGTTATAAATATACGAGTGAAACTTTTTCAGGAAATGATAGGACTTCCCGGCGAAAAAGGACTTCCCGGACCATCTGGTGATAAAGGCGAACGGGGCGAGCGCGGGCCCAGGGGCCCAGAAGGTATTCAAGGCAATAAGGGTGAGTCCAATATTTATTTAGGAATATCCTTACTGTTTACTTTGAAGAGTGTCTCTTACATGGGAGCTAGAGACTACCGGAAGTATTCCAAGGGTCATAATATTAAACTAACAGTGGCCTTCTTGTTGTATTTCTAAGTATAATTTTCTTTAATTACTGTAAAAAGAATTAAAATACCTCACATATAAATTACTCACTTTAAATTGCCTTCTTCGCATCTATAAAGCTGAGTTATTTATTACACTGGGTCTGCTTTGAACACTGAAAACCACAATTCCAAATCCTACAAATTACCAGAATTACTCATGAAAGCTCTCTCGGCTCGTGTACACGTTGCTATGCTCATTGTAACATTTAGTTTAATAACGGGAAGTGTCACAATTGGGATCGGAGAAACTGAAGTAGTGAAAAAACTATTTCACCCAAAAATTAGATGATTGTACTGATCCAAAACTGGGTTTTTTGAACCATTCAAAATGTTGCAGGGGAACCTGGACGAGATGGACCACCTGGTTTACCAGGAGCTCCTGGACAGCCTGGTCCACCTGGCGGCGAAGTCTCATTCTTCGATGTAAGCATCTTTGCATCTTTGTCGCCTGATTTAATTTTAATTTTAATTTTAATTTCTCAATCTGGTACAGTGTCATGCGTATTCTGTTAGTGTGAACAGAGAACAAACCCAACCTAATTGCAGGTGAAATAGGGAACTTTTTATTTATTTCGCAATAATGTCTCAAAATGAAATTCGGTTAATTTGAAAACCCCCTATTACCAGTTTTCAGCTAGGAATTTCGTCTAGTTTCGACAAAAAGCTGCTGGAACCGACTTTATAAAATACTTGTCGTTGGAGGCCCCTGTTCTAGGGATGAGGCAAGCAGAGAGTGGGGTCATCAATGTTTCAGCGACAAGTCAGAGACTTTGATAACAAACCAACTCATCTTACATTCATCCAGTGCAAAAAATAAAATAAATTAATAGTGATAAACAAAAGAATATTAAACCAACGTACGTAGGTACAATACAATTACCTATTAATAAACTGTAGCATTTTCCTACTCCCGAGAGATGATGTTCAAGAGTGGTTTATACAGAATAACCTACTAAAATAAAGCCAATTTAAGTAAACGAAAAATACAGGTAAGTGCAAGTAAATATTTAATAGTAACTACTGCAGGTTCATTGATTCTATTTATATAAAGAAGCTCTAGCTAAGGAGTAACGAATTATAAATGACAAACCGAAACCGAGAGAGGATGTACTTTATGGTCCTTGGAAAATACACAAATCTTAATACGAGGTAGCTAAGTGAAATAGGCGTTTTTACTGCAGTCGTTCAAGGGTGGTTTGAAGAAAAACTTGATTATACGAGAATTGCTGCAGTTAATAAAAGATTATCGCGGCTTAGACCGACGCCATTACGAAATGAATAAGAAAAAAAAACCGCAAGTAGGAAAAATGCGTTAATTTATTAATACCCATTATCGCTCTTCACGGGATCATCCCTTCATCCCTGAATTTATCACTCACATGGAAATTGTTTTTTATTTTCCCGGCCTCTCTCAGTATTCGCACGAAAAGTTTTGGATGGGTCTTGATCCGGCCGTTGGCGCAGTATCATCGTAAAAAGGTTTGGCAGTAAAACTGTCGGTTATAAATTTATAGAGTAGAGACGAGGGCGTGCCATAAAATTTGTTCTCAGGAGGTCCTCTCGTTAATGTGGATCTCTGTTAGTGGGTTCTGGTATGGGCCAGTTTACGTCACTCGTATATTATCTAGGAGAATCATTTAATGAATAAGGCGACGGAAACGGTAAATGGTGGAGAGAATAAATTTTAGTCCACGCAGGGCATTCGGAATTTTCTGCTTTACGAGACACCATTGAGGATGAATAAAAAATGTCTTTAACATGTAGCAAACATTTGCAGATATTTCAAAAAAGTTTTTTTTGCCAGGTGAATTGAGGTTGTTATTTACTAAAATTCACATTATTCATTGATTTCCAGGGAGCGCGAGGCTGGAAAGGAGAAGCTGGCCCTGCTGGCAAGGGAGGTTGGACTGGCAGCCCAGGGACGCAGGGCGATAAAGGGCACCGAGGTGATGGCGGCCTCAAAGGGGCAAGAGGCGAACGGGTCAGTCTCTACTTATTCTTCATTCATCGAGATGGATCGCTGTTTACGTCTGTTATTGACAGTCAGTGATTCGATGACAGACCTACCTACCCTGACTTACTGGTCCATAGTACGAATGCAAAACATTTTTGTGTGGATGGGGATGGGAGGGGGGGAGCTTCGGGCGAGGGAGTGACGTAAAGCTTGAGCTCTGTGTGATATCACTCCTCGAGTAGGGCAATTTCTACACTTACTTTCTCAAGTTGGATACAAGACCAATCTTTGCAATATGATTGAAAAAACATATTTTAGTATTCTAGTGAATACATGACATGGCTAACACCAAGTGAAGAGTGGGATATTGATTCTTGACATAATTTGAAATATATTCATAGCATAGGATCTCATCAGACGCAGCCAAAACACAGGAAAAGTAATCACGGCTACATTTCAAATAATAGACTATTTGTACAAAAAAATGTTATTAGGTACTTAATTTACTGATGCAGAAGATATGTGTCTGCCTCGAAACCTCTGATTAGGTCTCAACCTCCAACCAATCATGTCTCTACCCCTGCAATTGACCTTTTTATTGATTTTTCTTGACGTCTCGTTACAAGTTGTATTATGGGTTGTTTTACTAATAAGAGAAGAAAGTCCTTCAAAAGTAAAGCTGTAAAGTTTAACAAGGTATTTAAAGAGGCTTTTAAGATTAAATACCCCCTCAGACCCGGTCACTTCACTGTCAAGAGTTAAGAAACCCCTTTTTTTTTCAAAAAACGCAGAAGAAAAAGACGAAGAGTTTATCTTTGAGGGAGAACTTGAAGGGAATATTCGGGAGTTGAGGTGTGACGGGGTTAATTCATCCTCACAGAGGATATCAAGGAGTAATTAATCATCATCAAGGGCTCCTTGAGACGGGTGTGAAAACTCACAATAGCACAAGGAGGGAGCCTTGAAAGGCCTGCGAAGCGTGTCACCGACACCTCCCGACTGCTTCGAACCTGAAAGCCTTAAAACTTGAGAGCTCTAGTTCGGTTTCATCGATTCAAATCAATCGGTTGATGCTTAGTTTGGGGGTACCCCCTTTTAGTGGGCATTAACTGCACATACGATGTTCCCTTACATTATAAGAGGTAAAAGAATGATCAAGTAGGCGCCTAAAAAGCATACTATTATCCAATTAATTCATTAAGAAACCCCTGAATGCAAGGGCCCCTTTCTTGTTTCATCCATTCGATAAATCCCTTGTTCGTATTTTTCAAAGAACTTACTTGGATTGTGACAAGGTTGATTCCGATTGTTCCATTCTCGCTGATTCAAATACGTTCCAATATTAATGTTTCATTACGTTTTCTGTTACCAGGGTTTCCAGGGTGATCAGGGCCCACAAGGCGAGAAGGGCTCCCCTGGCCCTCCTGGGTTGGACGGTGCTCCAGGAATCCCCGGAACGCACGGTCGGCCTGGCACCAAAGGCGAAAAAGGTGATTTCCTCGATAAGACTAAAATGAATTATTGAATATTTATCGGTGACTCGTCAAAAAGTTTTGAATCTTGAAAAATGCTGTACTAACAGTGATAACCCGCATAATATATAATAGACCGAGTACAGAATGCAATATCTTACCTTAGAAAAACTCAGTAAACACTTCGACACAGAAGAGTCGCTCTCTCAAGTGTTATAAGGAGGCTAAATTTGCTGCTGAAAGATGGCTGAAGGAGAGAGCTCCTAATTCGTGGGCATGCAAATCGAAGAGTGTGAAAGAATTCTCCATCACCATGAAGCTCGTAGCAAGTGGTCAGACAAGTCCTTGCTTCACACTCAAACCTATGTTCTGAGTGGACGAGTATTAGACCCCCAGATCGATCTGGAGGCATCTTCAGGTTCACAGATGGCTCTAGAGGGAGGTTAGAGGCATAAGACCACGCGTAGAGGCATTTTGGTCGTGCATGCTACTGTGCACCTGGTGGAACTCTAAGCGATTGGAGAATGTATGGAGTAGATTTATAGGAAGGAAGGTACTCATTTTGTCGGTCAGCCAGGCAGCACTAAAGGCCCTCGCGGCAGCCGAAACCAGGTCAAGACTGGTAAAGATCTGGGAGACGCTAAACTGCCTGGGGGCAGAGAAAATGTCAGAGAAACGTCATGTGGGTACCAGGGTATACTGGGGTGGAAGGCAATGAGCGAGCAGATGGCATGGCAAGAAAGGGGGTCTCCTCAGCTTTTGTGGGGCCAAAACCAGTCATGAGTACTGCTAAATGCTCGGTAGGATCCTTCTTGGGAGAGTGGGTGAGAAAAGGCATAGGAGGCATTGGGAGGACATCCTGGCACAAACGTCGGGAAGTTGACTATGGCAGCACCCTTTGTCTATGGCAGCAAGGACCTCAGAAGCATTTAGAGCTGCCTAGGAGGAAGATGAGACTGGCTGGGGAAGCTGACGGAGCACACGTGCTTCTAGAAACATCTGCACAGAGTCTGTGTATGCGTGGAAGATCCGTCGTGCAGACTTTGTGGAGAGGAGGGCGTAACTGCACCTCATCTCCTCTTTGAGTGCCCAGCACTTGAGGCTGGTGGAGGGAGTGGACTAGAGCCAGAGCCTATAGGTTGGTCTACAGGGCAATGATCTGCAAAATAAGCCCAGGTTTCAGTGAGGTGGGTGGGGAAACGACTAACCCTGAGTCCCTGCCTATAATCTAATATAATGTTCTGACTCCTAGTTTTGCTATCGAAAGTATACAATTCTTAAAGAAAGTCCCTAGTTAGTGTTTGAAGGGTTAGATCTTGTTTGTTTGTTAAGGCATCAATGAAGACGGGCTAGAGTTACTTTAATTCATTTTAGGCATCAGTTTTAGATAGATCCGACCCACTGTTAGTGACTTCTCCTTGATTTTATACTCCTTCGTTCAGACTTAGAAGACTTTTTTGTGGAGAAGAAAGGAAAGGCAAATAATAAGAAGTGGTTGTGTCATGGTAATGGCACAGGGAAAGCGAGTGTTTACCGTTTTGAGTGTGAATGTTGAGTCTGAGAATTGACTGAGGGCGTTGTGGTTTTATGCTTTTCTTCCCTTTCCTTCCTTAGGCTTCGGCCAGATGGTGGTAGGCCTTATGAACTACGGGGAGGAGGTTCTGCCTCGTCTGTTGGAGTGGGAAATATTCCCTTTCAACCTGCATTCTCTCTGTCTCTTGTAGCCTTGTTTTATTGCGTTATTAAAATTGATTAAGAATTTATGTTGGGGCACTACAACCTTCTACAGTTCATCCTCCGTTACCTTCACCTAGTGCATTAATGAAAATTTACCACTTCAACAACTCGGTTTCCTCCTTCGAACTCCCACTCCATTTCATTATTGACGGGCCGGTACGCTCCGGAACTCTTCTCCCTGAAACATTGTGGACCAACGGAAGTCTGAGGATGGAAACTTCCCTTCGTAGAAGCTCCGTACACTTTCTATCGGCCGGGACGACAGGAAGTAGGTTGGAAATGAGGTTTTAGCACGCACGTAAAGGGTTATGAAGTAGACGCTGTTGATAAAAATAATTGGGAAGCGGGAAGGAAAATGCGCCCGGACAACGCGAACGGCCCTCATCACGGGCCCATCAGTTCTTTTCATTCCATACGAAACGCGAACGGCGTGCACGGTTTTTGCGCGTGTGGCCGTGGGGAGTGCTCTTGAGACCCTTTTAGCGTCGCGGTCCTCGGGGGAGCTGCTTTTCATTGGACGCATGAATCACTGGGGGGAAAGGGCTCTTCTCTCATGAATCTTTTATCCGGCCTTTTGTAGCTTTCTAGAATCCAAACTTTTTCTTTTCCTCCCCCCCCCCCATTTCGCTCCTTTTGCCGCGCAATTTTCTTTAGGAAATTATGTCTTACGAGCGACCGAAGATTATTTTCTTCATTCGTTGCTTTCTCGGCGAAATACAACAGGGCTCTTGATTTCCGCATGGTACGATTTTGGTTGATTATCTTCAATAATGAACCGAAGGATTCCGATGGGAATCGACCAAGGAAATAAATGTTTAAACCCCTCAAAATTTGCTTATTTAGGTTTTAAGGTACGAAGATTCAGAAAATGGAATTTAAACAAATTGCTCAGTTAGCGTTGTGCTAAACTTACGAAATGTTGGTCACGGGTTCGGACCACCCCCCGGATGATCCTTAAACATTTTCATAACTCTAAGAAAAGATGGGTTTAAAATGGATGTTAAATGTTTGAAAACGTCATATCTCGAAAATTTCAAATTTCAAATGGGGTGGGTAGTTGTTGTACGCATTTGAATAGAGTTTAATTCAGAGAATCTTCCAAGACCATCCGGGGCTTCCTACAACCAGCCGTATGTTGATAATCAGCGCTCAAAGGTAGATGAGCGCTTATTGTTAACTTACGGCTGGTTGTAGAAATCGTGAATGCGGCGGCAAGGCGAATAAACGCTCATACTGGAATTATCATTAATTAATACTAATTATTATAGTATTGTGAATTATTAATTATTGGTGCTTAGTTAATAATTATTGATACTTATTAATTGATAATTATTAATTTTTATTAAAAACAAATAATGATTATTATTTATTAACTCGATATCTGAAACCACGTGCTGTTCGAATCAGCTGGGCCAGCATGAACCTTTTTACCCGACACGCTGCCGCATGATTCACCATTATGTTGACGACTTTTGATTTGCTCCAACTTTGAACCCTCATTATGAACGAACGGCTGGTCGTACAATGCTCCGGATGGTCTTGAAAAATTCTGAAAATTAAACTCTATTAAATGTGGGGGGTTGATTTTTTTTCTTTCTTGGGCGATTCCAATAGTTCATTACCGAAGACAATAAACCAAAAAAAAATATGAAAATCTCAGAGTTAATCTACAAATTAATTCTAAGTAGTTTATCATTAATATAAATGTTTCACTCATCACTGAATTAGGTACATAAACTCTACAAAATAACGCAGAACAGTGATCTGTACAGAAGGTGTACCGTTGTCAACGCATTTCCAGCGTTTTTGACATTTTATGTCTTTACTTTGACACATAACTCGAAAAGCGTCACACGAAATCGTCACGAAAATTTCTGATGATTTTCGCTTACAACCGATTCGTTGCTACGGAACTTTATCTTCACCAGTTATCATCGTACAAAAATCGTTCACCACTCCTTGGATAGCTCTCGATTTACCTAACCATATTACGTTAACCACTGCGGAGTGCGTGGCCGACAAGCTGCGGTATGAGCGTGAATGTGTAAATAATTTTTTACACACAGGTGATCATTCTCAATAATTTATATTGTCAACACGATTGCAAGCTTCATATACGTTTCTGCAAAGACATAAAATGTTCCAATGTGTTGCAGACTTGTATGCAAGCATTTAATTTTTACATAGTTTTTGACATTTTCATGTCTTTGCTTTGGCACATAAACTGAAACGGGAAACATTTGTTCCCTTGATTCACCCTTTCCCTCAGATCACGTCAGAACAAAAGCGACCGGCGGGCCACTACGTCAGAGCCTATGACGCACGAGCGTATGACGTCAGACGGCTGGCAGAAAGCCAACTACTACGTCAAAGCCTATGACGTCAGACGGCTGGCAGGAGGCTAACTAGTACGTCAGAGCCTATGCTGTAAGAGCCTATGACGTCAGACGGCTGGCTGGCTAGGTGATCGGGTGGTAGCGAAGGGAGGTGGTGATGACGTCAGAGGGGCCAGAGGGAGGCAGATATCTGAAACCCCCATTTCTTCCTCACTACTTTCGTGATCACCGTGATTTTCAGTATTTTGTACCAACTTTTACAAGGAGGTATGTCAATATTATACTGATTTTCGCTTCTCACTAAATCTGATTTCTCTATGCTAAGGTGACTCAGGAACCGCTGGTCCCCCAGGTCCACCCGGTCCTCCTGGCATCGTCATCAGTGACTACGGAGAAAATCAAGATATCAAAGGTACATAACTGAATTTTGGAGCTTTATATTACCTATATTGTTATTTTTCGCTAAATTCAATATTTGATGTATTGCGTGTTTATTTTTGTAATTTTTCAACCTTTGCAATGGTTGGACTAATTTACCTCTGTGAAACTGGATCTTCTATGGGCATTCAGTATGAAAATGCTCGTCAACTGAGAATCATCGGTTTTGCACTATGTTTGGTACTACTTCCTCGTTTTCTAGGGTATTTGTTTCGGAGAGTGTACGCGCCAAATCATATTAGACTATACATTTTTGGGGCGACCTTCAAAAATTTTGTCACCCGAAGGTTCAAGAGGCTCTTTGCTGTGTACACAAATCATTCGAGTGGTATGGAAACGGGAAAACATTTCACTCTGTTACCTTATTTCCGAACGCCAACTTCAGCTGCGTTAAGGGCTTTCCACCTCTAACGGTCGCGCTTTGTACACTCGACGAACCTCCTCCCGGTTGTTTGTCTTTTCCCGGGGAAAACAAGGGCGCGGGGGCCCTCTCGGGAGAACCATTAGCAGTCAATCGATCAGAGTTTCTGAAGTGCCGAAGGAAACGTTTTTCTCAAATAAAACAAGGGAAGAAAACCTCTTCCGGAGCCAACAGTAGTTTTTTCTCCGCTCCAACAACATCATGGGTAGTGTCCTACCGAGAAACAAGGGGATGGATTGACTGGTTTCAACGGGTTTTTTTTTAGTTTTGTTGTAGTTTCAGATTTCTTTATTTGATGTGTTTGCAGTTCAAACAATCCCAGGGCAAAAGGGGGAGCGGGGTTTCGACGGATTGAAAGGAGAAAAAGGCAACGAAGGCGAGCAGGGCGACCCAGGACCCAGAGGTCAAAATGGTTTACCGGTAAGGATCTTGTATTATCTACCATTTATTAACGAATTTCTAACTACCCAAGTGAAACCGAATAAAGCTTTAACCCCTTAACCCTCAGACTCCCAATGGGACAAATCGTGACATTTGAATACTACAGGGGAAAAACGAGGTAACCGAGTTTTTCCCGCAATTAGCGATGGTTTTTGATAGATTTTTGAATGGCGGTTACGAGGGTCAAGTCAAAACAGGGGAAAAACGAGTTTAAACGCCCTCAAATCGCTGTCGAAAGATTTTCAGGTGTATGGCGAGAAAACGAGATTTCCGGTGAAGGCTCAACCAAAAAGCTCAAGCTGAAACTCCAAACGATTGAATCAGGCTTTTCAAAATTACCCTGTGTAAGCTCCATTAACGATGAAGAGGTCAATGAGAGAGGTGAAAATAGACAAGATCTGGGACATCATTGGTAATCAACTGGGACAAAATTTGGTGCCATACTCTAGGTACCATCGGGACAATGCTTGTTCCGCCTTCTAAAATCCATCCAAATGATCCAAGTTACTCCAAATTTGGGTTGTCGCACCTCAAAGCTCTTTACTATCAATTTCAACGGGGAAATCTTAAAAAAAAAAAAAAATTTTTAAGATGAGTGCATATTTCTAATTATTGATTTCCACTGGGTTCAGCCAGGTTGTTGTAACCAGTTTGGTGAGTAGTAGCGGTTTCGCGGATCCATTGAAAATCTTTCCCCTGTGCGTGTCGTACCCAATTTCTCTTCCTCCCAACAACACAATACAACCTCCTCTAAAGAAGAAGGAAAAATCACATTCTTCCACAACGGTTCATTATTTTGTACACCTGTATAGTTCACCCACCTGTCTGCAATGTGTAGGTACTTGTAATCTGAAATCTAAAAACTCCATAAAATAATAGCTTGATGGGGTTTAAATTGGGCAATTCATTGAGCGGTTCATATAAACAATGAACCGAAAATGTAACCAATTTCAGATATTTTAGGTAGGTAGGTTGGCAGATATTAAAAGACTACCAGTACACACTGTGTAGGACACAGGTTTATGAAAAAAGGTGTATGCAAGCATCATGGAACCCATATGTCTTAATGTTTTTGGGGTCGCTGATTCCTAACCTGAGATCAGGTTTTTAGGTCATTTTAAGGTCAAATGATTGAAAAATTGCGTAAATGTTTTCCATACGTTTTTGATGTCGCTTCATTTGTAAGGTCATCTAAAGGTGAAATTGCCGAAAAGGTCACTAAGAGGTCACCATTAGGCCTAACATACCAACCACCTTGTGGAATCTCAGAAAAATATGTACATTTTTCCAGATTTTCCCGATCATTTCCTCCGATTTGACCTTGTGGACATAAACCAAAGTCATTTTTGAAATCATTCACCTCAAAAACCTTTTGTTCAGATTTGACCTTGACCATGACCTTGTAGACATGAACAAAACTCACATTTGAAATCAGCAACATCCAAAACCAAAATAGGTACAGATTTTTTCAATCATTACCCCCGATTGGACCTTCAACGTGACCTGATGAGTGTCAACTGACCTCAGATTCAGAATCAGTGACCCCAAAAACATTAAGACATATATGTCTTGCATAAAGCGTGTATGAACGTTTTTTTTTAAAACCTGTGTTATTTTTGGGCACAAAATGTAAGTTTTGGTTTATTATCTTCAATTTCATGTTAAGGTCGTCGTTACAGTCGGATTCAGATGAAATTTATATTGAACCAGGGACGATGTGGTGACCAACCCAATATATTCCTGCTCTCGAGCTCCCACGGATAACAGTCACGCACTTGTAGATCACACTTCTTGACAATTTTGAATGTCATTACAGGGATCTACGAGGGTTAGCGATACAGAAAATAATAAACCGTTATGGGGGATTCTATAGCGTTTTTCATCATGAAACCCGCACTTCCACCCTCTGAAGCCACGGACACACTCTTCGCCCATCAGGTCTTGGCAGGGAAAACCTCGTCTTCTCCCTTTCCGTTTACTCTAAAAGACTTCCATTACCCGTCTCACAAGCGTATCTTCATAGTCCCTCGAGAACCGCTTGCTCCCAGAAGCCCTAATAACCCACAATATCCTTCTCTTGACCCTCTCAGATGACCACCCTAGTTTCTTCCCGAATCCCATCTTTTTCGTTTAGCCGGTGGTCCCAGAAGATCTCTTTTAACCCTCTGAGGAGAAAAGTGGGAACGATGCGGGAGGATGGAAAATTTATAGTGGTTGCCTGGCTGTGTAATTCTTTTGACGTCGGAAGGTTTTTTCCTCACAGAGATGTTCAACTTCGAGTCAGAAGGGGCAAACAAATATGTTCCTTTTCACACCCCCTCTGCATTTCTAATATATCTACACAAACCATCAAAAATACGAAACTGAACCCAGTATAATGAGGATCCGAATGTGACACTTGAAAGTATGGGCAGTCTTCGATGACTTTAGAGTGGATTTTAAAAAGTCTAGGGGACACTTTTTGTTGCAAATTAGTTGTATAATATTGATCTCTGAAGTCCTTGGATTCAAGTGGAGACACCTATAGTAGAATTAATATATTTTGTCAGAAAAACGAAATCTGTTCATTTCTGTTGAATCGAAAGTAAATTAAATAATAAACCAAAATAAATACCAGGTTCGAATTTGTCGCCCTCTCAAGTCGAAGTGGATGTTATGAATTTGGATATCTTGCCATTATGAATGAATGATTCAATTGTGATTTTCAGGGGCGACCCGGAGAGCGAGGCGAACCAGGGCCTGTGGGACCTAAAGGTGAAAGAGGGGCCCCGGGCCCAACGAATGGCGAGAAAGGGGAAAGAGGCAAAAAAGGCAAGCGAGGACGCCCTGGATCACCTGGCCCCGTGAGTGCAATTTAAACAAATACTACTTTTGAATTTTTGTCATGTTTATTTCGACCTTGGATTCACGTCCTGAAATATGTTGTTCATCGTGTAGTTTTTCCTCGAAGAACCACTACAATGGTGTTATGAGAACAGGATACTCCCCTCAACAATGGAAACACGCTAACATAATTCCCATTAAAAATCCAGGCGAAAATAGAACAGACCCAACCAATTATCGACCAATAATCTTGTTGAATTTTGTATAAAAAATATTTAAACGACTCATACTGCCAAAACTCCTCACATTTCTCGCTCCAAATCTTCCAAATTCACAATTCGGCTTCCGGATACATCATGCATGCCCTCATCAGCTGCATCGAATAGTTGAAGCATACGAAAAAAACTCTGCAAATTCTTGACACAACGGTTCATTATCTTCTTTGTACAGATCACCCTTCTGTCTAGATCACTAGGTCTAAATGTCTAGATTCTAAATGTCAGATTAATTATTATTGTCAATTATCACTAATTATTAACAATTTTATCAAGTACCTACTGAAAATTATTATAATTTATTGTTAGGTATTGATAATTCGTATTTATAATTACTAATTATTATTATTAATTATGATTAATTAATACGATACAATTCTGGGGTTTTTAATACTACGTCGGTAATAATTTTTCTATAAAAGAAGTACCTACCAACAAACATTCGAAATTACCTTCATTTCCGTAGCACGAAACGCACCTCAGAACAACAAACTCGACATCACTTAAGCCATATGATGTTCCAAAGAGCTTGTTAGTATGAAAATGGACCTGTATTTCAACAGTTTGAGTCACGATCGTGTTGTGAGGCACAATCTTTGAGCCGTCATTGTGAACGAACGGCTGGTCGTACAAAGCTGCGGATGGTCTTAAAAAATTCTACGGAACAAACTCTATCTAAATATGAAATAAACTACTGAAAATTATTATAATTTATTGTTAGGTATTGATAATTCGTATTTATAATTACTAATTATTATTATTAATTATGATTAATTAATACGATATAATTCTGGGGTTTTTAATACTACGTCGGTAATAATTTTTCTATAAAAGAAGTACCTACCAACAAACATTCGAAATTACCTTCATTTCCGTAGCACGAAACGCACCTCAGAACAACAAACTCGACATCACTTAAGCCATATGATGTTCCAAAGAGCTTTTAGTATGAAAATGGACCTGTATTTCAACAGTTTGATTCACGATCGGGTTGTGAGGCACAATCTTTGAGCCGTCATTGTGAACGAACGGCTGGTCGTACAAAGCTGCGGATGGTCTTAAAAAATTCTACGGAACAAACTCTATCTAAATATGAAATAAAAAACATACCGTTTGATGGGAATTTTTCGAGATATGGAATTTTCAAAATTTCAAAATTCGTTTTGAACCCCTTCCCCTTGACCTAGGGTTATGAAAAGTTTCGTGGATCATTGTGGGGCTGGTCCAAACCCAGAAACCAAATTTCGTAATTTTAACTCAACGCTGACTGGGCAAAGTGCCTCGGACGGCGGACGGCGGACGGCGGACGGCGTACGGCGGACGGCGGACGGCGTACGGCGGACGGACGGATTTTTTTTTATTCGATTTTCTGAATCTACGTATCTTGAAACGTAAACCAACAAATTTTGAGGGGGGGTTAAAATTTTTTTTTCTTTGGGCGATTCCAATGGTTCATTATCGAAGATAATAAACCAAAACATACCGTTTGATGGGAATTTTTCGAGATATGGAATTTTCAAAATTTCAAAATTCGTTTTGAACCCCTTCCCTTTGACCTAGGGTTATGAAAAGTTTCGTGGATCATTGTGGGGCTGGTCCAAACCCAGAAACCAAATTTCGTAATTTTAACTCAACGCTAACTGGGCAAAGTGCCTCGGACGGCGGACGGCGGACGGCGTACGGAGGACGGCGTACGGCGGACGGACGGATTTTTGGTTTATTATCTTCGATAATGAACCATTGGAATCGCCCAAAGAAAAAAATTTTTTAACCCCCCCTCAAAATTTGTTGGTTTACGTTTCAAGACACGTAGATTCAGAAAATCGAATAAAAAAAAATCCGTCCGTCCGCCGTACGCCGTACGCCGTACGCCGTCCGCCGTACGCCGTCCGCCGTCCGCGCCACTTTGCCCAGTTAGCGTTGAGCTAAAATTACGAAATTTTTTTTATGGGTTTCAACCAACCCCACAATGGTCCTCGAAACTTTTCATAACCCTAGGTCAAGGGGAAGGGGTTCAAAACGAATTTTGAAAATTTGAAAATCTCATATCTCGAAAAGTTCATATAGAACGGTATGTTTTTTATTTCATATTTAGATAGAGTTTGTTCCGTAGAATTTTTTAAGACCACCCGCAGCATTGTACGACCAGCCGTTCGTTCACAATGACGGCTCAAAGATTGTGCCTCACCACACGATCGTGAATCAAACTGTTGAAATACAGGTCCATTTTCATACTAACAAGCTCTTTGGAACATCATATGGCTTGAGTGATGTCGAGTTTATTGTTCTGAGGTGCGTTTCGTGCTACGGAAATGAAGGTACATAATTTCGAATGTTTGTTGGTAGGTACTTCTTTTATAGAAAAATTATTACCGACGTACTATTAAAAACCCCAGAATTATATCGTATTAATTAACAATAATTATTATTAATAATAAATACGAATTATTAATACCTAACAATAAATTATAATAATTTTCACTAGGTACCTACTTGATAAAATTGTTAATAATTAGTGATAATTGATAATAATAATTAATCTAACATTTAGGATCTAGACATTTAGACCTAGTGATCTAGACAGAAGGGTGATCTGTACAAAGAAGATAATGAACCGTTGTGTCAAGAATTTGCAGAGTTTTTTTATTCGATTTTCTGAATCTACGTATCTTGAAACGTAAACCAACAAATTTTGAGGGGGGGTTAAAATTTTTTTTTCTTTGGGCGATTCCAATGGTTCATTATCGAAGATAATAAACCAAAATAAAGTTTGTCTTGAAGTGTGGCATTTGATATAGTATGGCATGACGGTCTCCTCTTCAAACTAAAACGCCACTTTCCAGACACCTACTACCAACTACTACAATCCCACCTAAACAAGAGAACATTTTTGGTCAAGTGCGGCAACTTCAGCTCAACTTCTTTCGGGTGTCCCCCAGGGGAGTGTGCTAGGCTCCTTTCTGTACCTGGTCTACACGTCTGACTTCCCCATTTCATCAGAAGTAGACACAGCGCAGTTAGCTGACGATGTAGCCATTCTTTCAGTCGCCAGAAGGAGCACCAATGCCCCTACGAGACTTCATGGGGAGGGTAGACATCTGGACACAGCACTGGAGATTGAACATTAACACCAACAAATCTGCATTACTCAAGTTTACACTACAGAAATCAGCCCAAACACCGATAACACACCACAACGGACACATCCTACCGTCCTGTAACACTGTCCGGTACCTTGGGCTGCGCCTGGACCAACGTCTGACTTGGGCAGTCCACATAAAATACCTGGTAGGCAAAGTGCGAGACAGAATTTGAACCCTCAGACACCTCCTGGACCACAGATCCACACTACCTCTCTTATACAAACGACAGATTTACCTAACACTCATTCGACCGATATGGTCATATGCTTGCGGGATCTAGGGAGCAGCTGATACTACACAAATACATAAGTAGCTCACTACACACAAGTTACTCAGAACAGGTTGCTTCGGTTAATCACGTCAGCACCATGGTATGTGCGAGGCAGTACCCTACATACTGACCTAAACATTCCCTATGTAGCCGAAGTCATCCAACACAACTATATGTATAAGGTTGTGATAACAACCTTCACCACACTATGACACATCACACAAATCACCTAATAACCATCCTGGTCAACAATCCACCGGAACCAAGCCTCAGAAGACGACTCAAGGGACGGAGACCCCAAGAATCCTCATCACCACCCACTGTAACATGATCAAGTTGCACAGTAAACACTTCTTTAGATTCGACACCATCGCAACCCACATCCAATATAGAGGCCAGTTGATGGACTGGACCCTCTCATCATGTCACATGCCAATTAGAGGACTACTATAGTTCCTCTACTATAGTTCCGAAATCGTCTTAACTGTGATGTTCACAACAGAACAATTAAGTTTTCAGCTAATAGTAGATCATTTAAGTAGATCATTTCAGTAGATCATTTAATACTGATTAATTTCACGACATATGTTTTAGCTCTATATGTACCATCATAAGGTTTAGATTCGCGGTTTTTACGCTCACGATATTGCTTACTTCTTTGGGCAGCTGTAACATCTCGAGGTTTCACATTTTCGGACGATTTTGAGTTTTCTCGCACTTTACTTATATCTGCAGGCATAACGAAACTATTTTTCTAGCCTCTTCATTTATATCGTTATGTAACGCTCACAACCACCATAGTAACGTGACGCTAGCAACGATTATGGTAACGTGATTCAATTTCCACTTGATGGTGCAACTTCTTGTGCCATTAAGTGACGCTCGTCCGTGACGTGACGCTCGTAACGTTCGCAAAACAAATGGAAACGCCCTGTTAATCATTATTAAATAATTAACAATCATTATTAAATGATTGTGGGGAGTTTCTTGTTGATTAAAAAAAAAAAAAAATCGTGTTGTTCTTGTAGATTCACTTTGCCATATTTGTTTAGGAAACGAAGAGTATTTCCATTTGATTAAACGGTACCTACCTTCCATTGGTCATGAAAAATGTATCAAGGGTAAACTGGAGGGTTACGAGTGGGTTGCGTCGAGGGGACTCTCCACGACTTGTATACGAGTATGTAGGTTATCCAAAGTCATCATTAATGAGGAAAAAAGTAATCTGAAAATCCAAGGTGCAATAAAGCTGTTTACTATACCAACATGTAAACAGGTTCTCTGGAAGGCAAGTTACGTTGTGGTTATGTAAAGTGAGGAGAAACCACAGTGTCTTAGTGCAGCTTGGATGGGAATGCGGAAAGAATATTTTTACAATTTACATATTCCCCAGCCAGCCTCAACCGCAAGTGCCGCTAATGTATTCCACTGTGTACGTTGAGTGTCACCCCCCTCACAACGAACATCCTGTTACACGGAAGATCTTGTATTTTTGACGGGAAATCTCGATATTATACGGTGTTCCAGACGTAGCGGTATTTGGAGCTGTAATCCTGAAAGCGAGCAACTTCCCCGAGTCTTCTTTTGAATGTTAAAAGGTTCCGGCGTATTCTCACTCGAGTACGCTTGAAATGGTATTCGGCGATATAAATAGGTACAGAATGTGACAGATGAGGCTTTTAATATCCGTTGTTGGCAGACCTCTTCTCAACATGTCGATTCTGTGTTTTGCCGAACAACTGTTTAAATGATATAAAACTGACTTGGAAAATTCGGGAATAAACCGACCTACTCTGGGGGTTGATGAATTCCGGCTAAATATCGAGAATACTCCCCTTCCTATCGTAATAAGAGCCAGTACCTAGAGTAACTTGTTGAATATAGATATTTTGATAGATATTTTCTGCGACATACAGATGTATAAATTATAATATAGCTGTTTCTTGTTCTGTAGATCTTCTTGGCGTGTTCAGTGTTGGTATTGTTTTAGGTTAGAATGTTATCCCTCAGGACTCTTCTTTTCATCCAACGGCTCGTGCCGGTCCTACGATTTGTGTCACTTCTGGATTTGGGACTGCGCACCCGCACCACGGAAACACGAAGTGGCTGCAATTGCTGGTCCAGCTCCCTACGATGGTCGTAGGTTGAAGAAGCGAGTTCTACGAGACAACGCAACATTGCATGATTGAACTACGCAGCACGTGACGCTAGACCAGCGTACTGTTGGTCAATGCTCCACTCCACTCGTGGTCTGCAGGACTGAGGTGGGACAGCCGTGTTCTACCGAGCGACGAACTCCCACATTGGATCATCCCTAAGATGACGAACATTTCCCATACTGACTGACACAAAAAAAGCCGTTTTCGAAGTTTTCTCTCCTTTTTGCGTGAATTAACCACGAAAATGGGTCCTGAGGGACAACGCACCCACTCTGCCGGACTAGGACTAAATCCCCCATAGTACCCTGATCAAGACGAAGCGACCCATGAAAATTACAGTCCCATACTTCCCCTTGATCCCCACAACCAGCCCTTGAGGTAAAAATTGTGGAATAAATTAATTGATTGATTGATTGATTGAAAATGGGTCACAGCAGCAACAAAAAATATTACTGACTCCCCACATTAGCCTACCAGGCAATATTGTGAATAAAATGATTGACGTCTGGATTTGGATGGTCCGTAGCTCTTGTACAAAGTCTGTACCGTGTCTATTCGCAAGTCGTTGAGAAGGGTGTCATTTCGGACGAACCAAGGGGCGTTGCAGATGTGTCTCAGAATCTTGTTCTGCTGGACCTGAATTTTCTGGACTGATGTGCTGCAGGGTGGACATAGATATTTTCCCCCTGGATAAGGAATGAAATAAACCAGAAAATGGACTGATTGATTGATTGAAAAAATGGATTGCTTCCTCTTTGCGCAGAGGCAATATCGTAACCAATGAAGTGATTCCGGATTGCTTCCCTTTTTCTGAATATTCCAGGAATAAACCACGGCAATATTATGTCAATAAACATTGATTGAAGAATAAACCACGCAAAATAAAGTACTGAGGCAAATCTGCGGAGCCCCATGGTGATTGATTGATTGATTTATCTGTTTAGCTGGCTTGCATCATTTTCGGATTTCACATGATTATGAATCCGACAGCGGAAAGTATCATTGGCTCTGACAACTCTGACAATTTACCAATATTTAGGAACTACCTAAGTTTTTTCAAGGTACCATGAATACAGGTTTATTGGTTGCCAATAATATTTTACGATTCATTGGAACTTGTGATTATTGCACTCAATATGATTGGCAACCAATGGTTCCTTGAAAACAATTATTGTATTGTAGCGACCGGGACAATTGTACTGTATCGGTAGATTCAATTGATTGATTGAATCTACCGATACATAAAGTCATCTCTTAAGACGAGGGTCAGTCTCTAACATCCGTCTAGCAGGCGACGTTATCCCCCATAGGTCTGAGGTGCGCTACTTGGGTTTGATCCTGGATAGGAGACTCACATGGAGACCCCACATCCGTCGCACTGTGAATGAGATGAAGCAACGCGTCTACCAGCTATGGCCAATGATCAACCCCAAAGCAAAGTTGGATCTAAGCAACAAGAGGCTCCTGTACGCTCTCATGATTAAGCCCGTGTGGACATAAGAGAAGAGCGCTGAGGAGCAACGTCCGAGACGATTCAGAAGTGGACGCCACTTGACCAGCTCCTCTCCTACACCATCACGCACACACACCCAACTAAAACACCTTACACGCTTGCACCATAGTTGCCTGATGGGCAATATTATGTCAATAAAACATTGATTGATTGATATTACTAACACAAACACCACTCCCTCCCCACATTAGCCTATCAGGCAATATTGTGAATAAATGATTGATTGATTGACCTAGATCCCCACTACCAAATGTCCGGGTGAATGACTGGTGCATATCCCCATCCATGTTTCTATGTATCAAGATAGTCTGTCTGTCCCCACTACAAATTTGTGCCCTGGAGGTACAAATTGTGGAATTATATCATCATGAGATATCGATGGAAGCTCAAGGTGATGTAGGCTATTCTGAATAATAATCCCTGCGCCACTTTTGGTTCGTCCCTGTAGGGGCGATGGAGAGTGGTACAGTCGTACCCAGGAATGCGGAGGTTGTTCTGCCCCATTTTGAAATTGAGCAGATTCTTTCTCATTTATAATTTCAAAGTATGAAGGAGTTTGTGCATCTTGGGATGTGTAAGATAATAGTACTAATCAATGTTTTTATTTTCATAATATTTTCATAATAATATTGGATGTGTAAGAGAGAATCTACCAACTTGTGCATTGCAGGTCGCGGACCGGTGTGGAAGGCATTCTTACTTGATATGGGAGTTTTTAGGTTTAGAAGGAGGACTCGAGAAGTAAATTCCTGATTACGTCACTGGAATACGGGAGGGGAAAGGGGTGGTGGTAAGGTTTATTGGAGGCGCCAAGGGAAGTTTTCTCTCTCTCTATCTTTATTTTGTATTTACCAACCTCCCTTTAGGAAAGGGTTCTGCTTCGCTTTTCCGAAAACCCATTTCACATACACCAACAG
Organism: Stenodema calcarata; assembly: GCA_963920205.1. Lineage (NCBI taxonomy): Eukaryota > Metazoa > Arthropoda > Insecta > Hemiptera > Miridae > Stenodema > Stenodema calcarata. Next base: position 10,772,457 of record OY986060.1, on the reverse strand, counting down.
AAAGTCGTGTCGGAATGCACATCGACAGGAACACTCGTTGACATACACAAGCGGCGACTTCGTCAATTCACTTCGAAATACTCACACACCAAGGGCGGGGTCTAAACTTCTCAAGACCTCGCGCACTTCGATACGTTCCCCTCTCCCCGCTCTTTCTCTGTCACCATCTATATTTCAGCACCTGCTTTTTCCCGGTTTTTCTAAAGCTTTCCATCCCCAATTCACAATTCCATTTCTGGCTATGGCCGCTCCAAACAGACAGAATGCCATCAGTTGACACAGATTCCCTTTGATATAACGCGATTCCCATCTCCTCCAGATTGATTCCTCAATCAATAAATTCCCCTCCTTCGTCATAAGTGATCCTTTACCCTACTTTCTTTTTTCTATACTCTGAGAATGTCGTCCCCTCCTGCACCAATTATTCTGGAGGAGGTGCAAAAAGGCTCTAGGATATGGCATATTTGCAGTAGGGATGGTCCAACATTTGGACATTTGACAAGGTTTGGCACAGTGTTCAAGCTGAAGGCATTTTGGTTCAACTCCCTGTTTTTGCTGATGAAGTTATTCCTCAGCAGCCGCACTTTCAGGGTGAAAGTTAAGCACAACTTCTCGTCTTTCAAGGGGGGCAAGATCAACCCAACAAAATCATCACTGACGACCCCAACCTCGCCTAGGACGCAATACCGCAGAAGTCCTAAGTGAGATACTTGGGGCTGTTGCTGGACTGTCGTCTGACATGGAGAGGACAGCTGTGGCCGACAATGAACCCAAGGGCGAAGTTCTCAGATCTCAACAAGAAAAGACTGGTATAAACGTCGGGGGCTCCGCCTGCGCAACATCTGTCCAAAAAGTGCAAGGCATGTAAAATAAAGGACTGAGGCAGATCTGCGCAGCCCCATGGTTCTTCCTGTGCTGTACTCGTTAGTTATTGGTAGTCCCTGACTACAGACTTTGTTGATTGACGACATTAAATGATTCATTCTCGTTTCTGCATTCAACCTAAGTGTACTCATTCCTTATTATTTCAACTTAACATGGCGCTGCGGACTAAAGGACGTGCAAAACGCCAATGGGATCACGATGATACAACATCTACTCATACAAAAGCAAGTTTTCGCTACCAGGGCCCTTTTCCAGACAGGTTTGACTCCAAATCAGACGATTGGCCGCGATGGTTGAAGCGTTTCAAACGGTACAGGGGGTCCTCAGGGTAGTTCAAGGAACCAGACCAAGTACAAGTTAATTGTCTGATGTCGCTCCTTGAAGACGAAGGTGAGGACATTTTAACTTCTTTTAACGTGCCATAAGAAACTATTACTGTAATATTATTATAGTTTGTTATATAATTCGTTATATAATTGTTATAATATAATTTATTCGTTATATTAATCGTTATTATATAATTATTATTAATCGTTATATAATATAATTGTTAAGTATATAATTCGTTGAAAGCTTTGCATAGAACTAACTTTTATTTGCCACGTCATACGTTCAGCGATAGTTACAACATCGAACCGTAGTAACAGGAATAATAATTAATCGAGTCCCACAACATCCTCCTTCTTAGGTTGACATTCTTAGTAACAATAGGATAACTGTGAAACTTTGTGGTGTGTGTCGTAATTATGTTTGTATGTATCCCTGTAGCGTTTCTCTTCTTCTAATAGATGGGTGAAATTTGAGGCACCAGTCTCTTCGGAGGCGTGGGTTCGTATCCCACAGCTGCCACCATGTAATATTATTATAGTTTGAAAGCTTTGCATAGAACTAACTTTTATTTGCCACGTCATACGTTCAGCGATAGTTACAACATCGAACCGTAGTAACAGGAATAATAATTAATCGAGTCCCACAACAATTACGTACGACTGTCTAGTAGAAAGATTTAGTAAATACTTCGAAAAAAGTATTAATGTAATATTTGAAAGGGCTCGTTTTCGAAACTGCTACCAGCAAGATGGGGAGCCATTTGACTCATTCTTGACTAGATTACATCAACTTATCAAATTTTGTAATTACGGTCTTTTAAAAGACGAAATGATTCGGGATCAAATTGTGATAGGTTTACAACTTGTAAACCTAAATTACAAGACTAAACTTTCGGAAAAGTTACAGCTGGACAGTAGGCTCACATTATCGGCGGCAATTCATAAGGCCAAGCAGTCTTCCAAGCCTGCCCATATCGTAGAAACGGTTGTTATCGCTGTGGCCGACAAGGGTTCCATACCCAGGGAAGTTGCCCTGCCGCCAAGGCCAAGTGCAATTTCTGCAAGATAGAAGGACATTTCGAGGTATGTTGCTTTAAAAAGAAGCGACGCAGATTTGAATTCTGAGAACTCCAGCGCAATCTTGACTCTGAACGTTCGACCACTGAGGAACGATCGCATTAAGAGGAATAGAGAGTTGGGCAGGAATTCTCTCAACTTAAATAGCAGACCTTCATGCCAGACCTTGTCAAATGCTGCCTGGACATCTAGGAAAACTGCTCCCGTATACTTTTTTTCCTCACACCCGATGAACATGCTGCACAGTAGAATGAGAGCTTCGAAAGCCAAACTGAAAATTTGGAATTTGGGGGGAGACGTGAAGTACATTATTGATTCTTGCCAGGAGGATCTTGTCAAATACCTTACCAAGCACTGGTAACAAACTGATGGGACGGTAGGATGCAGGATGTTGTAAGGGCATCCCTGGATTTGGGATAACAATCACCACTGCATGCTTCCATACCCCTGGATAGTACCCAAGCCGAAGTAGGGAATTATAGAGACTGAGTAGAAAAGCTCTCCCTTTCCTTGGGAGCCTCTTTACCATTCCAAGAGTCACCAAATCATACCCTGGAGCTTTCTTATTTTTCATTTTCTTTAGGGCCAATTGTAACTCTTGTGGAGTGATTGGTGATGGTGGGGGGGGGGGGGGAGGGGCATTTGCAGTGGGACATCAATTGATCCCTCCACCTGAGCCAAAATTTCGTCAAAGCCTCTTGGGCGTGGATTAGGCTTGAAAACATCGGCAATGTGATTTGCCAACAGATTGGCTTTGGTTGCGTCCTCTACTACCCATCTCCCTTGACCATCTTTCAGCGGTGGAGAGCTTTTACTGTTAGGGTTCCGAAAATGCTTAGAGAGTTTCCACATCTCTCCCAAATTTGGTCCATTCATGCTTTGCAGATGGGTAGAGAAGCGGGCATTCCTCAATGATTCAATCACCTGTGTGTAAACAATTATTTAAACAATCACGCTCATACCGCAGCTTTCGGCCACGCACTCCGCAGCTTGCGGCCACGCACTCCGCAGTGGTTAACGTAATATGGTTAGGTTAATCGATAACTGGCGATGATAACTTGACGATTCCGTGTGACGCTTTTTGTGTAACGTTTTTCGAGTTATGTGCCAGAGTAAAGACATAAAATGTCAAAAATAACGACAATACGTTTGACCTCGCTTGTCAAAGTAGGTATTCTTCCAAGTGCTCCAATTCAAACCGCCATTCTATCCGGCAGTCATAAATTCGGCTTAAGTCCGCTGAACATTGTCAGCAATCAACACAAGCCGTGTGGTTTTAAGATTGGCGCGTTACAAGAATGAACGCTATGCTGCGGTTCAGCAAAACTTAACTAAACTCCCTTAGTAATACCTTTCCCATTATTTGCTTTCGACTTCTCTCCGGTGCTGTCGTTAAAATAATAGGTTTAGCGAACTGCGAGGTAAGGAAGAGCTAATCCAGGGCCTGGGAAGATTGTTCAGAATTAATTCCAGCATCCTCTCACGAAGGGAGTTTCCGAGGACATGGTTGTAGAGACAGAACTGAGAAAGTCAAATTAACTGTGGCTACGTTTCTTCTCGTTGAATTGACTGACAACGGTAGAGACGAGTTCCATTCGAATAGCAGTGATTCCCAACTACGGAAAACTGAATTAATTCCAATAGGCAAGATTAGATTTTCTTTCAATGAAGAATTGGCTTCGCGAATTGGCTTCGCCGAACGGGAATTCTTCCGCCAAATCACGAAATTGCCCTAATTGGTAATGCTCGGCAAAAATTACGTTATTGTACGAATTACATTTAAACCAATTTTTTGTGTACTTGTACTGTAAAATAATCTTTTTTATAATCTGATGATACGCTTACTAACTGAACATTTACTTACCAATAGGAAGTTAGGATTATTGGCGATTGTCTGCTTTCATTTTGTTATTGGCCATAACAGGTGCTTTAAATTCCGATCAGTCTAGGAAATGTATCCTAGGAATTTATTGCGAAGAGTTTGTGTCTTTGTCATTGTTGACAGCACGTCGCTCTAGACTGTTGAACAAAGATATTATCCTTGTCGAATTCATTTATTCAGGTATTATATATATAATAATATTACATTACCTATATACCTAATACATGAATTATATAATATATTATATTATATATTATGTATTATTACATTATATATTATATGTATTATATTATATATATATATATTATACGTATCACCCTTGACGTATTGACGTTTCTTGGTAACGCATTGACCGTCGATTTCAATGGTCCATTGTGACAATCCCTCATTGTTGAGTAGGGGAATGGAGGATGGCCACAGTTACCTACCTACTGCAGTGAACAACACTGATGGCAGTCAACCTTCATAATTTTTTTTTTTTTTTATTTTTTTTTTTTATTTTTTTTTTTATTCAGAACAAAATAATATGACCACCAGGAGAACGATCGGATATTCAAACTTACCTTACTTTATCAATCAATCAATCAGTTTATTCACAATGTAGCCTGGTAGGCTCAATCAATCAATGTTTTATTTACATAATATTGCCCATCAGGCGACTATGGTGTAAGCGTGGTAGGGTAATGTATAATTTATTATAATGGGCGGACAGTCCATTGAACCCTAAGATTCCCGAATAAAATGCCAAGGGAGCCAAGGGAGAATTTTTTAAATGTCTATCATGAGCTAGATTGCATGGTACGCACTTGTTGCGGCCAAATTTGACAGAATTTGCGTAGTCCTGAAAATTGTGGTGTGGGGATCAAGGGGAAGTATAATAATAGCTGGTTTTTCATGGGGCGCTTCGGCTTGTTCAGGGTACTTTGGGGGATGAAGTCCTAGTACAGCAGAGTGGGTGCGTTGTCCTTCAGGACTCTTCTTCTTAGCCTTCGCTCACCATGAGGCACTGCAGGGCTCCATAGCACTTCCTGATCCCCTCCTGCACAGTCCCAACTCCAGCCTTATTGAAGTGGCAGAGTTCGCATCCATACGCCCATGACGGTTCGATGAGCAACGTGTATAGAAGCTTTTTGTTTGCCAGATCCAGCTTTGATTTGGGGTTCAGCTTTCACTAAGCGGTTGATTTGTGGCTTCCAGGTAAGTTGGCGGTCCAAAATCAGTCCCAGATCAATGATTGCATTGAGGGAAGAGGGGAAATTGTTCTCGCTTGGAGGGGAAAATAACTAATTCGGATGCTCGCTCTTGGATGTAGGTAATACGCTTCCCGAACGACTGATCCTTACAGCTTACTTTCACCCTACATTCGAAGCCGCCCACAACCCCTACAACCCACGACCGCGAGAACTGAGATCAATTCAAATGGCGGTTAAATTCACTTCATTCCGCGTAACTGATTCCCTCTTTGACGAACATTATAAATATCATCGCCTTGTTGTCAATTCACCATGAAACCTCAGCCTTCGTCTAAGGAGACGAGAAAACCTCCTTTTCGTTTCCTTTGAAAACGCCGGAAATGATTATAGTCGCCTCGTATAATCAGAAGAGAATTACCGGGTTTTTCCCTCAGGTCACGATCATATTTCTGGAATGCCTGCTTTGTATTACCGACTCGTTTACCTGTTGTTAGGCTTTGGAAAGTCTTTGTGACGTGAAAGCATCTTGTTGCAATTGACTTTGAAGGTGCACTGATGCGGCCATCGGATTATTCCACGTGTTTTCCCCTCCCTTCATTTAGTTTTAAATGGTTCCAGAGTCAAAACATGACTTTATCCCGGAGAATATCGTAATATTTATCGGTTCGTTGCGAATAACGTACACTGTTTCGGGTGGAAATAATTACTGTACTAAGTTCAACGTTTCAGGACTCGCTAAAGAAGAACTGCGCTTACTAAAATCTCGCTCGTGGCCGTTACTGAAGATAGTTTGTCCACCGAAGGTGGTTCAGAAGAATAGTTGTCTTCGTTATTGTCCCTAACAATTTATGTTTTAGTTTAATTTCATGTTACTTTTCGTTCGTTATAGAAATCGTCTCTCTCAATTGTACCCAGTTGTGAAGAAACAAAGGACTCCAGTTTCCTAAGGGACCAGTTTCCTTTATGAAATTCCTGGAAAGCATGTCGGCGATATACATTTCACTGCCAGGCGTTTAGTGTACTCGTAGTTCTAATTTATATCTCAAAATCGTCAGATGCATTCGTTGTAGTCGTACGGTGCTTTTTTGGCGGAGGGGATGCTTATGATCAGTATAATGTCGATTATTTCGTGTCCGTACACATACTGATGGAATCTGTATAGGGAAAATACTACCGATAACATTTCCTTTTCTCACTGGCTCCATTTTATGTGCTCGTATTCTATCTGGCCTTTTCAAAACAGCTTCCACATTTTCTTCGTGCTCTTTTTCTGAGCTCCCGGTCACGATTATACCATCAAATAAGACTTGTACGCCGTTTAATGTTCCAAATATCTTAATATTTTCTCGATGAAAGATTTCTGGAAAGGAGGATAAACCATAAAGCATCCTTTATACCCAAATCTACCAAAACGCGTATTCATCGTGAACAGGCAACTTAAATCTTCGCTGAGAACGAAGTGGTGAAAACCTTCTCGATAGTCGAATATCGTTTACAGACCTCTTCCACTGAGGTTCGCAGTAAGCTCCTCTTGTGTAGCGTTCTCGTTTCAAAACTTCACTTATCTCCGCTGGAAGGTTTCATGATGATATGAAGTTGCGGTGAGAACTGAGCTCGACAGAACACTTTGAAGAAATACGATAAAATGTGAGACTGACACGAAGATTAATCTGTATTTTATTGTCCGCAGCCTGGACCCAACGGCGGACAAGGAACCAAAGGGCAGAAGGGTGAACCCGGTGACATTATCACCCCTACTGGCGAGCTTTTTTCTGTAAGTCTATTTACTTTACTAAGAGTCATCTCTGAGGGTCTTTCATTTGATGAGACCAAAAAATACACAAATTCTATAATTTGCAGACTGTTACCCCTAACCTAAGAATGACCAAGACCATATCAGAAGAAAAGTGAAAACAGAACAAATTGTTTGATTTTAACAGCCATTGAAGGGTCGCTAGTTTTTTGTATATTTGCATTTGTTGGTTTGGCTCTATATATTTGCATTACAACAGGCTGGGCGATAAGTTATTCATTATTTTTGTTATGATATTCAGGATTCGATATTTATGAGGTTCAAGACCACTCAACTTTTCAACTTGGTTAAACCTTCTGTAATATTAAACTTTGAAAAGACAATAAATATAGACGTGCATAGTATGACGTGCAGGCTTCACGTCAACGGTGAAATACTTGCAATCAATACTTGCAATACTTGCGTGGTGTGATCATCAAGTTGTGTGAGCTCAATCTCCAGTAGGTAAAAACCACGACATGCTCCATCAAAGTTATTTTTTTACGTTTACTTTTTTGCCGTACGTCCGTTCTCACCACCAACTTGGGGATTCATCCCGAACCCCCTTGACACGGGAACAATTTATAACACTTTACACTATACAGCCAACACGTCGACTGATATGATTATACTTTACCATGATGGATGTGTGAACTTTGCAGATGAAGGGTGAGAAAGGGGAACCGGGTAAAGACGCCACGCAGTATGTGCCCGTGCCAGGGCCCCCTGGGCCCCCAGGACCGCCAGGCCCTCCCGTAAGTATGCGTGGAGTAATTATTTTTTTCATATTTTCTCTTCAATTTTGAGGTTAAGTCGTTTCAAACATGAACTTCGAAATTCAGTCCATACAATAACATTCGAGGTTCCGGGAGCTGTTAAGGAGGGTGAACCGTCTCTTCAACACATGTGGGGGGTCGTCCGCCACTATAGAAGTGCCAAAATATCCAATAAGGAGAAGGTTACGAGTAGATCTTCGAAATTTATCGCAAGATTATGGAAATTTATTTGAGATCCTGCTCGGTCATTTTACCTGTTTTAATTGCGATGTTGGCATTTTGCAGTCTATTATCCTTCCAAAAGCCCCCTCGTCACAGAAAAAAATATCCACTATTTGAAAACAATTGTTTTATAAATTTTAAAATTTTTTTGATTTTTCTAAAACTAACCCTCCAATTGAGACCCTGACTATAATCTAATCTAAACCCTCCAATTATATCATCCTCTTCTTCAATCTCAACGCCAGATGTCTCTTCATCTACTTGCTTACTTGCTGTACCTTCATTAAGTTCCTCCACCTCGTCCTGGGAATCAATATCGCTGTGTAGGCCCAAATCCTCAACTAATAACGGGTCTTCATCTCATGCCAGGGTTAGAAAGATCAAAGACTTTTTTAATCTATAATCCTGGAACGGCCTGAGTTCGGTCAAATTTCGGCCTAGAATGCATTTTGATGTCCGTTTCATCCTCGTAATTTCTACTGCGTCGTGAAATACACTTACTCAAGTATACAATATCAAAATAGAAACGAGACAATACATTGGGAAGTCTAAGTTGGTAGGTAAACACTCATCAACTTCCTCCATCCCGCGCGTGGCTTGATAAGCACAAATTTATGTAAATTAATTCCCCCGCGGAGAATTGAAAATGGATTTAATCTTGTTGTAAGTGTATTAATGAATACCTACATTCTTTAAGAGCATCTTGAGCACCAATAACTCTCACGTCATGTTTCGTGACTGGCCCGCTTATACGCACTAACATAATACCCACGTTGTAGCTACTCCACGGTAATATTTACCCAAATGATACCTCACAAAAATTCGCGTGGGCCGCAAACTCAGATCGTATACATTCTTTTTTGCATTGTTTATGTTTGAATTTCTTCGTAGAGTTCGGTATATTATTAAGAAATCTATTACGAAATACCTGACTTGATATCTGTAAGATGGCCGGCGGTGTCTTATAATCAGCTTACCGAAGAGGGTTTTGTCTTTGAATTTTACATTAATTAAGTTTTCTCATAATTTCCCCGGGGGATAGCGGAATTTATTTGCTCCGCTGAAAATTAATTCTGGAAACTTCATGCGCTCCTTTCGTGCGGAGTGCTAAATCACAACTTCGCTCCGAGGCCAAGGAGAAGTAACGTGTGGTGATGTGTGTATTATTTTGAGACTTAATACGCTAGGGTTGGTCTTAGGATTAGATTGAAAATAGACAGGTGGAAACGATGGTATTGTTTTGAAACTACGCAAGGTACAACCAGATGTTACTTATCCACACACGCATCCGGCTGCGGTTCTCGCTTATAGTGTTGCGTGTTGTGATCTCTGGGAGGAAAAGTCACTCATTAGTAGCAGTCAAGGTTAGAGGACTGAATCATGTGCTGACGATCCGTGGTAGCGGATGAAATCACATAGAGACGAGGTAGGAAATGTTGAGTGAATATACAGCAGCTTGCGGACCAGAATCGATAGAGTCGTTCCACATCATCATACACGACAGGTGTACCTGGAGAGAATGAAAGGTCCAGAATAATCAGAAATGTGACGCTAAGGGTCCATGATGTCAATGATGAACGGTCCATTTTAGTCGAAAATCAAGAACATACTAAACATGGATTATCAAGTGGATAAAGTAGTAAGCATAACCACGAATAGATAGGAACCTGTAACGGAAATTGAGCAGCATCGGCAATCACTTTGGAAACCAATCGTTAGGTACATCACCAAACCAAATACACTGCAATGTGAATACAACATTAATGTGGTCACTGGTGCTATAAATACTTCCAAACATTTATCTTTTATATTCAAACGTAGAAACTGATTTACAGGCTTAAGTCAGGATTAACTTTTACCTCGTTGTAAATTATTGAATCCTTAGTGGAGTTGAATTTTACCGATCGGCCTGACAGCCCTGTCACCGGGTTGAAAAGAACTTTTGCCTTCACCTGAAGCTTCGTCATCACGTCGAATTAAATCTCGGCCAGCCCATCAAACTCACGACGTTTTACATCAGTTATCCCCACCAACCGGAAATCGAATTATACGATTTCCGTAGCGCTCCCTTATTTATTAGGGCAGCAATTTGCGGAATTTAATTGTACCCATCTCACTTCAGTGTTTTTAACTCGAACAATATTAATTTATGTTTTTTCGGAGTTTTTTTCGACGTATTTATACTCCTTATCTGTCAGCATTCTTCAAGAGGGAAATATTAAAATTTACTTAATTCAATTTCTTCAGAGATTATCAACCTTCTTCCACTGAGGGACATTCTCGGTTATCTCCCTTAACGTTTTTGTATTCATAAGAGGAGCCGAAGTAGCTTGTAATTTTTCATAATTAAGAATCTAAAACTTGGCTCGACCATCGCTTTCAACCCAGTTTCTGTAACTACAATCTACATTATTGATAAAGGTACCACCGGAATACAGATGAGAACTCCGTTAGAAAACAGATGAAACCCACCCGTACATTTGTATTCGAAATTTTAGCTCCTGAAAAGCAGTCCCTCCACTGTGTTCTAGAGGGGCTTGTACAGACGACAGTCACAATCCGATTTCGTTGAAATTCACGTGGTTCCACCAGTGAGCACATGTGCCAAAAAAACTTGGTTACCTTTGAATTTGGATGGAATTGATATTTGGGGCCAACTCGTGCCTATGTAAGCTGACACACCTGTAGCGTGACCAAAAATGGAAAAGTGACTGTGCGTCAGTTACATAAACGCCAACACGGGTACGGGTGACGAAAGGAATAACACTTGTAACAAATAAATGGAAATATATTGAACTCAAGAAATACGAAATATGAAACAAATGAAATATACTCAGCTTGGTGTAACTTAAACTAGAATACGTCTCAAGTGACTGGTACTTGGAACCGTACTTGTCGTGACCGTGCAAGGTCGGTATCAAGTTAGAGTGACGTTAAATGAGGCCAGGGCTGTCCATATGAACAGGTCCCTGGGTGAATAAGCAAATAGAAAGATATGAATGAAAGATTTACAAAGGTAAACGTAACCGTCCTACTTGGGTTACGTGTAGCTTAATGGAGGTGACTCCTATGTGTACTCAACGTCCCTATCTGGCCAGAAAAGGTGTAAATATAACTCACAGTACTGAGATCTTGTAACTGCTAGCACTCGGACGGGCTGTTCTTGCAGTTCACTGTCTGTACGCGTAATGTCACTACTGTCGTCGTAACTGACGCTTCTACTCACAATCACGCTCGGAGGGCGTCTGTAAAACTGAAAGGGATTCACAACTGCTAGCACTCGGACGGGCTATTATCGCAAGGAGAGGTTTTGCTGGACTCTGTTGTTAGCCCTCAGCGCTGGGCTTAAATAGGTCGCTGGAGGGGGAAACGTCTGGAGGCGATCTGTGGTGGGGGTCGCCTGGTAGCCCTCATCCAGTGGCGCTCTTCTGGCGGCCGCGCGGTCTATTAGTCTGACGGCTTACACTCCCCTCCCTCCTGGGA